>JAFNEN010000658.1:0-12500 GCA_019343175.1 Oedothorax gibbosus | reverse complement strand
GAACAGAAGACGAAAGCCTTTTAACTATTTCCGTCTTTTCATCCCAATCCGTTTTTTTAATCCGTGTTTTGCAAATTTGTGGTTTTACATTTGTTTCGAAGATAAAATAGACAGCATTTTAGCAAACCTTTAAGTAATATTTTCATGTGAGAAGCTATAAAATGTTTCATACATTTTTTTCTAGTTTTAATACACTTGTACCTATTTTTTGTATGACTGACCGTCCTGGACCACCAAAACGTATCTTTTCTTCATTCTTGGTAAGGTAACGGCGAAAATGAATATCGTGGCCAGTAACAGTTAGTATTCAATCAGATCGGCACTGAAAGGTTCCGGTTCTTATGCTATCTAGAATGTTCTCTTAATTTTATTGCCACTGCTAAGAAATACGGCTTGCCTATCGTCGCTAGAACACGGTTTTGACTGTTATATTAAAGAGGCGATGTCAAATAAATTGACATTTTTTATACATATAGTATGCTGTTCAGCCTTTACTACTTGATCTTATCTTTTCAGGGTGGTTATAAAAGGTCAAGCAAAGGAAAGAATACGAACGTATCAATGCTGTCATGGATCTGTTGGAAAATTAGTTGATGGATGGATGCAATGTGTTAAATGACAAGTAAGTTTCAATATTTGTTTCATAGCATGTCCAGGGTTTTGAAATAATAGGTATCCCATTTTAAAATAAAAACTACAAACACAGATAGTTTGAATGAGACAAGATGCATGGAAGCCAGGGAATTTCTGTTCATATACAGTACAGAATTAGTATAACCCTTTATAAGTGCATTGGAAAATCTACCAACTTCATATGTAAGGGTTCAGAATACAAATGAACAAACCTTTTGTCATTTTTGAGTTTGAAGAGCAATTGCACTTACTAGCTACGTAGAATTTCAGTGCAATAATGAAAATGTTCAGATAATGTCCGCTAGGCAGAAGCAATATTTTTTTTTAAAGTCTTATTATAAAGCTTTAACTTCAAGCCTTTGTAGCACAAAGAAGAGTTTTATGGACTTGGTTCACATGCATTGTGAACCATTCATATAGCACTGCACCAATTTTATATTTGGAAATGTATACTTCTCACCATCTTCATTTCCCTTATAAGTCCGTAGGAAGTATACTTCCCACCAATTTCATTAATTTTTAAATGTCGATGGGAACTATTTTTCTTTCAGTACAGTTGAGTAAAGGCGGTAGGAAAAAATTTCCCACCAAAAATAATCTTAAAACTTAATTTAGGTAATAATTTTATATTTTAACATAACATTACCAGAAAAAAAATGGTATTTTAAGGGTTAACAAGTTACTAATAGGGATTCTTCTATTAAAGTTTTTAAGGAGAATACAACTAGTTCGTTGATGCTGCGGACATTATTAAAATATATATTTCGATAAATTAAGTTATTGCAGTTTTTCAAATATTTGGTACAATTTGTATTGTTTTTTAAAGTTATAATTGATATATTTTTTTTTCAATTTTAGAGTAAAGTACACCAGAAAAGTACACCAAAACAAGATTGAAGAGTCTGGTATATAATTTGAAGTTTAATAAAAATCTCCAATTACATTAGAATAAAAACTTTCAATGATATTCCAACTTCAAATGTTATTACATGGTATATTCTTTTAAAATTAGATAAATAAAATAAAGTTATTTAGTACAGGTGTTATTATTTTTCATATTTTAAGTTGGACAATAACATTAAAAAACCTAATACTTCATTCAAACCAAGTTATTTTTAAAAGGGCCATTCAAACCAAATTAATTTTTCAGGAAACTATACTTTAAATAAGGATTTCTAATATAAATTATAGGAGTTATAAGAGCACTTAGACAAAATATTTGAAATTCAGGAGTTTTTCTGGATTATCAGGAGGAGTGTACTTGATCAGAGACCCGCTTATAAGCCTTTGTCAAGTTAGACAGACACAGAAAGAATTTTAACTGTCACAGAGAAAGGAAGTACACCCAGGGCGAAGGCGGATATCCGATATTAATCCTGGTCTTCCGAAGAGTTTGAGGAGTTCCTCGTAGACTTCTGTGACAATTGCCAGTTTCATAACGTTTTAGGATTTAACTACACAATTCAAGAGTGCAGGGGAAAACCCCATTTATTGTATAGGAATCTGTTTGTATCAGGTCTGCTTGGCTAAGATAGCGAGTCATAGCCTAAACTGGTGTGAAGAAACCAGTTTTGCCTTGGTCCTTATCGCGCGGCGCACGAGTTTACTATCTTTGTGATCGAGATTCACGCCAAAAAAAGTATGACGCTTGAACCATGGAAGAACCAAATGAGAAACAAGTTTTCAACCAAAAAGCTAAGTTGGTATCTTTACCGATCAAGTCTTGACCGTGTAAAATGTACTGGATTCAGTAGCTAACCAAAAACAGAATCTTAATCTTAGGTTCACATGAGGAAGAATTAGGGTAGTCTGTCAAAGCTCTTTATATCTACAATTTTAAATACTAATTTACTTTTATTTCTTGGGTATGTTTTTATCAGGTGTTGTATTTTTACTGGAACAGTGGAAAAATAGAAGGGGAAGTTAATATCAACAAGCAAACATCGAAAGCTAGTGAAATTTTTTAAACTTAAAATTAGTATTAAAAAAGAAACATAAAACATTTTTTTAAATATATATTTATAAAAACACACAAAATAAAACATACACATAAACAAGGGTATACAACATAAAAACTCATTTGAAAAATATTACTGGTATAAATTAAAAATAAAAGTTTTATTTACAAAGTCTAAAACGCAGGCAACTAATCAAATGACACAGTTATGAGCAAATTGTTTATCAACAGTTTTACACAATAATATGTTTTTAAAATTACTTATTCTAGAAAAAAAAAGTTAAATAATTTTTAATCTTATGCAAATTTGTTAACAGTAAACTTAATGAAGATTTAAAAATTACAAAATCATTTTGACTAGTAATTTTAGAGAAAATATTTGAAGAATTTGTTATACAGGCTAATAAATACAATGCTACGATGTATATAAATATATTAGCTATAAATGTATACATATGTGAAATTATACATTTTTTTAATGAAATGACTGTAAATGTAATTATTTTTTACTGTTACACAAAAAAAAATATGAAAACATTTCAACTGGGCATGAAGCAGATGGACATAACAAGTATGACGCCACATATATGTTTTATCACCAGATAGGAAAACGAGGTTTGAAGTTGCTATCCATTACCATTTAATAGAAAAAGTTGAGGAAGACTTTATTTTAGAAACATCATTTGTTTGACGTCATTTGGCGAAATCCCCGTAAATTTTATGTTACATGTCAAGAAGTGCATTTACGTTTTAGAAAAGTAGTAATTCTAGTTTGCAGATAACCATGTGAGGAAAGCAATGATATCTTATTTTCTTTTAAATAAATAAAGTAAAAAATATACAATCAAAAAGAAGAAAACATGGAAAACTGGGCCCGGTCTCCCCTGTGTCCAATATTTTTTTTTTTTATCTAAAAGTAAGACTCGACCTTAAAATCTTACTAATATAAAAACTATGCTTTGCCAACTACTCTATGCTGGCTTGATAGAAAACGTAATTTATTTTCGTAAATCATAAATGATGATTGGCACGAAAATTTGACATTCAAAATTAAGATTTGCCATAAAGTATTTTTTATAAAAGTATAACGAAATATTTATTAAACGCAAATAATGCCCTAACTAAGAGGAATGAGGATTTTGGATTTTCCATATTTTAAGTAGAAAATAGTGTGAACTTTTCAAATACAATAAGCACATCACAAGCAGAAAGTGAAATATTTTTTTTAAAAATAGCTAAGCTGGTTACTTTATACATACTTCATCGGTCCCTACTAAAACATCACGACATTTCTAATATCCATGATCAGAGCACGTGTACGAAATAAGCAGAAGGCGAAATGCAATATAGAAATAAAAGCGGCTAAAATATAAAACATCGTTTGGAATTCGATGTTGTCATTTGCAATTCCGCGAAATGTAAATAGCACTGCGCAAAAGAAAAACATCTTGAGATTGTGTAACATTGCGAACTGTAAACATTGAGAGATTGCAATTAAAAGTGTTGGGTTCCCTTTGAGGAGTTTTTAATTTTAAATTAGTTTGCTTCCGGAAGATCCATGGAAATCAAAGCCATGCGGTGGTGGTTGCATCCGTGTCCGTTAAAATGTAAACAATGGGAACAATGTGACCGTTGTAGCTGTGAGATGCGTAATGTCGGACATCAACAAATTTCGCACCAGGGTCATTCTCTGTAAATGGGACAAATTGCACTCTTAAAAATAAAAATAAAAAATCTTTTGCAAATGCGATAATTATTTAATATATGAGTTGTACGCATCAGATACATTACAGTTTTTGTTGGCTCAGATCCGTTTCAGGATTTTTCAATAAAAAATAAATTTTGATTTCCGATGGAGAAGCTAAAAATCCCGCCGATTGATGCCTTTTGCTTTGAGGGTCTCAGGAGATTAGTTACTACGGTCTACGGTGGCCTTTTTGAAAAATAAAAACAAAAATAATCTGATTCTTGTATTTTAATATATAATGAATAAACATAATGAATTTCAAAACCATTAATTAATTCCTTCCTTTTTACATAAACTTTGACTCTGAAACATGGTCAACATTCAGGCGGTTACATGGATCGCCCCGCTTAAACGAAACGGCATTAGAAAAGTTTTAAACGCATAGATTGCAAAGAAACAATAAACATAGGTTTCAAATTCAAGTTTTCAACGAAAATAATATATACTCGTATTTGTTGTTTTAGTAAAAAATATCGATTGCACCACAAATACTTCGAGAATAAGATCCTTACTAGATAACTACACATTTGGGGAAAATAATTAAATTTAGAACTAAATTCATCATTCGAAAGATGTCAAAAAGTGACAACAAAGTAATTAAAACATTGTTTGAATATTAAACAGGTTTCGCATTATTGAAATAAGCTTAGAAAATTTTGCAAATCATGAGCTATAACTTCCTTCATTCTCTTTCATTTATCTCTCATTGCGATAACTGCTTATTTACGTGATTTAACTACCACTAAGTTTGTGTTACAATACATAATTATCCATTAGCAAAATAATTCCACGGGAAAGTTTTTTCATTAAAATTGTAAGGCTTTTATTTTTCAAATATTTTTATTTATAGTTTTGGGGTTTTTGAAAAGAGCGAAGAGCCACACAAAATTGTAAAAGAGCCGCAGGTTGCCGATGGAGAGTTTATATTGATGACGCACTATATAATAAGCTGATAAGAGTGCAGTAATGTAAAAAAGTCAACCGTTTCTATAGATTTCCGAGAGTATTATTTCTTTAATGAAATTATATGGAAAGTTTGTGCAATAAAATCCTTCATTATGGTATGCTATCCTTATGATAAAAGAATGTTTATCATTTGGCTTTATTCGCTCCCGAATAAATACTTTTTGAAGGAAGATTAAAACACTCACAGCAAACACATCTCATAGACTCCCCTCTATCTCTTATTACGGGGAGAACTTTGTGGGACTGCTTCCCCGAGGAGGTGTCGGTCCAGATGGCCGCGGTCCAAGACGCATCACAGGGGGTCAAGGAAGTGATTAGATTAGTCAAGACATTATCTAGTCGTCTGGATTTCCTATGTCGGATCTTTACGCGATAAATTATTTGAAAATAAACTTATTTCAAAAGTTGCCTAAATAACTATTTTTTTTTTTATTTCAATGGGCCCCATTTAAACTTTTAAGGCCAGTTTTTGCGAATCGTATCATTATTGCTCTATTTATGTAACAATATTTGAAGAGCTTAGTGGAAGAACGTGCTAAGTGACATTTTTGTAAAAATTGAGTTTTTTATGTAAATGAACTTATTACTAGCTCTTTTAATGATGACAAGTTTCCACTTTTTCAGAAAATTTAAGTTTAGTAAATTTTTTTATCGTTTGTATGTACGTTTTTAACGTATCTAAGGGCAAACGAAAAAATTTAAAGCTCATTTTCTCGTTTTCAACTTTTTGTCACTTAGCACGTTCTTCCACTAAGCTCTTCATTTTATTAAACTACAATTGCTATTTTCCTATTTTAACATGCTCATATGTGCTAAAATAATCAACGTGTCGGAAAATCAAATTACTGTATTTTATGTAGAGATACAGTACAGTTTAATTTGTTCACATGATGTTTGATGCCTGACTTTCTTTACGAACTTCTTTTTATTCTTTTTTATATGTTTTTTTCAACTCGCGAATCAACCGCTATCACACTCACAAAAAAATTTATTCAACTCGTTAAACAAAACCTTACTTTTTGAACAAGTAGTATAACATTTATGCATTTAGCGCGAAAAGTAAAGCTTTTTTTGTACGAGTTAATAAAATTGTTAAAAATAATTTCTTAAGTTGTAATAAATTCACATTCAAATTAAGAAGTATTTTTTTTATTGGCATAAGAAATTAAACTCCAAATGAAGATTATTGTACAAACTAAGAAATTACCATTAATCAGAAAGCCGCCTAATAAAGTATCACGTTCAAATGGAATTTTTCACTAATTAATTGCTATTATTTACTTTGTCGCATTAATGCGTAAAAGTAACTTATTAACACGATTTCGTTAAATGCTTGCAAAGCTTGTTAAAAGCATTATTTTTGCAACGATTATTTTTTTAAAAAGTTTTTTTACACGATATTATAAAAACAACTATTTTTAATAGACAATATTCAGATCTTGAGTGGCAACAGATATGTTACATGAAGATAAATTTATTCTCGAGCCTCGATTGGAGAATCAAAGGGCAGCGTGGGCTTTCCACTCATGTGAGATGCACAGATAGAAAATTCCTGACAAGCGGGGTTTTTGCGTACCATGGTTTGCGAATCATTCCGTTTTGCTGTTGTATGTAAAGACTGTTTTGAATTTTTTTTATTTAAGGCAAAAACTATATTGTTTAGTTTTAACTCTGTATACAGTTACAAAATTTAAATGCCGGAACACACTTTTTTTTTTATCTTACTAACTCATTTTGGTTTTTATCCGAAAATTCAAAAAAAGGGTAGGATTGTGGTTAAATTAATTTTCTGAGGCGCTCAATAGACGCCTTAGCCGTTGTTAACGATCCCTCTTTCATATCTTCTAAAGGAGTCTCTCTCTCCCCTCACAAGCCCCTCTCTATATGTGGAAGTACCATCGTGTACATCTGCCACGTGTGCAATAACCACACAATAAAAGTTACGTTGAAACAGAGTGCCAATCGGAGAATCGATCAAAGAAAGGACATGAATAAAAGCTGAAAGGAAGTACTTCATGACATACACCTGAATAAAGCCAACTGTATTTGTAATTGTATTTTTGATGCAATTTTTTTATTAATCTAAACGATTAATGTGTGACTCTGTATCTGGAGGTGTCAAAATAAGCCGAATGGAAGGGGGAAGTTATTCCTCAATTTTCAGCGTTTTTTCGCTGGAAAGTTGTGATTTGTTTAAAGACCGCTTTCATAGACTTTACAAGAACCGTTGTAAGCTTTCTGGACTTGAGATTAACAAATTGAAATTAAGTATGTATAAGCACGTGTGTTAATTGGTAAGATTGGGGTTTGAATATTATTTAAAAAATATTTTTATATATATTTATTAAAACCTTTATTTGATTTTTTATGCTTCGCCAGATTTACTTAAAGTGATTAATTTTTTTTGTTAACAAATAAAAATATATTTATGAATACTTATCCATTAATGGGCGAAGTGCTTTTTTAAATAATTGCTATTGCAATTAAATTGTATTTGGTTGGAAATTATATGTTTTTTGTTTTTTATGTCGTTGAACTTATTTCTTCCAAGAAAACGTCATTACTAATTTAATACTCTTATATATAGTGTTTCGTCACTACAGATTACACTTTAATATTCTGCAGTATTAGCAAAAAAGTTTCTTGATGGCTTTATGTATGACAAATTTACAAAAATATCAATTAGATTAAGATATATTATTACGATTCGATTTTCCTTCGGCGCGAGATTGATATTTGGCAGTTGTTTAATTTTTGGATACAGTTTAGATATAAATGGGTCGGTCAGTTTCTGCTAATATTTTTAACGACCTCCGAAAATTTAAATAAGCTTGCTATTAGGGGAGAGTGGGGCTAAACCGTACACCCATTTTTTGACCTAGATTTTGAGCTAGACTATCCCGTCAAGTGTTATAGTATATCGGCAGATCACGCAAGTTTACAATATAGATATCGTTTAGCTATGCGTATGAGTATCAGTGCCTCAGTAAAAAAACCTGATTTTACTAATTTTCTTAAAATTTTCATCCAGTTCTAATAAAAGGTAAGTGAAGAATCTTTTCTTGTATGCTAGTAACTGTAAGATCATGATAAACTATTTATCTTAAGCTCTCTTTTGGTTGTTAGCGATGATTGGTTAAGTGATAGAATTTAAGGTTATTTTAATATATTGAAGCGAGGCACAGATTGGGGCTAAATCGCACAGAAGTGTACGGTTTAGCCCCAAATGGTTTGCTATGGCAACATACCTACATCGATTGTAACTTATGAGGAAAATTGGCCTACCAAAATGTTAAAGTATTTATTTTAATGCCCATTAGATACAACATCAGAGACCCATCATCTTGTCATGTCATTACATTTTAAATACTAAGATTTATTCGCATGGATATTACAGAATATTTAAAAATAACAAAGAAAGTAACACTGAAAAAAAATTCTAGTCCAACTACCAGAATCTGGTATATTTAATCGTATTTTCTGGCTCATATGGAACGCCAAAAAATGTGGTTTATCTACCAGTATCTGTTTGGTAGTGACTTTATAGTAAAATTACTAGAAAAATATGATTTCATTACCATGATGTTTGGTAGCGCATTTGGTTTTATTACTTTATGTAGTGGTTTTACTACCATATGTAGTGGTTTTATTACCATATATAGTGGCTTTATTACCGTATATAGTGGTTTCATTACCGTATATAGTGGTTTTATTGCCGTGTACAAAGTTAATATTACTAAATAAGATTACGTAAACTCCATGCGTAATCACCGTATTTCTATTATAAATTTTAAATTTCATTTCGCAAGAAATGTACCGGATCCATCGGGAAATGTCGCGCGGAGCTCCATTTTCATACTACTTTCAATAAAATGCAATATATACTACTAGTATAATTAGTTTAGTTTGCTTATATGACTTCTTTCGAGTTGCTACAAATGACTGCAACACAGCACCGCCATGTTTGATGAGTGACATTTACCATACATATATAAGACCGATGCTTTCTGGAAATTAATTTGGTTTTTTAACCATGCTTCTCGTATAAAAACAAAGCGTATGGTAGGAAAACCATTTGTGGTGGTAAACTTACTTTTCATAGTTGTAATCTTCCCAAAACGTACGGGTAAAAAGAGCTATAATTTTAGATACCAGAAATTCTAGTAATCCGTTACCAAAACGAATAGTAAGGTTACTAATTGAATGGTTTAAGTACCTGGTATTCTGGTTTTATTACTAGAAATACCATTTTTAAAGCAAATTTGTAAGGCCCCTCGAAGTGAGGGCTCAGGCTACGTGCCCGTTTGTCCTGCCGGAAATCAGGCTCCAGTTGAAGTGGAACTGATCCACTGTGTCGTTTCCTTTGACGAAATAAGTTTCTTTTTAATCTTTGCCTGCTTAAAGCTCTGAGCCCATGAATGAAAGTGTGTACAATACAAACAAGCCGGTTGGGTTTCCTAGGGAGTGCTTCGGGGAACGGTGGCTCCAACGTTTTTATCAGCCGTCTGTTGCTAAACGGCGGTGATTTTTGGTTGTTTTTTGCTTTGTGGGAAACAAAAGTGGTCAGGATGTCAAATGCGGAACCCGAAAATTCATTTTTTTCAATGGAGGAGGATGAGATCTTCATTGATTTTGTAAGGAACAACAAGATCATTCAAAAAAAGATAATTTTAATTACAAAAAATCTTTAATTAAAGAAACGAAAATGGTTTAATAAATCGGATTTCGGCTAAATTGTTGTAATATATGTTTTATTTTAACTCTGTTTTGTATCTTTTAGATATAAAAACACCATTGTGCAATATTTTTTAACTGCGGAATTTAATTCATCAACAAGTTAAGCTTTTATTTTTTTTACATTTTATTTCATTTAATTGGAACATTTATTTTGGAGCTTAATAACATTGTCTAGTTTAACAATATTCATATTCAAAGTTAAAAGAATTTTGAATGATAATTTTATTGTATAGACAAGTTCAAGTATGCTAGCTGCAATACAAGTACATATCGAAGAAATTTATTATTAATTTCATTTATTCATGTATACATCGTTTCAAGTATTTTAATTTAAAATATATATCTTGTTTGATATACACAAGCTCATATTTAAAGAGGCTGGGCTTCAAACGAAAATATTGTCGTAACTTTTCGTCATTTGACTTTAAATGTTGCCAAACCAAAATATTATGTTCTATGTTTTTTTACATTTCATCCTCTGAACTTTCTTCCGATGATAATTCATCTTCATAAAGATAGCGATGCCAAGGGCCAAAATACGACGCACGCGGATCCATTCTGAAGTCCGAATCACAGAATTTTGACACTTCTGTTTTTTTCGACCGTCAATAGTTTCCCTTCCCTAGGTTGACACTTTTTGACCACCGCCTTATTCTGGTACGGCGTGACGTCAAAATGTGACGTCACGACCAGTTTCGTGCGGCTTCTAGCTTATTTTATTTAAACCATGGGGTGGTTCACGTTAACCCCCCCTTCTTTTCCCCCCCCCCCTCGACCCTTTCAGAGGGTCCTATCCTCTCCCTCATCATCAAACACTATCTTAGCACGGGCAAGGTTACAAGGTTGCCATAACAGTTGGCGCTTTTTCTCAGGTTTAGGCGCTTAAGCAGTGTACTTGTTTTTTTTTTACCCTAATGTGCTGTTTACCCTAATGTGTCAGTGCTGCCATCTGTATTAAAATAAAGTAAAAGTAATTTTTTTCAACTATTAGTAATTAAAATAATAGTTATCAATCTTCGGCATATCATATAATGCCCTTCTGTATTTTTCAGAAAACTTTCCTGTTTCTTGCCCTAATCTTTTTTTTGAAACAGGCATAAAAGTTTACTAATTTAAATCCGAAATTAAAAAATATATAGCATAACTATATACAAATTTTTTTTATGTTAAAGACCTATTCTTAAGTAATATATTTTAACGTGTAAAACTGGAAAGGCAAATATTTGGCAGATGATGAACTTTTTTTTAAAAACAATATTACTTCTTTAAAGATCTTCATCAGATTTTAATAATTTGGTATTCATAGCCGAATATCCATAAGAAGTTGAAACCAGAGCCAACAGGGATCTCAATGACGTTTATTGGTTGCAGTAGACGACTAATAGATATAAATACGTACTTTAGATATGACGTCAATTAGTAATCAATTTTATAATTTTTATAGACCTTATAGATTCAGTTTAGTTAAAATGGACTACTAGTGGATATAAGTTGAATTCTACAGGTTATATGAAATTTATAGACATCATACGACATTTATAGACGTGTAGTGGATAAATGTGGACATGCGCATGTAAAAAAAAGATGAGAAAATTCATTGCGAAGCTCTCAAAAATCCATCTTTTTTTCGAAGTATCTAACACAAAAAACCATATCTTCGAAGTCCTTGATTTAGACATCTAATAGAAATATAATTTTGGTAAGTCGAAAAAATATAACGACGTGCGCATCTATTAGATATCCAGAATATCGATGTCTAACAAAAAGAGTTGATGCTTATCTATTAGATGTCCTAAATGTCTATGTCTAAATTAGTCTACACAGCGATATCTAATATATATCCAAAGAATAGATTTTGTGGACAAATATGCCATAGATGTCCAATAGACATCTCGAACGGCTAATGGATCACGTAGATTAACAATAGATATCTTGTAGACAATAGTGGCTATGTGGGAAGCACCAGAGTAGCCAGGGAGAATTCAATCAGAAGGAGGTTTGGGCTATATCATTCATTGCTATCGCTACATTCCGCTATTCCATTGCAAAATTACTCTACGTAATCAAAATTTCGTTGTTGTACTATCACTGCTGTATAATCTCTTAGCATTTTAACTAGTAGTTCTCATTTCAACCCTTTTACAGAATTGGAACTTGTTTCTTTCCTAACGGGGCTGCACTTACTGGTTGCTTAGCCTTTTCAGACTTGGCATATTCCCCAAAACTGAGAGCCATTTTTTGTGGCACCATCTAGGCGACTCTCACTGCCAATTTTGACGCCCAGATTACAACAAATCTGAGCTTCCTGTGGATGTTAAAGTAGGCCGAGAGAACCCAAGCCAAATGGGTACTCAAGGGATCTTTTACATGCCACATATAATTATATAACATGCGTGCCAAAAATTTTCCCATCCAGAAATACTGACGGCTCAGCCGGGACTCGAACCCGCAAACTTGGGC
>JAFNEN010000657.1:452500-476256 GCA_019343175.1 Oedothorax gibbosus | reverse complement strand
CGTTGTGAGCTTGTAGCTATAGACGAAACCCTGAACCATATTGCGACCTTTGCTTCAGGAGAATTTTTTCTGGATACTAACTGACAGCAAGAGTTCCATACAGTATCTGGCCAATTGGTCCAGAGTAAGAGACATGGTGTGAGTATCCATCCTCAAAAGGCTCAAACAACTTTCTTTGAATCATCAGATCCACATACAGTGGATCCCCTCTCATGTCGATCTTGAGGGGAATGAAATAGCAGATGCATTGGCCAAAGCGGGAGCAAGTGAGGTATTGGTTCCACTTGAGCCTCTTACCTACACGGAGATTTTCTCGCAGGCTAAGTTGAGTGGAAAAATAACTTGGTCTACTCCTCCACTACATCATTGGTATCGGGGCCATCGTCCTGGCGGTTCTTTGGCACTAAAATGTAACAGACAGAGACAAACCGCCATCTCCCGTTTCCTCAGTGGGAACCTCAGAAGTATGACCTTCTCGGGAGGTTCAAGAATATTTGACACATGCTCCAAGTGCTCTTCTGAGCAGGCTTCCCCATCTCACATCTTGGAGTGCCTGGGGCTCAGCCATCAAGATATACTGGGAAATCCGCTGATGGTCCTGGACTTCCTTGAGGTTTTTGGACTCATGGACCTTGTCTAGCTCCGCTGGACTTTGGGGATAGGAAAAGAAAGACGTTCGGAAAAGGTTCTAACATACTACTAGGTTCCTATAAAGTAATGTAATATTTTTTGTGGAATTTTCTTTTGATATTTAGTAGAAAAATAAACTTGGAATGATCGTGTCAATTTTCAAGTACACCGTAGTGAGGTATTAGAATGAAGAGATAAGATTGAATAAACTGGATTAAGTGCATTTGCGCAAAGACCGTTTATATGTGTTCGAGAATTAACAAGTATGTTTCGGAATCCTTTTGCGTGACCATAAAAATTATCAAATTCTAACTTAGTAAGAAAGTTCTTTAAAATTTAACTACCTTTTTTTCCCTAGTTTTTTGTTATTGTGAAACTAAGTTATATTTAGAGATGAATTTGTAAAGCTTTATTAAAATACATCAACAATGTTAAAAAAAATTTTACAGGTAATACGTTTGTTGTATCATTAAAGCAAAATGTAAAACAAGGTATTTAGACAATTTCTGGTTTTGTTATAAAACGTATTTTAAATAATAAATACTTAGTACTGGCATAATACTTACTATATTAAAACTTAATAAATACTTAGTAAAAATACCCCTGGAACAATTTAAAAGGAAATAATGAATTATTTTTTATTCATTAGCAAAAATATCATATTACCAAACTGCAAAAAAACACAAAAATAATTAAGATATATAATGAAGTTTGATGGTTGGTATAACTCAAAATTGATGACCGAAATTCTTTAAGAAAGTGGAATTCATGAAATGTGCCCTGCATAATAAACAAAAGAATTTTCCAATTTATATGCAAATACTTAACAATTTCCTATCCTTGTGCATAGTCAGCTGGGATAATAACTTAGGAAGGACGTCATACGAGGATTCAGTTTAAATTCTTACATAATTTAGAGATTGCTATTGAGGGGGCATACATTTAAATGTGATGAATAACGCTTAATTAATCCTTTCATTTCTTGGAATTGAAAATAAATAGATAGAATTTAAATTCCACTTCTTTTCGCTGGTGGGTATTGTCATTATTCATTATTTTGTATTTAAGAAGGGTGGGTAATTATCTAGGATTTGTTGCAACATAAGGGGGCAGCCAAAGTTTTATGAATTTTTGTTTTCTTCCTTTTTTGTTATTTTTATTTTGAAAACAAAATGGCTGAGTACTCCTAGAATTTTTTTTGACAGCGTTTTCGTGGTTTGTTTACTTTAAGTTGTTAAGTGGATAAAGTATTTAAAAAGGCGTTTGAAATTTTTTTTAACGTTTAAAGTTTTAAATTCAATAAAATATGTTAACTTGCTAAATCCTTAACTGAATTACAGTTTATGGTAAGTAAAAAATATTTAGAATTTATTTTGAAAACTTCTTCTAGAAATATTACATTATATATAAATGAAAATTATTTAAGCTTTAAAAAACTGACAGAAATCTAGCTGATTGTTTTTGCCATTTAAGAAACAATCTGCCTGACCATTAGCCAAAAAATATTTATTACGCTTTTTTGCACTCCTTAGTTTTTAGAGTATGGAATTATGCTTAAAATAATTTACTTTCATTACACATAAACTGGTTTTAATTATTTTTTTTCGAATGTGTTATTATACATCCATATAGAGTGATTAAACTTAAATACCGTAAAAAGTACATTTTACATTTACACAACCAACAAAATCTCTAAAAAACTTTATCTCCGCAACCCTAAAATCGAAGAATACTAAACTACATCCCTTAAAAAATATCACAAAACCACATACTTATAAAACCCACATCCCAAGAAACCATCAAATAAAACCATAACAAAACCACCATCCCCAACACAAACACAGGTAGAAACACAAAACCAACTTTAAAATAGGAAAACAAAGAAGCCCAGTCATAGCCTTTTCTGCCCACACGCACATTTCCGACCACAAATAATCATTTCGCGATGTCTCCCTGAACAGATGACAACACTCCGGCCAGTCATAACTGGATAGGAAATCCCAGCCTTCCAGTCGGGCAGATAGATAGCCCATCTCGCTAGATTGAGTTGTCGGGCTCCCCTTTAAAAACGGCGACTCTTCTTCACTCCCCTCGCGTTGGTGTCCATATATTTCAGAGTGAAAGTTGTTCAGGAGGAATGGTTTCTTACTGTTTCGGTTTTTAAGGAGTGGGTAATTTGGCAAACAGGTATGATTGGTTTAAAATTATCCATAAGAATTCGGAGCATTGAGATGTGTTCTATGTTATGCCTCACAATTAATCAAGCCCGTCAGCAGACTGCCAGGGTTTCAACTACACAAATAATTTTTTATTGCATATAAATTTCATAGTTTTACTTAATTTTAAAAATTAAAGCATGTTTAAGTCATTCATAATCATCTGCTAATTGATTTTTTAAATAAAAACTTTTAATTAAAAAGTTAAATTTTGATATCATGCAGTGAAAACAAGTTTACATTTCAGTCAATTTGCTTATCCTCAGAGTATTAAGGCATGGGTATGTAGTTTTTAAATATAAATTTGTTTAGAGTATAAGTATTTAGAAGCAAAACAGCAACTTTGCAGGGAACAACAACATTTCTAAATACAAATATACCCCATGTTGGCATTGGTATCATGGTACTGCATGGTTTGGGCATCCAGATTTATACCAATGCTAAATTTGTGCTTGAACAATATAGTAGCACAATTACATAAGCGAAGTTAAATATATCACACCTTTCTACAAACACTTATATGTGACTTTTTTAAGTATGTTTTGAAACTGTTTTTTATATTTATTAAGGATATTGAATCATTTAATGTCTGTTCTACCAGGAACCGAAGATTTACTTTAATAAAAACCCGATCCTTCAAAGAACTGGTTATATCAAAACAAAGGTAACTCTTTTTCATCTCAACTGAAACCACATTAATCATTTTTGCAATGTAACCGGAGAAAGAAGAAGGATTTCGGAAGTTCTTCAATTGTGCTGGGAATTCAAGCATTGCTTGTTTCACGATTTCCTCTTTTCTTTTTTCTCATCCTTTTACACACACAGGGATTGATATTTCTTTTCCGTATATGTGAACGGATTGCTGTATGTCTGACGGACACGACGCTGATTGCCTTTGTTCTGTGTGAGTTTTGTTTCTGGTTTGGATTGGGTTGTTTGGAATGAATATTTTGATAATATCTCCCTATAAGCAGAAAAGTAGCGCTTCTGCCATGTTAATAAAATAGGGAAAATCCCACTTGTCTGTGAAAGTGTCTTTGTAGCTAAAACTATTTTATACAATAGTTTGCTGGTTTTTAAAAGTTATGTAATGCCAATTTGCTATTTCGGATTATCTGTGTTAGAAAAATCTCTGTTTTGTTATCTAAAAGGAGAAAGCATTTTTTATGTTACACTCTGCTTTCATTGACTTTTAAAAAAAAAAATCTTTTTAATTTTCATATGTGTTATAGAAGCGAAACAAATTGCTAATAAATAATTAACTCTTCGAAATTTAGAAATATAAAAATTAAAATGACATTTTAACGTTACTTTAATATTAGAATTTAGAATAACTTAATTATGGATTATTCTCATTATCTATATTGGAATTCAGGACAGCATGATATATGAAATTAATTGTAGCTTTTAAGTTCAAATATTGTGACAAATAAACGTTTTTGCTTTAATGACTATTCATCTAATATACCGAGAAAAAAGAAGCTAATATCGATGAAAAAATAAATGTGTGCGCAACAGTGGTGGTCAGGTAAAAATCAAATGAACTTATGGTTATTTCGTAAGAAAATATACCTATAATAGTTTTTTATATACATCTGAGTTATTATAAAAGAGGTAAACGTTATAAAGATTTCCACACAACTGAAATTTGTATTCCAGTCTACCATGGCACGAAGTATTAAGATCAGAATATTTTATGTATTTTAGATATTTCTTTGTGAATAAATGTCAGAAGAACCATGCTTCCAGTCCACTTCTAAAATTTTGATTATTTTGAAACTTTCCGATTCGCTTATTCTTTAACAACCCCTTTTATTTAAATCTTTAAATATTCCAGAACAAAAATGATACTTTCACGAATAAATTTTGGTTTGATGCTGCTAAAATTCACCCAAAAATCTCCAAAAAAATAGTATTTCAGTTTCTTTATTCCTTATATATCCTTGTGTCAATATTTTTTTTTGAATAAAAAGTCAACTTTATAACGGCAAAAAGAATTTAAGCTGGGGACTTTCCACCATTCATGTGAAGACCATACTACGAAAAAATTGCCATTTTCTAAGGGGAAAAAAGTGGCATTATTAAAAAAATTCCTCTTTTATCTTTTAAAAACGATTTCTAAGGGAAAAATTGGACGGCAAAAATCTACGGAAACAGAAATAAATACCGAATGATAACTTTGAACACACTCCGGAAGATTCGCAACAATTTCTTTTGTTCTCTTATTTGTCCAGCTATCTTTAAAAGTTTGAGCAAAGGCTACTTTCACTTTTATACTTAGGACAACAAGCGATTTCTTTGGACATTTGATTTTTTTCTACTCTAGGACAGAAGGGGCAAGGTTAATCCCCTCGCCGTCTTCAAAGATTTACAGCTCGTTCTTACGAAATTTGCGCCGTGACACGTAAGCTTGATTGATGAATAGAGTTGATATCTTCACTTATTTCAGGTCTCTTAAGATTTCCTATGCTCTTGGACTTGGCTGCGTTGAGATACATCTATCTTTTAAAAAATATGTTGAGGCAATATTGCGACCAAAATACATTACTCAAATCGACGTTAAGGAACCTACTCTGGTAAAAGAAAAAGTGTGTAATAAACGAAAAACAAAATTGCTGGTGACATTTTTTTTAATAGTAATCATACAAATTTAGTTAATATGATGTAGTTTAAATCGAAAATATGACGTATTTTTACTTGTTCAAATTACATCTTTAGATGAAATGAAATAT
The DNA here is from genome assembly GCA_019343175.1 of Oedothorax gibbosus. Taxonomy (NCBI): domain Eukaryota; kingdom Metazoa; phylum Arthropoda; class Arachnida; order Araneae; family Linyphiidae; genus Oedothorax; species Oedothorax gibbosus. The sequence goes on along the minus strand of JAFNEN010000657.1, from coordinate 470,678 downwards.
GGCAATATTAACCCTTGCTTGTGAACGGTCGTTCTTATTGGACGGAGCAGCAAATATTTACGATTATTTATTATTTTAGTTTTGTTTTGAAGTGTTTCGAATCTTAGTTAGGTAAATTGTAATCTATATCATAGAAAAAAATCACGTTCATACAGTATTAAAGTAATCAGATTTAACATTTGCATCAAATTGGCGAACGCAACATAATATAAGTCAGGTGTAGGTTTAACATTTACGACATAAAAAAGACTGTATTTGACATTTGTTGTTGTTTTATCTAATTCGAATTTTCAAAGAAATCACAAACTTTAGTTTTACGCCTTTTCATAGGTGTTAAGGTTTTCAGCGTTATTTAGTTTCGAAAAAGTGTTTGTAAGTTGTATATAGCCTCCTACAATAAGACACATGAAGAGGATTTAATAAAAGCATTTTCAATAAAATCGGTTAGTCACCTTTTCACATGAATAATACATACATGAATACTACGAATCGAAAAATTAGAGATAATGGGGAATTGACCAATCCACAATGACGATGGCACACCTATGTGTTATCGTTCGGTGCTAAACTATGGTTTTTAAGGGCATACAACACATAGGTTATTAAGGGTTTATATTGGGCCGAGATAGCCTGGGTGGGTAGAGAGTTGGGCTGACATCCCTTAGTTGGCGAGTTCGAGCCCTGTCGGCCGAAGACCCCCGTGTATGCTAATGGTGAGTATTGCACGCTAAAGTCCGTCGTGGTCACAACGTCATCCAAGTTCTCATACAAAATCAATACCTCTGGGGTTGCCAAATCAATTCTGGGATCATTTGGTTGGCCTCTGTCGTTTTAAAAAAAATAGAAGGACCCACTTACGGTCGGTAGTGCTGCGCTCTATCGCGTTGCTTTCAGGAACATGCGTAGTACTCTCGAACGAGGATACTCGTGTAGTAAACCTGGATGAGAGAGGCGTGCCGCATGAGGAAGCAATGGTGTCGGTGTTGATGGTGGTACCTACCGCCGCAACTCTTCAGGTATTTGGAGTTGGTACAAAATGCTTCAATGGCAGAGGTGCCTTATCCCCAAAATACCCTCACAAAAGACAAAAGAGTTTATGTTGCATAATAATAATTAAGTTCATACCTTCTGATTCCCCTTAGTTCTATACGGTTCGATAGAAAATGGCGAATCAAAATCGTATTTTAGTGACTGTGGTATGAGGTTACGATTTATGACGGTTTGCAAAACTAATTTATGATACATTTGTACAAAACTAATTTATGATTTAAATTCACAACATCTACACTGCATAGTTATAATATATAGTGGCGTCAAAACATAAACCTTAACATTAACAATAAAAGCGCATTAAGGATCGATTCTATAAATACGAAAGAACGCGTGCATTCAGTTACATTACAATAATTGTCTCCAAAAATTAATTACACGAATTCAAATTTAAAACTAAAAATATTAAGACGCTGTTTTACAATTGCTAAATAAAATAAAAAAGCGATTTGTCTGTATATAAATATAAATATTTTTAAAAATCTAAATGCAATAGGGATCCATTTATTCAATTGAATTCTTGATTAAAATGCTAAATTAATCACCAACCGAGAAATTTCCATTAAATAAACATTTTGATACGAACAATAAAAACGCATTAAGGATCGATTCCTTCATTACGGAAAAAAACTTACAATCAATTACATTACAATAATTGTCCCCCTAAAATAAATTACACGAGTTCAATTGTCGAAACATATCCAATTGTTGCATTAATCTTTAACAGATATCACTTACACAAACCCTGCTTGTTTCCAGAGCACACCATACCCAGGGAAATGATTAATTGTTCAGTTCATTGATTAGATAGAGCAGTAACGCTTTCTCGGGCATCAGAAATCAATGGGAATTCCATTAAGATACGTTATCAGCCGCTCTGAGAAGTGCGAACCGAATGGTGACCATTAAGGCATCGGTAAGAGCCTCGGTATTCAAGCAGGGGCGGGGTTGGGGGGGGGGGGGATGTCTAATACACTCGCTGGCTTATTGTAGCCATCTGTGTTGAACATAAGTGTTTGGCTTTTGTAAGTTGGGGATCACTTGACATTATACTAGATGTGATAGTCAATTCCGATGCATTTTAGTAATATTTGAGTTCGAATCCATTGTCATTTAATGTTTGGAACATATTGAATACTAGGGCATGGTTCAAAGTAAAGAGCATTTGGAATATCATCAGAGATGATAGTATCGTATTTCATTTAGTAATTTATTAAAACAATACATACATTTTAGTTCTAGTAGCAATGGCAATTCGAACGGGAATGTGCGTGGTTTGTTTGGAGGAAAAAAGGCAATGTTTGACGTAACTGAGGCGTCACTGCAAGCGTGACTGTTCTAAGCAATACAAAATAGCTGTCGGGTGGTTTGTTTTTGGGATTAAAGATAACAGTTAACGTAATTGCCACGTCACTGTAGGCGTGGGCTATCCAGTTGTCTATTCTAGATAGAAAAACGAAACACTAAATTTATCTTATATGTAAAGAACATTTTCGAATTGAATCACTAGATAAATTTAACTAAATAAAGTTTCAAATTTAAAAGCGATAAACTTTTAAAGACGATGTTAGTTAAGTATTCATGTCAATTCATTATTTAAAAATTTTAGCCATCCAAAATTATGAAAGGAGATTGTTGATAAAATTATCTGAAACATAATTTGTATTATACGTCAAATATTTATTTCCTATGAAATAAAATGTATTCTTTTGAAATTACCTTTTCAATTACTCAAATATATGCATTAAATATATTGTTTTCAATTGGGAATATTGAAATTGAAATAAATAAATAAATATAACTATATGTATAAGACGCCCACAAAAATACACCTACCTCCTGAGTCGTTTCTGTAAATAAAACTTCAATTTAAACTTACAACAATTTATATTTTGTTTGCTTAAGACATTTTGCATTCCCGCTCAATCCACATAGTAATCTCTAAGGATTATATCTCCGATGTTATAAATTCACTTTTATCTATAATAAAACAACGTTTTTTTTTAAATTTTACCTTATCACATTTTTAAGTTTGGTTCATATAAACGCATTTGAAATGAAATTATAAGTTGAGGTGCAAATATTTAATTATAGGCTTTCAAGTTACAATACTATTTATATTTATTTATCTCTTAACTAAAACTAGATAAAATTTTAGATTTGTTTTACAAGATAACATACTTAAAATTCAAATCAAAGTAGCATAATTTATGAAGAAATTCTTAACCATCCTTATTTTTTTTTTACATTTTGAATCAGCAATTCCAGTTTTCAGTAAGATGTCATTGTCAAATAAAAACTTATTTGTTTGAATATGACGCGTTGATGAATTCAATTAGTAAAAGTATTTTTAGAAAAAAAGCTTCTATTTCTTTGAACATATAGTCCATGCCATTTAGTGTATGGATAAATAGCAATAGAGCTAATGAGAAACAGCCATTTACAAATGAGTTGCAAGTAATAAACCATACAGGTGACATATTATAATAACCACAATCAAAAGTTTATTGTAATTTAAATGCTTGGAGTAGTTACAATAAAGTATATGCATAAGGCCATACAAACTCGAACGATTTCGTGTATCCCTCATATACAAATTTAATTATTAATTACCATACTGTAGAAATTCAAAATTAAGTTTAAAAGTGAACTCAGTTTTTTTCCGGAATAAAATATTCATTCTAGGTTCATAAGCCATCTGCTCATTTCCAGTTACATGGCGCGTTTTTGCTGTTTTTATTATTGACGCTTTGTTAGATGACGCATTCGGGAAGGGGGCACGAGTAATCCCAAGTTCAAATCCCAGTACTACCGTACTTTCAATTTTAGATCCACAACAGGTTATTTACCATTTGATAACTTTCTAGAAAAGTACTTGTTAATAATTATTTCCTCTAATCTTTCTTACATGCACATTTTTCACACTTTTACATAATTCCCTCATTTTCTATAAAAGCCAATTTCTTATCCCCAGTTGGATTGCAAGTGAACTAATAAAGCTTTGCTCGCTCATAGAAAATGTCGTATACTTTTTAAGACGAAGCGGCATTATTTTGTTTACTTCTTAGTCGTTTGTTGTTTATTAATCAGTCACCGTTGTTTAATTATTATTAAGTTAAAATTGACGTGGAATAACCTTTATTTTAATTGTTATTACTAAACAAGCAGTCTGGGACAAAAGGCGACAAGCTCTTATGCTAATAGAAATGTTTGAAAGGAAATTTCGGAGGAGATTTGTATCGATTGCAAGCTACGAGGTCGACACCAGAGCTAAAAAAATACAATAAAATCTAAAAATTTAAATTTGCCAAAACATGCGCGGAGCATGAGCCCAGGTGGAGCTGGTTCTAAGAATAGCTATGCTCTCTGCTGTGCAGAATAAGTTCTACCTTGCCATGAGCAGTTCAGTGAGCCTTTCCTTCCATGTTAGATAATTTGCAGGCTTATTTCTGATCGGGCTCTAGTTTCAGTGTATGATGATTGGCGACATCGTAAGTAAGGTAAGGTAATCGTTTCCGGCTGCCTATTTCTAGCCTACTTCAGGAGCTTTAACGCAGCCAATAACGCCTCGTAATTTAGAACCCTGGTCAAGTGACGAAGCGACATCGTATTCTTATGGTAATAATCAAGTGAAGCAATTTTTTCAGATTCTGAGAGTCGGTTCCGATCGGAAATAAGAATGACTAGACGTTTTTCAGTTAATGTGTGCAATTGCGCATTGTAAGTGTTACTGCAGGCGCATGTCAATATGCACACATACCAAATTAAAAACGTTTCATTAACCCTATTTCCAATCTTAGGTGACTCACAGAATTTAAAACTCCACTTCACTTTAAGCTAGCCATACGTTTACTAGGAGATAAAATGATAATAATTAAATTGAATAACAAGACAAGTGTAATCAATTATAAGCAAAAAGCAATTTGCAAATTGCAAATTAAAGTAACCAAAGTCAATATGGACATTCAACCCAATCGAATAATGCGCTGGTACAATTACGCGGTACTAAACACGCTAGTATCACACCCGTTTCGTAAGAAAACCTGTCGGTGTTTGCACACTGCCAAACAATATCGGATTTATATATGAACGATATCACACGATTGTGTGCTTCTAGAATTTGTCAAGGGACTTCCATGCTAAAAAAAAGTCATTCCCGAACTCACATATCCTACGGTGGTGCAGATATATTTTTCTCCTCAACAGCTTCCTTATGGAATGTGGCCAATAAAATCTGCCCCTTAATCCGCGGTCAGGGTGCCCTAGGGTTGAGGGATATTGAGAGGTAGGCGCCCCCTCACCTAAGTGACTTAAGGTTCTGATTTATCGTCCTAGGAAATTGCCAACTGATCTGCCTCTTTACCCCCGTCTGGTAGCATTTGAAGGGAAGATTTGTGATTCGATTTGTGGTACCGGGAGATTTTCAGTAAATCTGAGCGTAGTCATTTAATGGCGTTTATTAATAGAATTTTAAAAGTTGATGTTTTGGAATAATTTTGGTTGATTAGTTTTGAGAACCTGATAGTGGTTTATTTTATAGCTGCATCAAAAAATTTATATTAAAGATTATTTATTCTTATTTGTATTGAAATGCGTTTTTACTTAAATTTAATTGGGTTATTTAAATAGGAAAATTATAACTGAATCCATGTTACCAAAGTTTTTGGGTTTGTCTTAGCCTAATAATTTAATATTAGTAAGTTTTTGTGGAATAATTAAACTCTAAAACTAAATAAAATATCAAATTTCGCATTGAGTAAGAATTTAATATAAATTAACTTAATTCTAACCATTTAGGCACTACAAGGCCATGGATTAATAAGAAATTTTGTACAAGAGGGAACTCTTGTACAAAATTTCTTATTAATCCAGCAACATATATCGTATAATCATACCGTAATTTTGATTCAAATTTATAATTAGTACATACATTCTCTATTTACCGTCTTTTTGATAATATTTTGCATCCCTCAATCAACTGTCTTTATCACAGAAAATACAATTCTTACTCGTATGAACCAAATAAAAATCAAACCTCGATTCCGAATTCCATCGCCAATCATAGCATCACCCCAAGTCCTCCCCTCCCGAAAGTGGCAAAAGTTATGTTGCCAATTCAACATGAAAAGAAATTGCAAGCAGCAAACCCGCCCCTATCCTCCCTTTATCACTTATATCTCTGGATCTATCATTCTGCAAGAGATGTTGCCATCAGGAAAAAGGAAATATGCGGGAGGGTGTTTCTAATACGTGATGCAGCCTCTATAACTAACCAACAGACGATTTTATATAAGTCATGGCATCACTTTCCCCCCTTCTCCTTCTCTTTTTTTTTTGGACCTATGTTGGAGGAGGTTTCAATAAACGTCTTTACGTGCCTGGGATGATCATGCTCCCGTGGCCTCGTTAAAATTAGATGTTTGTATCGTGGAAATGAGGGTCGAAAAGTGTCATTTGATGTCGTTATTTTGTCTTCGGGTGTCGGACAAAATGTTAAGGAGTTATCAAAGCTAAATACACATGATAACAAGTAAAATATTCTTTTATAATTTAGTAGAGTTTTTCTCACTTAATTGCGACTAAACATTAAAACATGGATTTCGCAAACTTTTTATATTAAATATATTTAAATATAGCGCTAATAAGACACATGTGTTATAGATTTACTTAACTGGAGGGTGAACTGTCTGTAATATATACGGAGTAAAATCAATTTATGCTACGTCATTAATTTGGTCTAACGTTACTGCATAAAGATGAAGATAGCACATTCTGCCACCATTTTTAAAGAGTAATGTTACATTCAATTTTTTACAATGTTTAGCAGAATCCTTATAATAGTTTGAATCGTAAATGATGTTAGATTTGTGTAACGTAATGTTTATGAAACATAAATTTGCATTGAAGTGATAGTTAATACATCCAAAGAAAAATTAACTTTGTGTCCTAGAAAACTCGTTCCCTTAATACTGGCTGTCGTAATGCGTTAATTGATTTTAACAATTATACATCACTTCCTTTTTTTTTAATTCTATTCTCACGGTCTGAAATGAATTTATAATAGGTTTAGCCCAGGTAGCACAACAATTTTGGCCAATGTCGCATGAGTATCGGCCAAACTTGGAGCGTATCGGATGAAAGCGATCATTTTCTTCCGATTTTAACCAGATTTCCCCGTTCTTTGAGGTTTCATTCAGGGAATTACAAAAAGTGCAATATTTAATTTTACTGCAATATTATAGTATTTTGCAAGTGTAAAAGGCAAATATTATGTTTCGCAATATTTTTCAATCAAGAATTTCGGATTGTATTTTTTTTTCAAATAATATTTACTTTCAAAATAGGGAAAGGTTGTGAATCGATTTTCCCCAAGACTCGGTTGAAATCGGTCAATATTGAAAGTATAATTTCCAGATCTGCCATCTGCGCAGCTTAGTGCGCAATCTTGCTGCCTCCGCCATAACCATTTCGAATCAGCAATCAGCAGTGCATTTCGTTCTTCGTCTAAAAATTGGTGAGTACTGTAATGTGTGAATAAACTAATATAATGTTAATATTTTAGATTGTAGTAACAAAATATCGAAAAAAAACCGTTTAGTTGTTATATTTTTTACACCTGTACGATTAAATTGGATTGAAAATCCTTTGCTTTGTTTACATTTGGCAGATGTGCGTAATTTTGGATCTTTGGATGGATTTAGCTGCTTTCATTTTGAAAAACTTTCTTGTTAAGTTAAAAAATGTTTTACTTTTCCCAAATCGACCCCTATCACAACTATATCGTAGAATCGTAGATTGACGATTATCGTAGATTTAACGATATCGTAGAACTATATCGTTAAAGCTCATAACTATACTTCCAGAATTTTTTTGTTGTCATTTCCGAAAGCAGCGGGTCTGGGACATAATGCCGACAGCCGAAATCCCGACAAGCCGAAATCCCGACAGGGTCAAAATACCGAAAATGGATATTTGTCCATTTCTCGATTTTTAAAAAAATATATTAGAGATTATTTATTTAGTTATTTAGTCATTTAGTTATTTAGTCATTATTATTTAGTCAGTTAGTTTTTTTCATAGTATTAGTCAGTTAGTTAGTCAATTAATTAGTCAGTTATCATCAGTTAGTCAGTTAGTTAGTTAGTCAGTCAGTTAGTATGTCAGTAATTAGCGTAGTAAACTGAGTGACTAACTATAGTCAGTACTACTGACTAACTGACTGACTAACTAACTGACTGACTAACTAACTAACTGAACTGACTGACTAACTAACTAACTGACTGACTGACTAACTAACTAACTACTAACTAACTAACTAACTAACTAACTAACTAACTAACTAACTACTAACTGACTGATGACTACTGACTGACTGATGACTGACGACTGACTGACTGACTGACTGACGACTGACTGACTGAACTGACTGACTGACTAATGACTGACTGACTAACTGTAACTAGGCTGGGCGCGACTGACTAAATAACTGACTGACTAATTAACTAACTGACTAATTAACTAACTGACTAATTAACTAACTAAATAATCTGTAATATATTTTTTTAAAAATCGATAAATGGACAAAAATCTATTTTTGGGATTTCGTCCTTGTCGGGATTATGGCCTTTAGGGATTTAGGCGTTCGGGATTCTGGCTTGTCGGGATTTCGGCTTTCGGGATTGTGTCCGGAACCCGAAAGCAGCATATGTTTCAATAGATGAATCCAGCTTAATCTACTTTTTTCTGTGAATTCACACATTTCACTCTTATTTTTTTAGCAAGTGTTAAAATGAAGCACGAAGATGCCGACACAACTTCTATTGCCAAGAGAATTGGAAAGGTCCTGGCTGGGTGAGCGGATTGGGATGACAAACGACTTCAGAGAAATTAATTTTTAAAATTTAGACATATATTCAGCATCGTTGGATTTGTTAATTAGTTTACTTTCTTGTGTTTCGTTTTATGTATTTAAGTATTTGTATATATTTGATTTATTGTTTTTATAATGTATAATTGTAAGAGTTATGTATACTTTGCTAACCATTGTAAACGGGTCAAGGCCCAGTACTATACAATTTATTATCTAGCTATTTTTGTATAATAAAGCTTGTTATTCTATTGTATTATCTTTTTATGAATTAACATTGAAACAGAATTTCACAATGTGGTGATTGGTAAGTATGAAATATAACTACATTGTTTTATTTCATACATACTAATGGAAATTAGAAATTTTCCATTTTGTCGTGCAATTTTTGCCAGTATTGTCATGCTGTTTTGAGCAATTTAATTGCATACATAATAGTTTCTAATTTTATTAACTTTTCTGTATTTTTCTTTCTCTAACAGAACCTTGCTACATGTAATTTGAGTTTTAATATTTAAATATACACTAGAAATGCAATATATTGCTATATGTTTAAAGTAGATATTTCGTTCAATTTTATTCTTAATCACCATAATTATACACGTCGAAATAGCAAGTTTTTTTGGGGGGGAAATGCTGCAAAGAAAGTGGGTAAAAATTAAAACTTTATATTGCGATATAATTGATCAAAACAAGCACGTTAAGGGGGAAATGGGAGCGCTGGATCGCGGGTACCCGCGAAATTCAACCTCTCCAAATTCAAGTGCCTTAGTGTTAAACCAATGGGAAAAAACTAATTTTTCTGCCACATTTCTCCGGCTGTATTGAATATTTTTACGAACAGTTTTTTTTTAATGATAAATGTAGATAACTTACCAGTCTATCTTCCCACTTTTTGAAATTGCTTCGAATATTTTGTGTAAAATTATTTATTGAAAATTAAAAAATATATATTCGAACAAATTTTAAAAAGTGGGATTGCCGAAACCTGTAAATCAGCTACATTTATCGCATAAAAAAATCCGTTTGTAAAAATATTCAATACAGCCGGAGAAATGTGGCAGAGAATTTTTTTACATTGGATTAACACTGATGCTTTGAGTGACTCAAAGAGAAACTTTAAGTGTTGTCTCAGTGTGCGTCCCCCCATTAAATTGATGGAAGGAATTTATCACTTCCTGGAGAATGTGGCAGAAATTTTTTTCATTGGATAAACACTGATGCTTTGAGTGACTCAAAGAGAAACTTTAAGTGTTGTCTCAGTGTGCGTCCCCCCATTAAATTGATGGAAGGAAATTTATCACTTCTTGGAAAACGAATCTACAAAGCACATTTTCCCACATTCTTGATTGGACACGCATGGAAGGAACTTTGGTCTATCACAACAATTGGGGAACATACCATGACACGTCCCTTAGTTGTATCAACCAATAGGACAGCAAGATATGCCTACTATGGAAATGGCAGGATGAGGAGTATTTGAGAAGGACTTGTCTTCATTCCATGCAAAATATGTGTGACTAAATACAATTAAAAAATTGTCTAACTCCTTCGACACTCATTCGCCGATAATTGAATTGAGCACCCAAATGCCTGACACAAAAAAGGCATTTCTTCAAGCACAGAATCTCAACTGACCTCCCACATAGTCCCAGGCCATCCCTGATGTCTCAGCCCGCTGCCAGCCACTACGTGCCAGCCATCTCTGAGTCCCAGCCGCTACGTACCCGCCATCTCTGAGTGCCGGCCGCTACATGCTAGCCATATCTGACCCTCAACCGCAGATGTCCACTTCATCTACAGAGCCTAATTGACAGCCTCGGGATCCCACGCCAGCCTCCCTCAACTGACTTCCCGCATCTGCAAGATGCAAACCTGGTCAGCAGTTAATTGCTCAAGGAAAAATATATTATCCTAAAGCAGTCCATTCTTTCCCCACAACCAAGATACAGTTGTCACATTCTAACTATGCTCTGCTCATAATTAGACAAATCAATAAATTCTTTCTTTAACTTTATTAAAAAAATTTTAATTTTTAGTTGTTATTTATTGCTAGACTTTTACATGTTATTATTGGGAAAAACTATAGAATCTGGAAAGGTTAAAGGGGTGAAACCTAATTAAATATATATATTTACAGAACGCAATGAACTAACTAAAGGATCGCCAATTACAACACTCTCTCTATATATAGATAGCCCACAATAATATCTATGACTTTCGCCAGTGAATTAAAACTCGCCCATGTGAATTAAATTTACTACTTTTTATCAAAGAAGTAAAATTGCATCTAACGATATGTGACAGTGAGCAAACCATTTAGATCATTATGGGCTACAAAATATAAGGCCCAGGTTATCGAAAGAAGTAATCTAAGACAAGAGTTTGGTATTATTTGGATAAAATTATTTTAATTTAAATGTTAAGTTCTCAATGTTTCAATGTTAATTTGTTAAAAGTTCTGCAATAAAAATATATTTGTTTCATTTTTTAATAAATTCGTTAGACGGAATCGTAAGTAAGACAATGGGGCTTACATGAGGTAGCAAAAATGGGCCTATGTGGTTTTACCAAAAATAAAGGCGGTCGTAGATTTTTAGAGTATATACTATACTCACATTACCCAAATGGGCTCTTCTAGACCCATTTTAGTGTGCTATTTGGGTATGTTATTTTATTTAAACTTGGAACGTAGTTTTTATGTAATTACAAAAGAAATGTAGATTAAATGATCTTCATTTAATGATATCATTTGAAATTTAAAACGAATTAAAAACATTGTGAAAACCTCGTTTTTTTTAATTGGGTACTATGCTGCTGTTTGTTCACAGTGTTAATTTACCAGTTTTATTTTAAAACAAACAAACCGAATTAATACTATAAAAGTTTATCGTTATACACATTCATTTTTCTATCATAAATAAAAAGACTCTAAAGTTATTTTAAGCTATATTAGTAAGTAAAGAAAAGTTTTAAATGCCAATAAAAAAAAGGTCTAAATCTCATTTCAGATCACAATTCCCAGGCGACTTGCCTTCTCCCAAGAGCATAATTTACATGACAATAAACGCTTTTGAATTGTAAGCTCCCTAATCTATTTCCAATAGAGGTTTAAAGCCCAATAAATATCACTTAAAAAACCACAAACCACTTGCATAAAAACACGATAGAATCCATCCAAGAAATATTAAAATGAATCTCACCCAGATGTAACACTCATTCCCCAAAAGAATTGATATAATGCATAAAACAAGAAGCATATAAATGCGATAAAAAGCCTTGTAAAGCAGGAAACTTGAAATAATCCTCTTTACTGTAAATGATGAATTTATCGAGACACCCTAACACTTAAAACGCGAAAAAAGGCCTTTTCCAGAACTGATAGCCGTTCACTGTAATGATCGTAATTCCCTGGGTAACCCTTGTTTTTAGTTAGGCAGGCATTAGGATGAATATTTCAGACATTTTAAGTGGATAAAATGGGATGTAAGAGAAATGAGGCAAAAAGAGGGAAAAAAGAAGGAAGTATTTGATCCGTTTTATCATTAATCAAACACGTTGAGGTTTTGTCTTTGTTCTAGTGGGTGATTGCTCGTATGGTCGTGTTACAAAGGTATTTGTTTCGGTTAGAGAATTTTATTTGAATTCTTTTTTAGAAATGCTTAGAAATTCTTATCTTATTTTTTTTATGAAAAAGTATAGATACGTTAAACAAATAATGAGAATATAAATTAAAAACCAAAAAACAATAATACTCTAGAATTACTTCACCGTTTTATTTTTTATTTTACAATTTTGATTTTGACTATGCTAAGTTAATACTTACTAATTATTTTGCGCTAATTATTACTTGAACAAAAAAGTTTTTTTGAACATAAAATATTTTTGACTGTATGTTATATAATATATTCTGACACAAAAATAAACTTCCTTTCTTGATCAAATAAAATTTACAAACACATAATTTAATATCAGAACTTTAATAAATGCTACTTTGTTTGTCTCAGAAGTTTAACCCTAAATTTTCGGATTATGTTATGTAAAATTACAGTAATATCCTAAAGCTCCAACAAAAGAAGAAAAACCATAATGAGAATTAACATTGCTAATTTGCAGTACAAGTAATTGGTACTAATTCTAAATAATTGCGACTAATTCTGACAAGGTAAACATCGAAATGTAATCGCATTCAAAGTTAGGGCTTTAAGTTTCGCTTTCAAACGAATCCATGACGTCATTATCTAGACATTTTTGTTTTCATATTTTCCTGCAGAAGTTTTGATAATTAAGAAGTAAACAATGCTTGCTTTTACCAGTTTTAACTTCCATATTTCATTTGAAATTTAAAACGTGCAATGTTTTATGCAAATTCGCTTTTTGTTAGTATATGAAATTCCTTCATTTCAAAGCACGAACCAAAAAAATTATTAAAATAAAGTATAAAATGCCAATTTGAAGTTAAGAATCAAGCTATGTAGTTATGTCTAGTTTTAATCGAAAAATTATATCTATAAAAGCATATATAATTGATAAAAAAGTGTTAGTATTAAAGTATTGAACTGTCATATATAAACATCTTAACTTTTATAAATTGAAAAAGTACTTCGGAGATAAAATCTAATTGCATGGATTTTGCAATTTATTTCAGCGAATGGAATTTTTTTTTACGATTCATTCCAATAAATTACAAAGTATAACATAATTCCCTTTTCAAGAGTTCTATTACATAATAAACATTTAACTATTGGATTAAATATATATTTTAAAATTGCCTAATTTCATTCGTCAGAAATAATTTTTTACCTAAGCCTAAATACCGTAGTTATAAAAAAGTAAATTATAAAAAATTTCACTCTTACTTAGTAACTCCAGATTTAAAATAGTGTCTTATTTAAATGGGCTTTGACTTACAATTCAAATTTTTTGTTGCTGTTTGGGAATAGTCTACCACTGTATAATTAAAGGGAGAAAGTGGCACCAAACATAACACATTTTCTTATTTAGTTCATTGTTTCTAATCCTTTAGTATTTCAAACTCACCCGGGATATGTAATTAGAATTTTGACTTCTCGAACATGTGTTACTGGCGTGAAGATCGAGGGCCTTATTTAGGATGGTTCAAGTTGTCGATTTGCATATTCCTTATATTTTTCTAGATAAATGTGTGAGTAACTTATAATTAAAACTTTTATGTGTGATTCTTTTGGTAGCAATAAGTATATTTTGTTTAGAATGTGCATTCAAATTATTGCTTTTAATTTTCGTAATTTTAAAATATGTATATTTAGTCGGAATTACTTAAAGTGTTTCTAAAATCTCTTACTGTTTGTAACTAGTGAAATATTTTGGTTTAGTTTATAAAGTTATTCTTCAACATAGGTTTTTCTCATTTTAAGAGCTTTGTTAGAATTTGAGCTTGAATGATGTGTCATTGAATTTTTATTTTAATGTTGCCAATCCATTTCTTTTATTTACAACCAATAACCAATAAATTCTGAAATTTTGTTTTTACATGCAGTATAAAATCCTAAAATAATCCGATCAAAACAGGTCACATTTGTTCATTATTTAATTTCAATCCCATTTTCCTCTTAAAATAATAAACTAACACCTTGAAATGCGGTAATATTATAGATAAATTGATTAGCTCATTTCGGACTACTGTATTCCATTAAATGTAAACATTTAATGATACATTTATAATTATTTAAACCTAAAGTTTTATATGTTGATAGCGTAAATAATTGAAACATTGTCAATTGTCGAAATCGCATCTAGTAGTATAATATTAATTTGCACCATCAAACCAAAAAACAAACCGTTTAAATGATTTATTTATTACCAGCTTAAGTAATCATTTATCTAAATAATACAATGAATTACGAGATCTTACATGACCTCACCGAACGATTTGTTTTATACAAACTGAATTTAGTATTTCGTTGTTGAAAATCTTCATTGAACCTCACTCTAACCTATAGTTGACGACGACGTAAACTACCAAACTGTATTTTTGCTGTAGTAAACTGATCTAACTTAAATACAGATTTAGTAAAAGTTTTAAAAAATTGAATAAGTTTTAGTTCCATAACATAATATGTTTAGACAGCCCATACCATCTTTGACAATGGCATATCACCTGCAGCTAAGCTTATCCCACCCATACACGATTTACTGTAATCCTTCACGCTAGGTTTATCTGTTCATTATCGCTGAGTATTAAACAATCGGAGCTGAATTACGACTCCAATTATAACAAAGGGTTTTACTGGCATTAGACATTTATGCGATTAGCAAAGATAATGATCAGTGGCGTAGAATACAATATACGAAATAAATCATTCGTTGATTCATTTAATGGTTGATTCAATGTTTAAATCTGATTTATTTTATGGAAATGTTCTAACCAAAATTTGAATTAAAAAAGAGTTAATTCATTTAATTTAACTTACCCCCTGAGGGATACAGACGCATAAAACACTCCCTGAATGTCAGGATTTCCAGCAACAAACATAATTTTTAAAAAATATATATAGAATTGAATTGAATTTTAAAATTAAACGTTATAACCATTTACTACAGCAATATAATTTTTATTAAATTAAAAAAAATCATTAAATTTAAAAAAAAAAGTTTTCATTAAATTAAAAAAATTAAAATTTCATTAAATTTAAAAAATTAAAATTTCATACAATTTTTAAAAATTAAAATTTCATACAATTTTTAAAATTAAAATTTCATACAATTTTTAAAATTAAAATTTCATTAAATTTTGAAAATTAAATTTTCATTTAAAAATATTAATTTAAAACTCATGCAGTGAAAACAAGTTTACACTTCAGCCAATTTGATAATCCCCTCAGAGGGTAAGCCAAACTTACATATTATTTTATCCCAGTAAAAAAATCACGTACTTGTCAATAGTATGGATTATACAAACAAAAAAACGCAATTCAGTCAATCCAAAATTTTAAAAGTAAATATACATGCTCTTACTTGAAAACCAATAACTTTAGTAAAAAATCGAAGACTCCTTTGATTAATTAATGAAATTTAGTGTAAAATTGTGTAAAAAACATTGTTTGGCAAAGTCACGTTTCGATGCCCAGGTTTACTTTTTCAATCAAGATTAAATTTAAGTACTTAAGATGCTAATTGATCTTGAAGACTTGAATTGAAAATCTTAAGACGATGTGACATGAATAGCAATTAAGCAATGCGCCTTCGGCAAAATGCAGTTTTAACAAGTTTTATTGGAATTGGTTTTCGCTTTTATATTAAGTTTTCTAAACGTGTTTAATTGCACAATTGTTAAAAAAAATTCGAATATGTATCGAAATATTATTAAATCAATGGAAATGTAATTACAATTTTTATATTATAAATATACTAAATATACTTGTAATGTAGTTTAATTGTAATGTACTTGAAAATTAAAACTAGTAATGGTAAAAAACAACATCTTTTTGTTTAAAACTTTATTAAAAAAAGGATTTAAAAATATGTCAATTAAAAAATACGAAGTACACAATACCGGTTTTTT
Source organism: Oedothorax gibbosus (assembly GCA_019343175.1). NCBI lineage: Eukaryota > Metazoa > Arthropoda > Arachnida > Araneae > Linyphiidae > Oedothorax > Oedothorax gibbosus. The sequence continues at coordinate 454,218 of JAFNEN010000657.1, read as the reverse complement.
ATATTATCGGAAAATATCTAGTATTTTTTTTTTGTCAAAGACTTAAGAATCATTGTGTGATAGCGCAAAATCATTTCAATTTTTATATTTAACAATTGCATCATGATTACTCATCTACTCCCATAATGACTACTCATCATTAATTATCTTTTTAGGAGTTACATAATAACTTTCAAGCATAACTATTCTTACTATTTTCAAAATTTCATTCAAAGTTTCAAGTTGATGGTGAAACATTCGTCAACACCAAAATAGTCAAAAGAAAACAAATATTAAGCATTTATTTTCTAAAATATGCCTTTAACAAATACCGCATGCAGAACAAAACATAAAAATTAATCGTTTTGTTTTTAATGAATTCAACTATTAAAATCCTAAAGCAATTCATTTCTTTCTTTATTTTAAAAGTAATATTATTTATGCTCAAAAACCCGTAAAAATATAAAATTGGAATTCTTTATGAAATGCATATTTTCTATCTCTTTTAAGAAGATCCTCTTTTTAAGATGGTCGATAGAACATTAAATTTCTTTAAAAAAGTTCGTAGACGTAATTATCCATACCGACTGAACTGCAGAAGGTAGAATTTAAAAAAATAAATGAAAGGGATTGAGACATTTCTTAGAAATGATAAGCCCCCATACATTTTCACTTTTTATCCTCCCTTTCTGAAAATTCTTCTGGACTTTTATTAATAAAACGTATAAAAGATGGAGAAGAAGACATAAAAATAAAACTTTTTCTTGAAGTAATTTAGAGGGATCTTTTCAGATGCCGTAGTCCACAATGAACCGTCTTCCCATAACCCCGAAGTTATTTATTTTGGTCTTCTCTGCCTCGCATGCAGATAAATTTATGCCTTAATCCGCTATCAATGCGCAGTGCTTGTATATTTCCGCGCGGCGGAGTTAAGTGTAATAAATAACTTTAAAGTCCATTTTTATAAATAACTAAATGAAAAAGATGCTTCTGTGAATGGTTGGTTGGCAAACAATATGTACAGAAAATATGACTTCCCATTTATCTTTAATAGGATGCGTTGGCCAAGCAGTTGGTCGTTTTGGTGACGGATGACTTTTTTTGCAGAACTGGGAAAGTGTTATGGCTGTCAACAAATCATGGATGTTTCAGGTTTCGGATTAAAAGTTAGTGAAATTGAAGATTTCGGGATTTGGGATATTTTGCAATAATTTTTTTGGTAGGAATTGAATATCCTAAGAAAATATTTTGATGGAGTTTAACACGTAAGTCAGGGTTGAAATCTGATTTTTTAAAAGGAATACGTTTATAGCAACGTCCCTGATTATCTTATTATTTTCAGAAGAGTTATAAATTAAGTTTAAAAGTCACTAGATGGAACTTTATTTGCAAATAAAAATATATACTGATAGAAATTTTTCGACAAACATTTTTAAATGCAGAATCGAAATTAAGTTTATTTTCGTATTAGATGAAGCACAACACAAACGTCAATAAAAAATTATTTCCAAGATGGGGCACCTACATTTTTGAAAGAGGATTTTGGAAATTTGGTGATTAAAAATTTATTGCAATCAGAAACGTATGACAATATTGCAAAGAGGTACCCTATTAGGTACCTGTCTGGTTAAGGCGTATACTTTTGGGATCGGATGACGGTTTTCAAATCACACTTACTGGAGAATAATAAAACAAGTAGGTTTGTAACAGAATTTGTCACTCAGCTCTTTTCCACACAA
>JAFNEN010000657.1:0-447500 GCA_019343175.1 Oedothorax gibbosus | reverse complement strand
AAGAGTCTTTTGAAATAGTTGAATTTTTGTGAGTTTCTAATTGAATTTGAAAATGCAAGTGTCACCGATAACTTTAGAATATGTCCAAGTTAAACTATAAACTTACAACTGCAGTTGCATGATTAGTTTAAAATCACATTATTTGAAAATGAAAAATAAATTTAGGCAACTTAAAATGTATATTATAATGTATAATTTAAAAAAGAATTATCTAAAAGAACTAAGACCGTCACTTTGGAATTATGTTTCCATAACTTTATTGCATTTTTAGGGCTGGCAGAATATACTTTCTTTTTAAAGTTTGAACTTTTTTTATGATTCCTTAGTGACTTTGGTGAAAGTAATGAAAACGTTGCTCAATAAATAATGTAAGCTTAGCTAGCAAACACATTTACATTTGTGTGTATTTTAACATTATTTTTTTATTAAAAATACATTGCAGAATAAAACAGCGGTTTAACTACCTTTTATTACATAATTTTTTTAGATCAAATAACAAAGCAACCAATATGACAAAAAATACTGACTGTTTATTCATGCATAAATTCTATTATTTTACGTTAGAAATAATAGTGGTAAATACCTTCAATGTTTGAATGTAATTAATATAAACACGTTGCTTGGCAATAGTATTATGTCAATATACCATAGCATGGGACACAGTACCTCAAAAACGGCAAAAATTACGATTTTTTTTATTTGCTAAAATTAAAGTTTGGAATCTTCTTAATAATTCTACCAAGATTCAAAAGTGTAGCTATATTAAAAAAAAGTTATTCCACTTTTTATGCGGAAAGGTAGGATAAAAATGAAAACGAATGAAACCTTTAAACGTGTTTTTCTCGGTGTTCATTTTTCCTTGATGACAAGGTTTTCAAAACGCTAAGGCTTTTTTAATTATTTATAAAAGTCTAAGGAATTTTGTATGCAGTCTGTCAAATATGTTGACATTAAGAATTGGTATCAAAAGTAGCACGTTTTTTTATAAAAAATACTAAAGTCGAAATTTTCCAAATATGCTAAAAAAAATTGGGATTTTCTAGATAAATATTTTTTATGAAACAACTACTGAAGATAAATCAAATTTGGATATCAATTCTTATGTAAAACAGTTTAAAGTACATGAGAAAAAAATGGGTTAAAATATTTGTATTTAAAAAAGCCTTAGCATTTTAAAAAATTCAAATTTTTTTTATTTTTTTAAATAACTTAAAAATTAAAATAGTTTTTAAATTGTTTTTGTCATATATTGTTTTTAAATATAGGTTGAACTAATAAAACACCAATTTTATAGTGAATATGTCAAAATTAAAAAAAAATTGAAAGTGGTACCCTTAGTGTCCTAAGTGTCCCCTAAGTGTCCCCTTAAGAAAATATGGCAAATAATTTAACAACATTGTATTATTGTAATAAAAATTGTAAAGAAGAAACTTTTAAATATTATATTTATCATGCATTTTCATTTTGAAATTTCCGTTTAATATTTTAAGTGGAAATTATAACTACTTCGTTTATTAACATACTCTCAATATATTTTCAAGTTTCAAAATTTTCCAAAGCTCATAATTATTTAAATGGTTTCGAAAGTTTCATCTAATATTGAATCATCTATATAAGTGCAGGTAATTTGATAAGTGCACACATTGGAGAATAAGGACACGAAAACGTCATTAAATATGTCTGCAGGCTTATTTTTAAGTGCATTAAACGAGTTTAGATTAAAGTTTCAAAACCTTTTTAAATTCATTAGAAACTAAGTAAGGTTTATATGATATGTTTCCAGGATTGGAACCTCATTACAACTAATCATGAATAACGGCATATTTGTGCATAATTTCAGATAATCGGATTTTCTGTTTCCTGAATATTTTCTGATAGGTAATGTTCAGCAATCAACTTTTAAATGAACAAGAACCACGCTGATTTCCGCAATCCATTAAGCATTCCAAGTGGGGTTTTTTTACGATGGCATTTGTTAATTTAAAGAAATTTTAAATTTAAAAAAATAAACGTTTAATAAAATAGCATCGATATTTATTCAATTCGTTGCATTAATATGCAAACTTAAAATTGAAATATTAGCCCTTCACAAGTTAAAGGGTTTTACTGTCGTTTATTTATGTAGTTGATTAAACAGAATACAACCGTTTACTCGCGCATTTTCGTTTGCGTTTTTCTAAATTTGTTTATTTAACAAAGTTATTTTCTTTAGATAAAAATAAATTATATAATTTGAGGTTTTTTGTTTATTTTGCTATTGTAATTTCTTCAGATTATTTGTTTATATAACATTTTGAAACATCAACAAAAATTAAATATGAACATTTTAATGATCGGAAAAAAAAAATTATCAAATTAGAAACCGTCATTAATACAACTAGAATTAATAAACCTTTTTTCAGTACACTATTTGTCATATGTTATTTCTCTAAAACAAAAACATTAAAGCGAAATGTAATTATTGGAAAGGTAAAATATAATTAGTTTTTTATTAATTACACGATTTTTTTAATTATACGATTCTAAATATAGGTTACTCTAGAAAATTAATTTAATATATTATTACACAATCTTTCATTGCAGTACAAACGCGAAAACTAAAAAAACGATTATATGAAAGCCACTAAAGACTAATGATTAAATTAAAACAGTCAGAGATATTCCAAAAATATTTCTGCAAGGTGGTTTCAATGTTGTATTACTACAAGGGTGATCTTAGTTGTCTAACTTGCATGATTGAGGATGTATGTATAGGATGTATGTTGAGGATGTATGCAATGTGTGTATATAAATTAAGTTTGGAGTTAGTTATCCCAGCAGTGTATATATGCTTCCTTCATAATAATGAATTCAAAGCAATTTATTATCTATCAAACAATAATGGAAGCATTAAATTTGCAATTCATTTACATACAGTTGATTTCAAACTCATCAGCTGCAGCACAACAAAAATAAACTCTACTCAAGCCATATTTTACCAGGAAATTTAAGAATGAAATGACTGGGATGACAGGATGTATGAAAAAACTAAACGATTTCCATAATTGTGTATCAAATGTTTATGTAAATAAATAATTTGAAAATAAATGTATTTCCAACTTGCGTAGGTCTTAAAAAATCTCATTTTATCCATACTCAACTCATATCCTACTCTTCAGTTTTGACAAAATAAACTTTAACATTTATTCAAGACATGCCAAAGTTTTCAACAAAATAATTATCAATTCATGTAAGAAATGTCCTGAAAATTAGCGCTGTTGTTACCTTTGCTATCCAAGTGTTTACTAAGGTGTCTGCTTGTCATTTGACTATGGTTCAAACTTATGAATCTCGTTGCCAATAGTCCTCGTGTAGCTCTAGTGCGGCAATAATTCAACCTAACCATAACGCTATTCAAATATTCTCTTTAGGGGACTCAGTACCACATACACCTTTTTTTTTATTTATAGCTTTTTTATTAAAAATTCCTTGGTTTGTTATGTGAATTAACACATAAAAACAATGATGTTGTTTTTAAACACTTCGAATATTTGTAAAGTTTTTTTTATTAAACAATTACATTTTTAAAAATGCTAAAACTTTTTTAAATAAAAATATTTTATCTCCAAACGCTTTGCCCAGGTACTTCAAACTGTGATACATAAAAACAAGCTTCCAAATTTGATGCCTCACCTGTATTTTTTATATAAAATAATAAAAAAATTAATTTTAATTTTTAGTTATTTTTAAATTAAAAAAATTATATAAATTATATAAATAATTATTTGAAAAAACCCTGAACAGTTTCTAATGAAGATGTTCTAACTTTAACATTTTTTTTATAAAAATAACTGTTACTCAAAAAAAAATAATTGGAAAGCTAGTTTTTAATAAACACATATATTTTAAACTACTCACAAAAAAGTAAAATTACTATATAAATAATTTTAAAAGTTTTAGTGCTTCGAAAAACTTAGCATCTAGGAAAACTTAACCCTGAGAAAAATGCATTTAAAGTTTCCGTAAATACAAACTATAAAATTATATACAGCCATATAACTTAAGGGGATACGGTACCCAAAAATTTGTCAAAATATGGATTTTTCAGTTTTTACTTTTTATTATTCACAATATCTTTCTGAACATTTACTGAAAGTTTCATAATGATACCTTCTGTAGAAAAAAAAGTTATTAAACATTTTCTAGAGCCATCCCTTTTAGTTTGAACCCGTATTCCGTCTGCTTTCAACCTGTTTCGCTCTATTCAATTCTTGTGTTTAATAAATCCCTAAGGCTTTTTTGCAAATTAAGTTAGAATTTTGAAATTTTTAACCTGTGTTCTTATATAAGTGGTGCACCAAATTGTTCATGTAATAAGGTCTACTATGTATAAATTAAAAAAAATGAATTCAAAAATTTGTATTTTGTTTTTATTTATTGAGATTTTCAGTATAAATACATGTTACTTTTTTACTGGTGTTCACATATTAAAATCCATGCTCAATTCTCGAAAAAAAATAGTTCTATAAACAAACTATAAAAGTTTGGGGGAGTTATTTTTTAAATTGAAAGAAGAGTAGTGTTTTAAAAAAGTTTAAAATTTTAACTTTAATAAAAAATGAAAAACTATTTGTAAATATTTTTTTATTCCTGGGAAATGTTTAGTTAGAGTAAACATTGCATAAAAACACTATAATGTACAAGTTTACGTTATTATTGCTAAAGATAATATTTTGGGTACCGTATCCCCTTAAATATAATTTTCATACATCTATTTAAAAATTAAATTAATACAAATTTAACTATATTGCTTAAAAGAAAAAAAAAACTTTATTAAAATAGCAAAATCTATTACGTAGTTTTTATATAAATTTCATTTAATATTAGACAATTTATTCAGCATTCTTGTCATATTTACATAAATTATTTTGAATAAAATGCAGAATGAATCAGTATATATAGAAATGAATTAAAAAGTAGATAAAACACCCCCCCCCCCTCCCCCCCGAATAATTAATTTATCTCGAAATCGTAAAAAAGCTGAATAATCTCCTGAAATCGCCTATAAACACGTTTGTTGAGTAATTTAATCATTTCCCGCGGCTGTCTCTATCTAGCCTCCTTACAAGTGTTTGTTGAAATAAAGCATTCGAATTAAATGTTTTGTGAGGTCAGCGACAAGAGTCAGCAGACTGTCAAAGAAAATGGGGCTAAAATTGATGATTTCGTTTTTGTTTACAATACTACCTCATCCCACATAAAAATACAAATAACTTCTTAAAAAAAACAGTTATACATTGGAAATTTTGCAAACAAGTTTAAGAGACTTTAAAAATTAATTTCAGCCGATAAAAAAAATCAAAAACTTTGCTGTTTTTGTGGTACTGAGTCCCCTTAAAAATACGCCGAATTTTTTCTTACTCATACAGTCAAGAAAAACAATAAAACTCATATCCCATTTGCGCACAATTGATCAGACACTCATCAGTTTTGACAAAATAAAAATAAAACTTTTTTTTAAAGAATGCTAAATTCTTCGACAAAAAAAGTATTAATTATATTATGAAACTGCCTGAAAAATAACACATGTGTTACCTTTGTCATTCAATTATTTCCGTAAAATATCCGCCACTATCTATTCTAACTTTCGCAGTCATGAGAAACAATAAAAATCACATCTCGTTTGCACACAATTGATCTGACACTCATCAGCGGCGACATAATGAAAATCCGCCTCTTCTCCAGAAATGCCCAATCCTCCAACACAACACACACAAATAAACAATCATCCGAAAACGAAAACAGCTCTCGTATATCCTATCAATTCCTATTTCAATTTTCTACCCCGGGAAACATAAACGAACGAAAAACGAAATCTGATCCATCTAATCTTTGGAAAACGCATCAGCAGAAATCAATACATACTCCCAACCTGTTTTTCTTTTCTTTTCTATTTGCAACGCCGCATCTTCAACTACATTGCTTTCTGAAACATTAACCGGAATTATATCCCTTATATTCTCTTTCCTGGAGCTGAATCAATCGGCTCGGAGACATAAATTACCGATCCAAGTAGGTAATTCTGACACGCCTTATTACTCCACGTGCTCCGAAGAATTACCTCTGCTCCAATGCCGCTGTTCTTTGGGAGAGAAAAAGTGAAAGAGAATTGCTTGTACCTGTAAGGATAAGAAGATGGGGAAAAAAGTGAGATTGTGTTGTCAGAGAACACATATGTTCTGTATTTTCATAGGTGGATTAATTATAATTATACACAAGTTTTTATAAGAGAGTTAAGTAATCGGAGATTTATGGTCGTGGAATTTAAAGGGGTTTATTAGGGAATGAATTTTATGAGGACTTAATGGATTTTTTTTATAATTTTAATGAGTAATAGGAAACATGCAATTTAAGCAAGGCAAACTATAATTTTGCAAGATTATTTATTGTGTAAATTAAATTAGAGTATAATTGTTTCAATGAAACTACCAAAAATCTTTTTTTGTTAGCTCATATTCTAAAATGATGATATACATCACAAAATTAATATTTAAATAGAAAATTAGAAATACACTTAACAAATTCAAAAGATTTTCAAAGAATGTAAATTATCCTCTAGGACCGCTAACATATCTAGACTTCGATCTTTATATCGGCAGCACATGTTTCAGAGATCAAAATCGTAATTGCGAATTTCAACTGTATTTTACAAAATAAAGAATCTAAATCAAAAATTCTTTTTGCTACATTCATACATTTCAGATAGGCAAACTGCTCAGCAATTAAAAACGAAACGTTTGATGGAAAGAAGGATAAATTTAATAATAAGAGAAATTATTTCTTAGTAGTTCCGATATAACTTCCCAATAACGTTGTTAGAATATTGGACTGTAAGAATTGTATGTTGTTCCCTCGATTACTTACTGTCTATAAGTCTCTTATATTACCATAGTTCCCGTTGTATATGTCATAGTGTTATTTATATATGGCGTCCCACCAATTCAAAAGATCTTATGGCTTCTGCCCGATGTGTGTTTTCTCGGCATTTCAAACAGATACGGGTAGTATGTCATGTACGTTCTATACTATGGATGCGTAGGAGAGGGAAATGTAGTTGTCTAAACATCGCATTCATTTTCATAGCCCCAAATTTTATTTGACCAGTTAAGTTGATAAAAAGTTAACTTATGATTGATTGAAATCCAGCAATCCAATACACAACAATATCTTATGTATTTCTCCTTTTTCTAATCATGTGAAGCGAATTGTCTTACCTCTATGATAAGTAAGACTAAAATATATCACAGAATTGCCTCCAAAAGCTTAACGAAAATGTCACAAAATGGCATACAACTTTTAACTGACTGACTAATTCCTATATCGGTAAAGTTACAAATAGAGATGAGGGAGACTGTTAACGGCAGTAAAACTGCCCACAACTTTAATATTTTAAATTTTCTGCATGTATCCATATTTGAACTTCCTCCTATGTGATTAAACACTCACACAATCGAGAAGTGAAAATAAAGCTTAAGCTTAACGACATCAAGCATTACACAAAATCAGAACTCAAAATTCTAACATTGAAATACAGTTAAATTTGCTGAAATATAACTAAATTCTTCGAAATGTAATGTAATTCAATAAAATGTTAATGTTTACAATTCAAAACATATTACCAACTATTTGCACATATAACCAGAAATGTTTATTCAAGATATATTTTTCGTATATAGTTAACAGTTTTCTCACAATGACATTGTTTGTAAGAGGGTTTTATATAAAATCTTAATTAAAAACCCTGATCCATTCGACGTCGATCTTTACGAATAAAGTTAAATATTATATATCTTAAATTATTTGTTTATAGATTTAATTCACTTGTTAAAAATAAAAGCATGGTTTATTATTGTTGACGGAAATATCAAAGTATTTGCATATTCTTGAAACAAACTTAATGAATAAATTTGGTCATTTCGGGAATTACAAACATCGAATTTTTAAAAAAATATTTTTACAGTGAATTCCACTTCCTTCAAATGAAACTGTAATTAAGCAAAGCAAATAAAGTCACATGTAATTTTGTATTCATAATTTTTAAAAGACTTATTTTCGCATCTATGCATATATTTTATTTTATGTTATTGAATTATAACACTACATCTGATACAGTAGTAACACTGTATGCGATATATTATGTAATTATAAATTGCAATTTATAAAAAAATGGCTGCAAAATTGTTTAATTATTTATGTATTGTGGAATGATTGATATGTCTAGTAGAAATAAATAGTTTATATAAAACTTGCATTCGCCAACTTAACATGTTGTTTCATAATATTATCGCTGGATGTTTTTGTCATTGTATTAAACTAAATAAGAAGGTTAGTAACAGAAACTGTCACTTAGAACGACTTCCACACAAATTCCACACATCTCCACACATTGTTTTATATTACATAAATAAATTAATAAGTTTCTTGGACGATTGTTGAGGGGTAACGGTGATAAATGGTGATAATGTTATTTAAATAATTATTAAGAAATTTAGTTTTTTAATTTTAAATATACTTCTAGGAATTATTTGATAGTCAAATTTTTGATATAACATGTCCTAATTGTTTTCTTTAACTTGATGTATCACACATGTCTGGGAAATTTGTGGTTTGAACTGTGAAAGTGGGAGACGGGCGGACTGATGGACAGACAGGCATGATGATGCATTCTACTTTTTGCGTTATCAACTTAGTCTAGAAGCTAAAAATTAAAAATTCTATATATGTAGAAATGTATTGAGGAATTTGGTTAACATTTTGATATAAAATAATTAGTGATGTCAGTTTTGAAGTTTGAAAAGCGTTTACCCGAGCCGGTGGTGATACCCTCAGGAGTTATTCAAAAGAAAAGACGCTAAGTATTTTCATTCGAGGTGAATAAAAAGGTTCCAGTACACGAAACCCATTTGAAAGTAAATAATTAACCACCAATAGTATTTCTTATACACTAAGCCCATTTTAATCCATTTCACAACAAAATCACAACCGTCTACCAAATACTCTCCCTCCGGAGCAGCCCAAATCACAGTAATTTTTCAATTGTCCAGAAAAATCCAATTCAGATTCCAACCTTGCGTAGTGGGAAGAAATAGATGAATGGTGAAACCGAAAACAAAGAGTGTTAAAGAAAAACATTTACTGATACGTTATAACTGTTTTTTCTTCAAATAAAGTTGATTTACTATTCGCAAAACAAGCTTTGCTGTTCAAAAAGTGTAATTTTTTCAAATAATATAGAAAAGCATAAGCTGCTTAAATAACTGCTACAGGCACGAACGGATTAATACGTTGATTCTAAGTTGATTAAGTATCAAAGAAAATAAAGAAAACTAATTATTTTTATTCTATGTTTTGGTTTGTTTATCAAGTGAACCTTTAGTTTTTGGTTCTCTTTTAAACCAGCAAAATATTCTTTATTTCATTGAATTAATTATATTACTTAAAAAAACATACATGTGCATCGAATCCTATTTGCTGAACACATTTAGTTTATAACAATGTTTAAACATTTTAGTTTCTCATTACATTTCTGATTGATTTAAATTAATCAAAAACTTAAATTATAAACCGAAATATTTCTTATGAACAAATATCTGAAAACAAAATAACAGTTATAAGATATGAGACTTTACTAAATCGTATTAAATTAAAAGCCTTATTCTTCAAGAAAAGCCAAATTTCCATCTACTGAAAGCACCAAAATCTATTCCTCGCCTCTATCCGAGTACTTAAACGTAGACCCATGCACCTTATAAGCTTCTGTTCAATGGTCGGGAAAAAGCGTGTACCTTTAAGGGGCAAGCTCATTATAACCTTTTTCTTGGTCCCTTATTTTCGTTGGAAAATGGTCCTGGGGAGCTCTTTGCCGTAAGTGGTCCACTTGAATGGTTATAATGGACCTCCCCCGTAGTTAAGGACTGTAGTCGAGTTCACGGCGTGAAAGGTATGAGATTCAGAACTAGAGTAGGGTGAGTCATTGTGCCTTTGCTTATTGGAATGTGGAGTGACTGAAATTTATTCATGCAAAGGTTATTTATATAAGGCACTCAAGGAGGAAGTAGCAGAGGATAAGAAAAATCTGAATTTTCGTATGAATTTTATGATTTCTGTATATTTATTTGGAGAGAGAGTGGAAGTATAGCTGTCGCTGGATGACTATGCAGATTTCTGTAAAATCCAGATGTTTTTTTTCATCATTTGTAGTAAAATATAATTGAGCATGCATTTCTTTTTGAGAATTTATAATAGACATTGAAAAAAGTTGTGCTGTTAAATCAAAATATAACATGTATAATAAATACTTAAATACTTTATTCAACAATTTTAAAAGCAGTAAATACATAAGTACTGCAACTCTTAAACACTTTTGCTTTCTTGCTTTGATTAGGTGTTTGCTTTGAGTTGGTTCAGAAATCGAGTTGTATTTCAGGATTTGCAACCAGAAAAGTCATATTTTGACATTATCTATTAAAAAACCATAATTGATAAAGCTGATACATATCATGTTTAACGTAATTGTTTTCTGATAGAAGAATTTGAAACTATATGACTTTCACAAGTTTTTAACTCTTTTAGATAATTAAGTCTTTTGCTTCTAAGTTGATATATGCATTACGTCATTTTGCTTTAAAAGTGAAGTAGTGGAGAATGTCTCGAAGAGTCTTTGAATTAAGCTTTAGAACAATTTAGGAGAATGGGTTTATGGGGAGAATTCATTGTTTCAAACAAAAGGAAGTAATGATGATCTTTTAAGTGACACAGGTGTCTCGATGGTTGTTCTTAATCGATTTAACATTGGAGGAGTGTATTTTCCCTCACTTATATAAATTTAATTGTGGATTAAACCAGTCGCAATGTTCCCACATCAGCCACAACTCAAGGACAACCCATTTTCCAATAACAAAGTATGTGAAGTAACTGATTCTCTGTTATATATATATATATATATATATATATATATATATATATATATATATATATATATATATATATATATATAATATATATATATATATATATATATATATATATATATATATATATATATATATATATATATATATATATATATATATATATATATATATATATATATATATATATATATATATATATATATATATATATATATATATATATATATATATATATATATATAAATAAAGCAAAGTCCTGACTGACTCACTGACTCCTAACTCCTATAAAAATCCAGTATTGTATATTCCAGATTATATTCTTTTTGTTATGAATGCGTCAATTAAGAAGAGATTTTTCGAAATTCGAATCCAAATGGATGTAGGAGTGCAAAACATGAGCCGATTTCTCCTTAGGAATAGCATTGTAAGATTAGGATTTATACTTTTTATTTCAATTTAAAAGAAATTTCGGCGCGTTCAGCGTGAACGAAAATTAAATATAAACCATATAAACACGTAAGAGCACGTGAGTTCAACTTGTAGGATGGTTATTTGAACATCATTATTGTATTTTATTTGTTGTATTTGAATATTTTGATTTTTTGTTTCCGAATTTAATTTAATTGATGTTTACAAATGGTAAGAAATGAAGGTATTGGTACAATGTCTCATGACAGTAAAAGCGATAACTAATCTAGATCTGATGAATACTTCTAAGAAATGTCAATTATCGCTACGTATAGCGTATGTACTTTATGTTTATGAAACTGGCAATGTGGTATAGCTATGATATATTGGCCGATTGAATTTTGGCATTGGCGGCTTTCGGCGAAGTTGAAAATTTAACGTAGGGTATCTATTTCCATCCAGTTTTATGGGTTAGGGTTAGTTTGAAATATCGTCGCACTAGAGCTACACACGAGGGCTATTGACCAGGGGCATCTTCATTTAGAACCACAGTAAAGGGACGACCCGACACCTGAGTATGGCACCCAATGCCATTTTTAAGAGCGACATCGTACGCAGAGTCGGGACTTTGAAAAATATTTAATTTACACTAACACCACGCGGGGTATCATTCGGGACACGGGACATTTTTGGTTGCATATGCCGTTTATAGGTCGGCAGTTATTTTGACGATGCCCGGACCCGAATCTGGGACCTATCACATGCAAGGCGAAGGCCTTTAACGACTGGGCTCCCCCGCCCTATCAAGTGGTCGAATATGGAGCGGAAATTTTACCACATTTTAGGCATTATCAGGTGTAGGGCAAATAGAAACAGGCCATTGTATCATAGCTATTCCGGTGATTTTAAAAGGGCCTATGGGAAAGCCCTCTAACTCCTCGAAGGGCCTGGATAAAATCGCACTTCTTTGTTTTATATAATTAATGCTGATATTAGAATGGGAGGAAATTATAATATACTGATGGATTGCTGACCAGTGGAGAAGGGTTCAATTGGTATAAAATAAAAGTTAACATAAAAAAAAACCAATCACTGTTAGTAGTACACCCTGCAACGCCGGGTTTATAAAGCTAGTGAGGTATGAAAATCAAGTATGCAGTCATAAACATATGAGCCCTCAACTTACAAAAATAAATAAAACATGACCACAAACTACCACCATATACTTGCAACACACGTTTGCGCTGATCATCCCATAGATAAATAAGTACTAATGTCTTAAGAATACACCACCTGTATTCGGGTACGGACCCATATGGGCTCTATTGAATTGTGTTAGGAGACATACAACATTACTTATTAATGTAACCTATGCTTATTATTACATCCGGCCGTATACCTTTGATGTTTGATGAATATCCTGGAAGGTATGGTATACGTAATGCAGAATAATAATAATCATTCATTCGAAAACATTGCAGAATTATAGCTGAGTCGTGTGTACGAAGCGTAGGTCTTCAACTCGTCATAAATGGAATCATAGACGTATTATAGATAATTTTATTGCTCAAATAATTAAATTGCAGAGCACAATTAAATCCGAATATATTTTTAAAGTTACAATTAATTTAAAATTGTTATTTTTAAAGTTACAATTAATTTAAAATTGTTATTTTTAAAGTTACAATTAATTTAAAATTGTTATTTTTAAAGTTACAATTAATTTATAATTGTTATTTTTAAAGTTACAATTAATTTAAAATTGTCACATAAAAGCATGAAATAGTACATGGCCGACCAAAATAAAAGGATGGAGCTATTGCATTGTAAAGAAATTAACCGATTGTGCAAATTATCGACAGATTTATTTTGCAGATAACTTCAATTTTTTAATTTAGTCGTAAGAAGTACAGGGAGTTCTTGGCTGGTTTTAACAAAACTGTATAATTGTTTAATAATTGTTGTATTATGTCGTTGTTTCATATTTGTTATAATTATTGAGTTACATAATTGTTAAATGTTTAGTCCACAAATAATTGTATGTATGTGACTTTGTAAGCTTACATTAGCTATTTAACTCATAAAAGACAGGAAAAAAGTTTCTAGTTTCCAGCCGTCTACCTTCTGTTTATACGTATGTCTTTATTTTTAAAGACTTTGAGGGAATCATAAATATCTACAGATTTATACTTTTACACTCAATAGTACAATTATTTTTCAAAAATAAATGTAGTTTTTCACAGCGATTGATGAAATCTTCTCCGTATGCTAGAGTTTAGTAGGCATTTCTGATATCACAACTCTTTCATTAATAATGATATTCTTGGTGGACATTTATTACGCCAGGAGCCCACAGGTTTAATGAGAAAGTATGTCCAGCAAAAAAATTAGTCATTGCCACCCTTCCACGTGTTAATACCCCGCCTTTTTGTGTATGATCAATGGATCTGTCGTTTTAACACAACATTTCATGAAAAAATCTGAAAATGTAAACTTCAATTGAATTTTCTTTGGAAATCCTGCTCCATTGGAAAGCTAACTTCTGTCTTTTCTACGTAATATATTTACAGTAGTGAAATGTGTTAATACAGCGTGCTAAACTAAAAACAGTATTTCATCATTTTAAAACATTTCTATTATTAACAGTATCTATGGCCACCTTAATAGAATACGGTTAAAGAGGATTTTGAAACAGGCAAATCGATAATTTTAACTAAAGGTGGCCCAATTAAGGTTTAACATTAAAAGATTTAACTACATTTTATGCCTAAATAATTTAGTTAATTAGGCTACTTCTTATCTTTTTTTAATTCCTTGCTAAACTTATTTTCTTCATTTCGAAAATATATACGACATAGCACATTGTGTATTTAAACAAATCATTCAAAAAAATCTTCCAGTTTTTCTTATACAAAGCATATCTTTATTCAGTTTTGACACAAAATATAAATTAACGTGAAAACAAAGCTTTTTTTACCACAAGTCGATATCTCGACTTAAACACTAACTGAGTCGTGAAACACGGTGTTATAGAGATTTTTTGTAACCATTATCTATCACATCTGGTAAACCCTATCCCCGATGTGTCATTAAAGATCATGCTAATACCAAACGTGCTTCTTTAACGTTAAATAAATATTAAAAAAATTTGGTAATGAATGCATTTAACATTACATAAAAATGTAAATATGCATGCATAATCTGAATTATTTTTAAAAATTGCACTCGATAAACTAAAAGCATTGTGAATAAATACAAAATATATCCACATTAAATAATTACATAAATTAAACTATAATATTTCTTTTTAAAATAACCATTAGGTACTGTTACGAAGCGCCATGTTTGAAGACGCACCTTAAGTTATTTAAAAATATGTTTAAAATTTCATTTCACTTTGGGATTGTTTGATATAAAACAACATAATAAAACGATCTTTAGGGTATTCATTTTTAAATAACCAACACTAGAGAATTGAAATTTCAGTATTTATTACAGATAAGTAATGACATTTTCCCCCAGTTTCGATCAGGCCTCAGTCACTATGCAGTGTTACGTCCCGTTAGCCGTACCACTGCAACGGGGCAAAGTTAATACAAACGGCAGCTGCATTCAATTAATCTGAAATTTAGAAAGATCAATCTTTGGTAGACAGAAAAGTATTGATTGTTAAAGGGCAACTGCGTCTCCATCTTTATCATCGGAATTTCTTCAAACTCAATTTTTTGTTTAAAAAGGGTCTATGTTTAGTTTTTTCTAATATTGTTGTTTTTGCTATATCTTAATTTCGTTTATTTTTTTGTGAAATGAGATATAATTTAATTTTAGTTTGATATATATTCTGGATTACAGATGGAGAATTCGTGATATTTTGGATTGCATAATTGAAAGAAATGATGCAACGCATATAAATCCTACTTCCTTATAAATACAACTATTTAGAGTATCATTGTTCAGTCTAGCCATGATATGATTTGGATTATAAATACATAAAATAAATTATCTTTACCTCAAATAAAACATAATACACATTTTGATCACATTGAAATTTTGAATTTCTTAGTTCCATAATTATTCAAAAGTTTATATTGAAACGTTTTAAGTGTGAAGCAACCTATGCAAAATAAGCGATCAAAGAATAATATTGACGAAATTATGCTCTTAGAAGCATCAAAAAATACAAATTGTATCAATGAATGAATCTTCGAAATGGAAGAAAAAAAATTATTTTATTTGTGTATGTATATATTTCGTATCCTTGAACATTCATAAAATGGATTACCGAATCTTTGCAATTATAACTTTTGCACTTCCAAACATTCATTTTGGTAACATACATTTTGTTAGCTTTGCAAAATTTGTATTTCTTATAGTTCTATAATTATTCAAAGGTTTCAATTCAAACGTAGTAAGGCAAGTTATGCAAAATAAACCACCAAAGAATAATTGAGAAAAAAAGTATGCCTAGGGAGCAACAAAAATTGCTAAATGTATCAATGAATGAGTATTCAGAATAAGAATAAAATGCATTCGATGTGTTTATGTGTAGATTTAGAAGCCCTAAACATTCATAAAATGGATTACCGAATATTCGCAATTATAACTTTTGCGCTTCCAAACAATTATTTTAATTTGTTGGAAAAGTCGCATTGTAACGAGCAAACTGCCAGTAATCGGAATATCGTAAATACTACTGTAGAGTAACTGATATGGAAATTAAGGTTCCGTTGAAGATTTCGAACCCCCACAGGGAAGCCAACAATATATGAATATTTCATGATAGAGAAGCAATTGGGGACCTTTTATGTGCGGGCATATATTTTGATTGCTGGGCATTTCTGCATAAATCTAGAGGAACTTCTTAAGATTACGGAGTTGTTTGTTAAATCTACATCTATTAAGTTTGATACAGAACCGAATACCAAATTGCAAAATATAATTTTATTTGAAGTTTTAGAGAGTATGTTATTAGATAATTTGCTTCCAAAAATTCAGCCTGAGTTTTGAAATATTTACCTGCATATTTTCAAAGAATTTATGGCCTTCAGTTCAGTCAAATGTAGTAGTTGATGAATTTTAAGAGAACATAATTTATTTAGAAAGCTGCCGGTAAGAATTTCATATTAAATACTAGTAAATGAAATTTAAACATGCTGCTAAAACTAATTATTCAATTTATGTGTGTTTTGAATTAATGTAAGTTTATTCAATTATTCTATGATGTTCCAAGCTCATTAACATTATTTGAATAAGTAATTAAAGCAATAAAATTCTTTTTGACGCGTATTATATATTCACTTTTTATAAAGTTTATTTATTTGAAATGTATCTATTTGAATATATCGAAAAAAATTTAGATTAATTTAGTTACTTTGTATTAATAGTACAGTGCATTAATTGCAATTTAATAGTACATTAATTATCAATCCATATTAATAATGTAATAATAGATAATGTATTTGAACACTAGACTGTGAAAATATTTCTAAAAAGGCAAATTTAATTTTTGTTTATAATAATACTTTAAAAATGCTTATATTTACAAAAACTACAAAAAAAAACTAAACTCCCAAAATTGAAACGGCAGATTTTGAAAATAACATTTTTCGAAACCATAAAATAATATACATAAATAAATCAGTTTGATATATATGTAATGTATTTTACATTATTTAAAATCAATATTGCGTATAAAATATTCATATGCAACTTAAAAATGAAATTTAACCAAAAGCTTTTTCGATGGATGAATGGGAAAATCATATTTAAGGAAAAGTTAACCTTATAAAATATGGGAATCCTGAGTTTCATTTCAAATGATTAAATGAAAAAAATTGAAACTCTTTGGCTTTGTACCAAATATATTCTCATACGCTTTTATTAATCTCTGTTTTCTTCTCCAAAAGTGATATTAAAGAATAACGACATTTTTGGAGACACGACACTTCTAATGAACTTTAGTTTTCTTTGTTTCACACAGTGAAATCCGTTTTTAATTTGATATGGCGACAAAAAAAGTAGGTCACAGTTATTAATGTTCACAAATTACATAAGCTTCTACCTTTTATATATTTATCCTAATTGAATAATGATTTTTTCTTTTATAAAAATAGATTGGCGTTTTTTTTATCATAATGAGAGTTAGGCCCTTGAAAGTTAAGGATTTATTGCTTTTTTTATTGTATGTGCTTATTCTAGCAATTATCAAAAGCGCATTCATTTTTTACTAATAATTATTTTTATTATCCAGCAATTACACAATCATTGCAATAAACAATAATTGTTACAATTTAGAAAACTGAACTTCACAAAATAAATAAATGCTTGATCTTTATTTAAAAACAGCCTCAAGAAAGTTTGACTATTTTTTCACAATAACATAAAATTAACAAAAATACTATAACAGACGTTGGAATCCACTCCTAATTTCCCTAATTGGGTATTAAATTAATTAGTGTAATTCCTTATTTGATAGAAAAATTAAATTTATTTTTAGTTACTTTGAATTTGAATATTTTTTTTTTATATTTTAAATAACTAGCTTAATATAACCGGCGTTAGAAGAGTATACCTTTAAAAATGGTGACTTTCACTTTATTCCATTCGATTCTCCTCCTCGCTGGTCAGTTCACCGTCAGCATATTCTAAGCGCCCCGTCTTTTCCGCTGATGTAGCTAATTTTGTTATGGATATCAAACTAAATAAAGTACAAACTTGACATTTGTACAGAAATATTCCTTACTTGTTTTACTTCTTTAATTTTTAAACAGTAAAATTAAAAACCAATATCTAGAATTAAATCAAATTTGGAAATAAAATTATTAAAATCGTAGTAAATTTGACCAAGATATAAAACTCCAATTAATGTTTTAAATAATTAAAAAATCAATTTTCAATTTGCAATCTTACGCATTAAACTCGCGGCCTTTTTACAAATCAAATTTCTGTATCAACGGGGATCAACATGGACCATTTTGTACTTACTTGAGAGATAAAACTATCATATAAAAAACACGCACTATGCGCCAATCAGTATACTATATTATGTGTTGCTTATCTATATTAAAATATGTCAAATTTGTTAAAAATTTCATTTAATTTAAAATCAACACAAACACTATTTAGCTAGCACTATTTAACACTATCAACAATAGCTAGCACTAGCACTATTTAACACTATTTACCCAAGAAGAACAATGTTTCATACACAAACTAAATTCAGCCTAGATCTCATATCTCCCTATCGATGGGCTAGAGTATCATTTACCATTATGATTATTATAATACTAACACACACAAAATACGTACCCCAACGCTACTGGCACATCGGAACATAACACATCTCCCTAAATCACTACCAAACCAAGCGAAATATGTACAGATACATTACATAATTCGCAGCCGAGTGCTGAAAACTGATTAAAACTTATTTGATTTGATATCAACATAAAAACTGTTTATAACTTGACCCCTAGAAGAACAATTATTTCCTACACCAACTAAAATTATTATAGATCTCATCTCTCCCTATCAAAAAACTACAACATTATTGACGATTATTATTATGGTATTAACACACAAAAAATATGTAGCCCAACACTACTGGCTCATCGGAACTTAACACCCCTCCATAAATCACTACCAAACCAAACGAAATATCTACAGAGACATTACATAAATCGAAGCCGAGTGCTGAAAGAAAGCAGGATAAGGGAAAGGCCCCCCATTCCTATCTTTATTTTTCGTATAAGAAGTGTGGCACGGGCAACAGCCGCGTGTAATGATCTCCGAAGCACGGCCATAGTCGGAAATGAAAGCAGCGGGTCGACAGCACGGCCCAAGTATTGGGACATTAAGATAGGGATGGGAGGGAAGAGATTGGTGGGTTTTAAGTTCATCGTTCTCAGAGATCAAAGTCATACTTTGAAGTACTAACCCCTATTGGGGGTTATTTTTGAAATCCTTAAATTTGGCTTAATTATAATTTTTTTAATTAGTATTTTGATGAGGTAACTAATTTTCAACGTACTAAGTGGTATACTTGTGTCAATTGAAAATTCTGTATATGTTATATCGTAAGCCAAGTTATTTGCAATGTGTTATATAAGTATCGTTCATGAATTTTTTTACATACCTTAACTTTTTGGAATATTTGATTTCGATTTTTTTAAACACACATAACACGCAACTTGGCATACGATTAACTCTTTGGAATATTTTATTTTGATTTGATTTTGAAACACATAACACAAAAAAAAATCAAAATAAAATATTCCAAAGAGTTAAGTTCTGTAAAAAATCAGGAACGATGCGCGAAATTTTTTGGCGTATAATATGCCTCCTAATTTTTATCAGTAATGTTTCTAAAATGTATAAGTAACTATCCCAAAAATTTTGAGACAATCCTAGGCAAGGCCAGTATTTTTCCTGAAGATTTCAAATACTGTTTATTTGGATGCAAAAAAACAAGACGGCTCCACACTTATTTACACTTTTTTGTCAATTATATAATGATTGGATTGGTATCTTCCCGGATTCTATCACCAAAATTTGCGTTTATTTAACCACTTAACTGTAAACCACGCGTCGCGACCACGGTTAATTGTTGACAACGATGCATTACATTGAATTGTCAATAAGGTTGTAGGTTTAATAACTTTACTTAGGTTTCGGAATTAAACCTGACTATACAAAAAACGTTGTACATTTGAAAAAAAGGAACGTTTAATATAAAAAGAGTATCGGTGCGATTTTTTACAGCAGGTGTTTATTGTTTGAAAAAGTTTAAAAATTGAGATTGAAATATTTGTTTTCAACGTCAGACAATTTCCTATTATTATAATTACACATGTAATATACTTGACATATATATATACATATATATATATATATATATATATATATATATATATATATATATATATATATATATATATATATATATATATATATATATATATATATATATATATATATATATATATATATATATATATATATATATATATATATATATATATATATATATATATATATATATATATATATATATATATATATATATATATATATATATATATATATATATATATATTCTATTAATATACTTTACTTTATACAGCCATATACTTTATACATATACTTTTTACATATACTTTATACAGCCTGAAGAGACATTGGAAATATTAGACAAGCAATTCAATGTAATACTGCGTCACGTCTTAAAAATCTAGTTAAGTTCCCTTACAAAGACAATTTCATTATTTCCAGGCATTTCACTTGACCTTCAGTGATTGTAAATGGAAGATATACTTTAAAGCACATCAAATGCGTTTTTAAACACACAAACAAAGAAAACCCGTTCTTTTAAAATAACACGAATAGCATTTCTGTTAACATTAGGCAGTAAACGAAGCATTTTGGGTTAAATCTCTCCCGCATAAGCTTTGTTAGCAAAGGGATGGTTAATGAAATATATCGGAAAAGGTGGCTTGGTGCCTGGTTTCTAAATGGTTGGGGCATTTAAGAGAGAAAATTCTTGTTCTCGTGTAACAAAAGTGTTACTGAATGGGATGCCTTCTAAAGAAGTCATTTAATAAATAATTATAAGAAGGCTTTCTATGTGAAAGTAACTTGCTAAAGCAAACTCATTTCGGAATAGAAGCAGATTGGGTGTTTTGAAATAATATTTAAACATATTTGAGAAGTTTAAAAAACTTAATTTATTGCATCAATCAGCTAAGCTGGCCAGGAAGTTAAAAGGTTCCACGTTAGGATCCCAGCATATGATCATGGATGTTTGTGTTGCTCTGCATTTTCTCCAAGTACACTATGACATGCATGCTGGTTAAATCTGTGGAGTCGAATGTTCTGGCACCGCATAGCGTACGGTATCACATGCTTAAGTATGTATCTCGTCCCTTGACCAGGGATCTAAATTACGAAGCGTATTTAGGGAGTGTTTAAGCTCCTAATGGATGCCGAAAAACGTACAGCCTACCTACATATCAATCAACTACAATAAATCGAAGCTCCCTCGAATAAATAGGACTACGTCTGGTATAAGCTTGCATCAGCGAAACAATAAACCAGCTGCACCACCCAGCCAACCACTAAACCGAAGCTTGGGTGCAATTTAATATTTTCGATACTCAAAGAAAATAAAGAGAAGAGAGGTTTGTGATGTTTAAAGCATCTTTCTTATAACAAAAAAATACGATAAAAATATAAAAATATAGAGAACATTAAAATCAATAGCAAATAAATCAAGATGGTTTTTTGTTTAATGGAAATTAAAAAGTACTTACAGAAGCATTGGATATTTTTTTAATAACGAATCTGTTTAAGATTTATTTGGTGGAACGATGAATTTCAATCGCATGTTTTCAAAAGATTGCTTGACAACCTAGTGGAAAACAACATCACTTTTAAAGCAAAAAATTATCGCCTTCAAAAGTTTCCAGCTCGCAGAAAAACGCACTACGCAATCTTTGGTTACCTAAAAATGCATTTTACAAATGATTTGCTTAAGGCAAAAAAACGTTCATTCCACAGACAAATTTCTGTATTATCTTCTTCATTCACTAAAATTTTGAATTTAAGAAGCATAGTTTGAAATTATACAATGAAACCTTGGCTCATTTTCACATATAACGATTCAATAGGGTACTTGACTAAATTTTTTTATTGGCTTAAAATATTCTTATGCCAAAAATATTAGACCCGTATTTTTTTTTTCAAATACCCCATAAAAGGGCAGAAAAATGAATTTTAAAATTAGGGCGAAAAATCACTCCTGAAAACGCTTCCTGGCTGTCACGTGGTATCTGTGATGTCACTAGTGACTATAAACATTGTTTTTATTAAACAAATTTTGAAACACCACATTGGAATCGATTTTAGGCAAATTTGAAATATCCGCTTCTGTAAAAAGCCTTACATTATCTCAATATTTATTATTTCAAGAGTAAATTAGATTAAATCAAGTTTAATCAGAAAACAAAAAGCATCACGCCGGTTTGTTTATAGTTACTAGTGACGTCAGCCAAACTGTTGTGTTTGTGATCACGCGATGATCACGTGAAAAAAATGCCTTTTTAAAATGATTTTTTTAATGATTTAAAGATTTATTTCACACAAAAAATATATGCGTTTGTTATTTTTGACTTTCAACTACTATTTAAATAATATTGGAAGGTATTTTGGCGATTCAGTCAAGTACCCTATTATTCCTGAAGGCGTTGGTCACTTGACTGTGGTTCTAATTTACTACACCCATCGCCAATAGTCCTCGTGTAGTTCTAGTGCGAGGATATTTTAAACTTACCAGATCTTGCAGACGTTGGATAGAGAGTTTTTATTCTACTTATCCCTTTACGACCCCTTCAGATGGCGCTGATTTAAGGGTATGAGACTAAATGTTAAGAGTTTTATCGATAACGTTGCCTTAAACAGCATCAATGCCAGCAACTCCTACGTCTTTTTTGTACAAATAAACGATTGATACAAGTCACCTGCGTAGGTATCAATATTTTTGAAGAGCTTGAACATTCTCTTTTATACTAGCACAATTGAATAGCTCAGGTCGTAAAGGGTTATAAACTTTTTTTTGTCATTTAAACAATGTAACTGGTTAAACAAAAATAAATACCATAATTCATTAAATAAGGAAAAAAGTAAATGTGATGCTGAATTTTTTTTAATTATAGTAAAAAGTTAATGTGGACACCTTTACTCGAGCTTTTAAAACAGAAAATGATCCTTAGGTAGGTTAAAGCCTCCACAAAAAATTTCATCTTCAAAGTAGAAACAAATGGGTACAAAAATAGCCAAAGAATTACAAGACCGCATTCTCATTGTTCTTTTTGAGGAAATTTAATATATATGCTAAACACTTTCAGTTAAGAACTTTTAAAAGGTCATGTAGAGGGAGAGAAGTTTTTATCTTTAATACTTCGTAGAAGAATTCCAAATGGTTATAAAATCCAATTTAAATTTTTACTGTGCAAAATCAAATATTTATTTATTTTTCTGTCATAAGTCACACTCAGGAAAGTAAATAAATATTGGTACATGCGATTATTTATTGCTCTAAAAAATGCACCTTTTTTAAATTACCGTATAAAAATAAAGTGACGAGCTGACAACTGAGAAGGCATCCGACGCAACCGTTAAAGTCGACCTTGCGCAGCGTTAGAAGTTTTGAGAATATTTTACGTGCACTCCCTCTACATGTTTGGCTGCACGGGCCGATTATAGGTATCACGCAGTTATTTTTTTTATGCCCGAACCTGAACCTGGGACCTTCCGCATGCAAGGCGAACGCCTTACCCGATTGGATCTCCCAGCCCCCTATAAATTTCTGGTTAAAATTCATCTATGTTATCTTAACTTAATTGTAAGCACCCCTATTTTTAATTATACTTACATATATATTTTCTGTATTATGATATTTATAGCGAATTGTGATTTGTAATATATTTTATCATTAAGTAATAAAAACGTTGTTAAAACAGTATCCCTAAAAAACATTAATTTTTTAATTAGTCAATCAGTAAGTTGAGTGTCAGTACTACAAGCTTTTACAAACTCAATTCTTTGTAGTTACAGACTGATTCTTTTACAGACTGATTCTTGAATGCAATAAGGCAACAGAATTTTGTATAACCAAAAATATTTTAAGAAAAAATTCAAATTATTCAAAATGAGAACCGTTGTAAATAGTCATTTTGTTTTAGTTTTAGTTCTCCACACTCCCAAACTGGTTTCGACAGTTTAAAAGTTAAACATTAAGCTCGTAAATTATCGCTATAAAAGGGTACTGTTTCGTAGTAAACAATTTTTTGTATGTCATTATAAAAAATAGACTTATATATTCCAATTAAAACATTCGTTGAATCGTCGAAAGCAATGCATATTAACATTGAAGAAAAAATTAAAAAAATGTATATATAATGAATATTTTATCATATATTTATTTCAAAAGAAAAATTGAAATAAAAACATTTTACTCTTCAGTTTTAAAAAAAGATAGACTTTGGAAGTCAAACTAATGAAAATAATAACAAAGTCCATCTATTTCTTTTCCATGATATTATGTAGCAATTTATAACATATCTTCAAAAAAAAAAAAAACGATTTAAAAATAAGAGAAAAAAATACACCTCCACGAGGTATACTTGTTAAATTGTCTTTATGCTTATTTTTATAAAATACCTACTAATTACAAAGATGCAACCAAATAAAATCTAATTAAATAATTAACACAAGTTTTTGTAACAAATTTTTCCAGTGGTTAAACACGAAATAATTCTCAAATTATGTTTTTTGTCATAGAAAAAAAATGAACATGGTATTTTAATAAAACATCACATCAGTACTTAAAAAATACAAACTAAAAAAACTATGCTACTTATACATTACATCCAAGAAATCAACAAGCAAAAACCTTGGCTGGTCACATAAAAAGAGATTTTGAACAAAACATCCGATATAAAAATAAATAAAAAAAAATTAAGCCAACGTTAATTTTTTTTTTTACAAAGATACAAATGTTTGCGGTACTTTTCGATAATAGTCTTTCAGATTTAATGTTGTTTGAAAATAATTTTACAAAGTAATTGCTTTAAAATGTTTACGTTTTCTTGAGAAAACATTATACGATATATTTTAAAATATATATTTATAGCATATAAACGTCATGAGGAAAAAGAAAAAAAATTAAGGAAGTAGAACTCCAATCATCCGAATCAATTAGGACAGGACCCCTTTCGGATGAAAAAAAATAATAATTTGGATTTTTCAATTGGACAGCGCCAATAATAAAAAGGCAGTTTAAGACTATGACTTATACCAATAATGTTCGAGCTGCAAAGGCGTGAATGAACAAAAAGACCTACAACTCGTGAATTCGGATGGTTGTAAATGGGATAATTGAAGTTCATACAGTCGTATTTCGGATAATTGGAGTTCAATCGTAAAAATAAAAGCTGGAATTTTATTTGGTAGCGTCTAATACTCAATTTATACTTAGGAGATATTTTTATTGGTCTGACTAAGAAAAAGTTATATCACTTAAAGACTTAAAACTTTTCATTGTTGTTTAGAGTTGTACAAACTTGCGAGTTTAGATCCCAAGCAAAAGACCATAAAACGTGTTTTCAATTTGAAAACACGTGTTTTAACATGGAAGAAAGCATTATTCTAACAAGAGAGACACATAAATGAGCTTGCACTGAAAGTAAAATAAACAAAAATTAATTCAATACACGTACGTATACTTCTTTTCATAATTCTTCCTATTTCTATTATTGCCACCAGTCTATGTAAATATCGCGTATAAATCCCATCCAGTGGGTCCCGAGTTCAAATCCCTGCATGGATGTATGTTTTATCAATAAAGTGTTATTGTCTTTTAACTTGTGTTTGTTCTTATTTGTAAAAAAGTAGTCCCACCTCTTCGAAGGCACTGGCAACCACCTTTCAATAAAATGGCCATACCACGATTAATGTTTGCATTCCATTATATTGTTATGCCATAAAATAAAATAATTAGTAGACCCTAACTAATTCAACTAAAACAAGTGTTAACAGATGCCAGTTTTCAATTATCCCTCCTTACTGCGAAAAAGGTATAAAATATAACGCACGTTATTTTCCCACATTCCTCCCGATTC
The DNA here is from genome assembly GCA_019343175.1 of Oedothorax gibbosus. Taxonomy (NCBI): domain Eukaryota; kingdom Metazoa; phylum Arthropoda; class Arachnida; order Araneae; family Linyphiidae; genus Oedothorax; species Oedothorax gibbosus. The sequence continues at coordinate 421,465 of JAFNEN010000657.1, read as the reverse complement.
CATCCAAAAGTTGGTGGAAAAAAGACCGTTGAAATAACGTTTTTTTCTCCCCTCTCTATCCAAAAGACGCAAGATTCTTCTATTCCACATTTATCACAGTAGATTAATGCGTTAGGGGGCGTTCAAAAAAGAAAAGCTTGAGATAAACTCCAGCACGAGTGAAAGACGGGATTGGCGGTGATATAAGTGAGTGAAAGCCAATGCTGGACGGAGGGCGCTGAAGATAAAACGACTAGATCTGTAGACATGTTTTTTAGCATACTTTTCTTTTGTTTTGATTCGAAAGATTTAAAAAAAAAGAAAAAGTAGGTATTGACATGCTGATGATGTCCGTCTGTCTGTATGTCCCCCCCTTCTAAAATCGGTTACATCCATCGGATCTTAATTTTTTTTGTTTTGTTGAAAAGGTATGACTTCAGCGACCCTACTAATATGCATAGGTCTTGTAAAGACACGGTTGTAGAAGACATTTACTCTAACAGACCTACTTGTTTTCTGATAAGAATTTTAGTAAGTATTTAAGTAACATGAAAGTAGGCTATTTTAGTTCTTTTAGAACTTCTTGTTTTATAGTAAAACATATCAGGATGTTTTTTAACCTTCTGAGCAGCCTGGGAATGGGTAAAAAAGTAAAATTTATTTTTAAAAAATCTCATATTTGTTTAGAGAATCGGAACTTAGTTTGTTTTATAATGATGATCTCTCACTCTATCAAAATCATTTTCGAATGATAAAAGTAGAATGTCAATAAAAAAATTCTTTGTAAAAATGAATTAAATGTGATGCTCAGAAAGTAAATAGGATGTATTTTCTTTATATTATCTTGTTTGATTTACTTAATTAACTAAGAATTGGCATTTCTAAAATCAAATGAAGAGCTGATTTCCAAAACGCGTTAAGTCATTTTTTTGCATTTTTCAGAAATCGCGATTTTGTTGTAGAAAATGTATTATTGATTTTAAGTAAAAGATAATTTTCCCCAGTAATCTATAGATGATAGTAATATTAAATTATATGGTTAAAAAAATCCTGACAATACAGTTGTTTAGAAATAAAAAAAATGACTTAACCCCTCTTGGAAACAAAACTCATGACTTGTGCCCTTTTGGAACCAAACTCGTGTTTTACTCCCTTTTGGCACAAAAAAACCCAGGCAAAATGAAATTACTTATTTCCATTTGAAAGTAGTTCAAGTGTATGTTTTCACATAATTACAGCATAAATTTAAATATACAATTTTAGGAGGTAGTTACCACATACCTTCATTTTCATATTTTATTTCTTCATCACTATCATTATCTTCATTTATGTTGGTGTTAGGTGTATCATTGCAAGATTGTTCATAAAAATATAAGCATTTGTGCAATTGGTTAATGCCCAAAGTTTCAAGTAATTTAAAAACATCTGATTCTTTTGCTTGTTTCATATTGTTTTTTTATTCCACTTTAGAAGGGGTGCATGAGAGAATTCTTTTTCCACGTTTCAGGATCGCTTGATGACATAAGGAACCAATATATGTTTTCTTGGTTCCAACATCTCGAATTGTAATTTCCAGTACTTTGGCTTCTGAAATCAAGAAAGCTTGTTTGCTTTTCAGTCGACTATGTGCAATTTTTTTCCAATATAGTCCAACAGCTTCTTCATTCGAATCGGTCATAATATTATTTCCAACTTAACCTTATTATAAATAATATAGCTGAAATATAGTTCTGATCTGATAAAAAATACTTTTTTGATCTAACTAATCATTTAAATTCAGACGATATTTTTACAAATTTAAGTTTTTCGCAATGCAAAACAGAAATATAAAAAAAAATCTTTTTTAAAAAATAATATATATTTTGCCGTAAAAGTACTTCTAAATATTGCAATTATTTCTTGGAAATAATCCTACTTGCGTATTAATAACTTTTATTATTATATATTTTTTTGAAAAATGTATAAGCAAAATTAATAATTTCGATCTTAAAAATATTTTTGGAGAAAGATTACTGATTGGTGATTAAAAGCAAACACGATAACTCGCAGTTTACGTCTCATTCAAAATGTAAGTGAACATGACACAATTTAAATTAGTTTTCGCCGCTCCAGCAAAGTTTTAAGAACTGTTCTACGTTTATTTTCTGGGACTGAGGTGGATAAAGACTTAATCCCTTTTGGCACAAAAGTCATTTGTAACTTAATTCTTTTCGGAAACAAACACGGATTTCCCCCTATATTTTTAATATGACCAAACCCCGCCTGGAACTTCTACTTATCGAAAATAGATGGAAAGCATGGTTTTATACATTTTTCCATCAAAAAGTCAATTGACCAATCATTGAACCAATTATTTTTTTTTGTATGGTTTATATTTTTTCTTCTTTTTCAAAGATTACTTGTTTGGATTACTTAATTTACTAAGAATTGGTATTTCCTAAATAAATTATACATGTATTATTTTATTATTGCTTTTGACACATATACATAAAAATTATTCTATTCTCTCATGTTTTATCTTTCAATAATACTTATAATATATATTAAAAATAAATAGTGATTCATTTTTAAGTATTTAATAAAATAGTAGAGAGACACATATAATTGATAAATGGAAAATTTGTAAACTTATTTACTATTGCTATTTTGATGCGTCCTTATATATGGAAAACATATTTTGAAAAAAAAAACAAGAATTGTAAAAGCGACAAAAATCTACACAAATAGCTTGTGTCTTATGATCCTGTATAATTGCCGAATTGTAAAATTTTAAAGCTCGCCAATGAACAGACCTTCCATCATAGGTGTACTAAAAAAAACACAGTGATTAAAGGTACACCCGTGCAATGCCGGGTTTATAAAGAAAGTTAAATATATAAATACATTCTACCTCATTTAATGAAAACTTAATATCTAAAACTGCTTGATTAATATATAACCCTTCCTTGTGAATCCTTGTATGTGTATTTATTTTTTGATGTGGTGGTTCTTTCTTCGTTTCAATTAACAATGCAACATTCTATACTAAAACAGTTTAATAAAGATCAAATAAAATTATTGTATATATGCATTCACTTTAGACTGTTCACATTTGTAATAATGCAGGTATGTTTATTTTTTCATTCAATAAAATGCTTACTTAAATATAAATTAACCAAAATTTATCTGAAGAAACTCCCAGTTATATTAATTGAATTAAAAAATATATAAACTTGAGCCCAAGGCGCACATTAAAAGAAACAGAATCATTTCATTCAAGAGTACATCAATTATTTACCTCTACACGCATTCAATGAACATCACTCCTTATGGTATTCGTTTGGTTGCTGATTTCTATAGTACATCCTAGACTTGTATTGGTAGTAAAAAGATGTTATCAAAAACTTTTAATGTATTATTATATATAAAAAAAATGTTTTATAATAAACAAATGATATTTTTTCCTACAAAATACGATTATATTAATAAAAGTTCTGGCAAAAGAACTTCAACTATGCATTCTTAGTTCTAAAGAAGAGGCGGATTTGTTACTTGGAAGTCTTTGAGATAAAGCGGCTAAAAAAAATAGAATCTACTGTTTCTGCATGCAAAAATGTAATTACTTGATTTTAAACTACAGTGCAACATGCAAGTTTGACAAAAGTGTATGGGCTGAAACATGTTTTTTAATTTGCTACTTTTTAATTTTGCTTGATATCGGTTGTTTTTCGAAATCCTCCTGGTCGTCTATGAGTTAATTATCTATAAAATGGTGAATATATACACTTTAATATTTTGAAGCTAAATGAACGTACACTTGCGACCTGAGCTTTGGCATAAGTTGCCACAGAAATTGAGTCACATTTACGTTTGTTAATGAAGCAAGCGAGGCTCAGTAGCTTAGTGGTAGTGCTTCGCATTGCCACGCCACAGGTCTGGGGATCAAATCCCGGATTGGGCGAGGTTGACCCATCCTTTCATCCCTTGAGTAGGTCGCTAAAATGGGTACCAAGCATGCTAGGGAACTAAACACTCGGGGTTCCACGTGAGGCTGACCACCTTACCAGGACATATTCCTAGCACCCCAGAGCCCTAGGTCACGAAGGCTGAAAATGGGCACGGCAGACCTTGGCCCAGTAATGAGTTGTTGCGTCGAGGAGTTTAGTTTATTTCAGTTTAGTGAAGTAATCTCAACATATACTTTGTCTTCAATTTGTAATGCACATTTTATTGCGTTTTGAAAGTCCACCTAAAGCAGTAGTCCAAATCTTATCAGTGCTTTTTTTAAACTAATTATTTATGGTAGTAGCTATAACTACAACAGAAATTGAATATTCAACCTCTCTAAGCCTGTTAATTGCGTTTCTAATTCTAAACCCACATATGTAATTATAAGCCCATAGCCACTTGTGTATTTCTGTCAAACTAAATGCAAAGTGGTATCTCGAGAGCTTCCCCAAAGGAAGCGATTGAGATAATTCGAGTAAGAAAGTCTCGCATATGCTTTTAAGAAGGATTTGTCTTGAAACTCACTTTGGAGTTAATGCCTACAGGATTTAGGATATTGTTTCTGCGAAAGAGAATGTTTAATATGTTTGTTTGTGTTCTGTGCTGTTTGATTCCTGTGATAATTTTGTTTGCATGCTAAAATAATACGATAAAAAAAGGTTAGGGTAGGGTGGGGTAAAATGGGTCACTTTATAAATACCCAATGTAACTTATTAATGCAGATTTTTTTCTGAACCAATTTTTGTAATAATATTTTAATAGATGTTTGAAACATATTTCATAAGATAAAAAGTTTATTTTCATGAAGCTGGCAACCAAAAGGAATCCTTTTAGAAGCAGTAAAGTGTGGTGAGCAAACCATATGGCTTTTTAACTTCAGAAAAAAAAACTAAGAAAACAATCGAATCTTGGGATGGGGTAAAATGGGTCATAGTTAGGCATAGCTCTTTTGAAGCAACTCTGAAAGTTTAAGAGCAGATAATGCTGTTAAGGTCTTTAAAGGTGCAGGATTGTGTCCTCTTGATAGAAAAGCAGTATAACACAGGATCGCGTTGACTGAAAGAGTCTCTGATCAGCCGGATGTTTCATCATTGAACGCAGTTACATTACTTATGATCCAGTTACTTCAGATGATGCAGCCGTTCCATCTTGTTCAACACCGGCTACATCAAATACAATTGCCACCCTACCTTCCTGTTCAACACCAGCTATGTCGAATACTCTTGCAGCGCTTAGTTCAATTCAACAAGCCAATCTTTTATCTTCTCCGTTTTCAGACCTGAATATGGTAAAGGAAACTTTTATGGACTTCCTGGATAAAGAGGACGTGGATATTGTAGAAAGTTCAGATGTTGTAAGAGTCTTGGAAGAGCCGTTTTGTAACAACCGCAAACTATATTATTTTGAAAACTTAACTTTATAATTATGAATCATTAAATTTATTTTAGGTGTCTTTGACCTACTCTACTTATTAAGTGCATTTCCAAACAAATTGGTTATTATATGGTCATCATTTTGCACTATGACCCATTTTACCCCATGTGTGACTCATTTTACCCCATGGTGGGGTAAAATGAGTCACAACTTATGGAACTAAATTTAATCCATTTACAATTTTTAAAAAGATAATTAAACTACATAAAAATGTACTAAAATAATGCAATGGTAAGATGCATTTTAAAAAAATCTGAAAAAAATATGGTTTTGTTGCCAGAGAACTTTAAAAGTAAAAATAGCTCAAAAATGACCCATTTTACCCACCTGATCCTATTTTGATTATGTAACTGAAACAACTGAATTTGTTTGATTTTTGCATTCTGTTTGTAGTATGACATCGAAACTAAAAAAACTTTTCGTGAAAATTTGTATTAATGTAATTATATAGAAAATTGAAGGTACATTTGACGATTGAATAAGAAAAAAGTAATTAAATTATTTCATATATTTATATGAATTACTTTAAAGTTTTAGAAAAAATTAATTTTAGTCCATGCTATCGCAACTCAATGTATGATATTTTTTTTGCATTGCATGCATTTTTGGGTTACTAAAAGGTGTTAAATGCAAAGTTAAAAGAATTTATGAATAGCATAGATCATATATATGGTTATAAAATCCAATTAAATATTTAATTTAATTACTATATTTTTTTGCGTCGCGACTATTCTACTGCTAAAAACCGAACATGGGCAAGTTTCGCTAGGTAGTAAGATTGCAGACATTGACGATATATCGCTAGTTAGCATGTGAAAGTATATTTCTTAATTTTTTTACAATGTAGTTTCCGGTAAGAAGAATACAGTTACGGTGTATATTACTAAAAGAACGGTGTATTACTAAAAGAACGGTGTATTACTAAAAGAACGGTGTATTACTAAAAGAAAGAGTCTGTCTGTTTGTCTGTCCGTCTGTGGATCGTGAAAGACCTACTTATACTGCCCAGAAAAATTTGAAATTTTTAATATAGATTCCCTTTAATACTTAGGTGTGCACCTGAGGCTTATTTTTTCATATTCGATAATTATTTTTAATTAATATTAATATTTTCAAAACATACGTCACCCATCTAAGAGTGAGGGACCATTACAGACTTGAAAACACATGGGCCGGGCCAAAAAAGGGGCTTGACGTCATCCGTCAATAAACCTGAAAATAGAGTAAGACAGTCGTCATGAAGTCGTCAAAGTCATGAAAATTTAAAAAATATATATTAAGGGTTTTTTTGCAATTTCATTTAAACTATAAAATATCAATCTAAAGGTTAAATTTTTCTTGTTTTGAGAATCAATATTTTACGCCAAGTTTTAAAAGCCGAAAAATTCATAATAAAGTAAATATTTCAAAATTAAAAAATATATATATATTTTTGAATTTTTTGTTATTGTAAAAAAAAAATCATAAAGTATCTTAAGTATAATATTTTTTATAGATTAAAAGTAGTATCACTTAACTTATAAAATGGTCTTAATTTTAAAATTTAGCACTTAAAATATATTAATAAATGTACAAATTTTATTTTATTTTAATTTTTATAGGAAAAAACTCATTTTTAAATTTAGTAAATTGTATAAAAAACTAAATCGCTATTAATTCCAGAGTTACAGCAACCCAGTAACTAACAAACTTACCGTCCTATAATTTAAGGAGACGCATCGGCTGCCATTTTCTTATGTTCAACATATATTTCTAACCTTTTTTTCTAACCTTAATATGAGGTAGGATAATAATTTATCGTCCCTGGTGTGTACTAGTACTTATACGGGAACTTTTTTTCTGCTCAAAGGTGCTCCTGTAGTACTTCCTAAAAGTATGATCGTTAAAAAAATGCTTTTGTTCTTGACGAGGTAATTCATTATATATATTTTTTCTTTTCATTTTGCGCTTGTATTTGAGTCTTCTTTTAGAGTTCAGTTATTTCTTTTTGAAAAAGGTATTCTATTAATTAGACTGTATAATTTCTAACATAATTATTCAGTAGATGGGTTAATTCATTTAAAATGCATTTAATAAATTGTAATGTTTTCATTAGGATTTTTTTTTCCGAAAATTGGGCGGGGTTTTTAACACATAATGCGAAGTTAAAATAATGATTTAATGTTTAATTTAAATTTTCTGAACGATATAATTTTGTTCTTATTTTAGTGTTTACTTGTTTTAGGGAACTTAAATTTAGTCTCAAAATATGTGTTTTGTTATGTTTATATTCATGAAAAATTATTGCATTTGGAAATAAATAGTATCTAATTGAACAATTAAATATAATGTATGCCAAATCAACAACATCATGATAAACTTTATTTATTTAAAATAAATATCTGAAGAAAAACTTTGTTTTATCAGAGTTTCGAGTGACGTCATAATATGTAGCACAACGCTATTCTTCGATTATTCATTATTTGTTTACTAAAAAAGTAGTTCAGTGTGAATAGCTAAAATTAAAACATTTTTTTTACAATTTAAGAATCGAATTGGTATTTTTAAAATATTGCATTAATGAAAATATTTATCTTTAAATAAGATTTTTTTTTAAATAAGTCAACTTAACTTGTACTACTCTCCAAAAAATGTAATATTTTTTTTTCCTTTAAACCCATTTACTAAAATTTCCTATAAGATGACGAATATAACCTATTATTTTTTTTAGAGTTACACAAAATGTAACTTTTGTATCTATTATTCAATGCAAATAAATTTTAATATAAAACATGTAGAATATATAATTTTAATATATATATTATATATATATATATATATATATATATATATATATATATATATATATATATATATATATATATATATATATATAATATATATATATATATATATATATATATATATATATATATATATATATATATATATATATATATATATATATATATATATATATATATATATATATATATATATATATATATATATATATATATATATATTACTAGATTTTCTACCTTTAAATTAATTATTTAATCTGCCCAACAAAGTATTACATCGACATGTATTACATTCCAATTGGCATTAAACTCAAAATAACTTTAAGATGTAAAAAAATCGGGATCATAAAAAGTTTATTAGCTATATTTAATCTAACAAATGATTTTTTAAAGTTTTACAAAAACCAAGTAGAAAATTTCTGCAATGTTTGTGAGAAAAAAATATAAAATTTTAAAATACTCAATTTCACATAAATGTGAAATTTCTTCTACACTACCCGTCAAATCTAAAGTCAGTTTAGAGACGGTGTAGAAAAAGCTTTAGAGCAATACAAAGATCAACATAGTATGTCGATTTATCTGATGACATCGTGATTTATCCCAACTCTAGATATCCGCATATTTATGGTGTTGATTCAATGGTTGCCGACAAACACAAAAAGTTCGCAAAGTAGAAAAAATCGGCAATAAAATAAATTATTGCTCCTCGAAAAATCCGATATACGTCAGAAGGATTTTCAAAATGCATTGTGATAAATTTGAATATGTATTGATGAATGCAGTTAAGTTTCTGAATGTCTTAGGGGGAAAAACAGCAGTTCCTATTTTTTGTTAGCTTATTGTTCCAATTTCCAAACATATTTGGAAACCCGACTGTACTATTTTATGTTTGAAGAACTGCTCTTAGGACGAGACATTTTTTTATTTAGGACAAACACAAACGTACAAATCAATACGGTAGAATTCTGTAAGATCCAGCACAAAACGATGTTAAACAGTCACAATCTCAGCAAGTTCTCACCAATCTGTCGCCAAGGCCCAACCACGAATTTTATACATTCTTCAATTCACTACAGTTCAATTATGAAAGTCAGTCATTACGAAAAATATTTTTATGAGAAAGTCACTTCACTACACCGACACCCCAATTAAGTTTCACAAATTTCAAAAATAATATTAATGCGCACATGTATTCAAAATTATAACACTTTATTTTATTAACAGTTAATCAATTAAGAAATTTTTTTTCTCCCTCCAACATTTTAACTTCGAGAGATCGATGTCAATTTTCTTATAAGACAAGTTTTCCCGTAAGCTAGGTTTTCCAAAATTCATTTGGAACTCGTATTCTAACACAGTTTTGGTTCAAAAATTTGTCCCCATTTAAATTACCTAATCTTATATAGGGTCAGGTGGGGTAAAATGGGTCAATTTTTAGCTAATTTCACTTTAAAGTTCTCTGGCAATAAAAACATATTTATTTTCAGATTTTTTTAAATTGCATCTTAACATTGCATTATTTCAGTACATATTTATGTAGTTTAAGTATTTTTTTAAAAATTATAAATGGATTGAATTTATATCGATAAATTATGACCCATTTTACCTCACCATGGGGTAAAATGGGTCACAATGCAAAATGATGACTATGTAAATAATCTATTCATTAGGAAATACACTAAATTAAGGAGAGTAGGTCAAGATCACATATAAAATAAATTTAATGATACATAATTACAATGTTTTAAAAATAATATTGTTTGCGGTTGTTAAAAAACGGCTCTTCCAAGACTTTTATAACATCTGACTTTTCTACTATATACACGCCCTCTTTATCGGGGAAGACATAAAAGTTTCCTATACTAGATTTTTTAACATATTTTACATATCATCTGCATCAATAAGTGTAATTTGACCAAAACATTATTTAAACGACTTTTTTCCTTTGTATTCAAATACCACCCATTTTCCAGTCAAAAGCTGTTGGCTATCGTCAACAATTTTGGGTTTAGGTGGTTCTGTTTTTGACTCTAGTTTCTTTCGTTTAGTTTCTGGAGAAAAAAAATCCAAATTCCTAAATGTCTCGGTTTTTTTTTTACCATTCGTTGAAGTTCTTCTTCCTGTAAACTCTCCACCACATCTGCTTCCGTCATTACGTCGCCTGCTTTATGTCAAACTCTTTTCTCTTCTTTTTAGAGTTGGCTATCACAGCCTTCGTAAGACTTGTTGGCATAGGTGACAGAGTTGTCAGGATAGCACATTTGATTTCTTTAAATGGAGAAGATAAAAGATTGGCTTGTTGAGTTGAACGAAGCACTGCAAGGGTATCCGACATAGCTGGTGTTGAACAGGAAGGCAGGGTGGGAATTGAATTTGGTTTAGGTGGTGTTGAACAAGAAGGCAAGCTGGCAATTGTATTTGATGTAGCTGGTGTTGAATAAGATGGAAAGGCTGCATCATCTGAAATAACTGAATCATGTAATATAACTGCCGTCAATGATGAGACATCCGGCTGATCAGAGACTCTTTCAGTCAACAAAATCCTGTGTTCTACTGCTTTTCTATCAGGAGGAAGCAATCCTGCACCTTCAAAGACCTTCACAGCATGATCTGCTCCGAAACTTTCAAAAAGTTGCTTCAAAAGAGCTAAGCCTAACTATGACCCATTTTACCCCATCCAAAGTAAATTGAAATGATAAAAAGGGAAATCAATATTTTTCTTAACTGATTGGTCTGAGGTGTTGCCTATTAAGTACTTCTATTATATAAATAAATTACAGTGGAAGATTGAAGTGTTTTCTTAGTTTTTTTCAGAAGTTAGAAAGCCATATGGTTGCTCACCACATTTTACTGCTCCTAAAAAGATTATTTTTGAAGATGATTGATAAAAGAAAGATTCGTGAAAATAAACTTTTTATGTTATGAAACATGTTTCAAACACCTATTTAAATATAATTGCAAAAATTGGTTCAGAAAATTAAATTCAAAATTAAGTAACATTGGGGTTTTATAAAGTGACCCATTTTACCCTACCCTACCCTAATCAAAAATCTTATTCTTGTGTTATGAAAATAGCCAATTAGCCATCAATTGACATTACATCAACCTTTAATTCCAAAATCCACTGTTGCTTATTTGAAATCGTAATTAAATTGAATTATAAAAAAGAAGACAGAACTATTACGGTCCTGAAGTAAAAAATACCGAACTAGAATATAGAAAAAAAACTTGGGATGTCAGAAAACCCACTAAACTCTAAACGATTTGTGATAATATTTTTAATGGTTTGGAAAAGTTACCCCTGCATAGGAGGCACATATTACAAGTCAATTTTCAAGTTTTGTTCGTTTGAGATCAAACCCTGTAGATATTTCTGTTTAGAAATAATGATGCTATTTAGTAGATATAAGTACAAAAATATGTCATTAATATTATTTTTTATTAAAGTAGATATAAATCAAAAATGAAAAAGCAAAATGAAAAAAAGATTTTAAAAAAAACTAGCCCCGGGTTCCCATACATTACTTTACTCAAATGAATAAAGTTTATTTAAAATTGTTTAGATTTATAAGGTTCAGCAAAAAAAACTACAATTCTTCCAAAAATAATTCAATATCCATTTATTATAAATGTTAATAATAATAATATATTGAATAAAACTAAGATTCTTAAATAATGTTACAGCAATAACACCTAAACATAAAACTATATTCTAGTTTAATAGAATAATGTTACTTTAATTATTCATTGCAAAGTCTACAATGGTAAAACTAAACCACCTTCTAATTTGATCCACACAAGTTAATTATTTTGACATCATAAAAATATTTGTGTCAGTCAGAAATATTTTTTCCTAAAAATTAAACAAATAATAATAGGACGATCTGTGTCTATAAGTTATTCAAACTAAAATAATTGTATCTGACACTAATAAGTAACATGCCTTTCACACCCTACTTCAAACAACTAAAACATCTTTACTGTTTATCCGCATACATTGTTTTTTATCCAAAAAAGTGGGAAAATCAGAGCTAATCCTCGTAAAATTTAAGAGTCCACCCACCCTCCAATTACGAGATGTGAAATGCATATTTAAGTCCATCAACGTATTTCTTCAGTTAAAAACGCAAAATTATGAACTGCCGCCCTAATAATATGTTACATCAATAACACCTAAAATAATACTGTATTATTGTTTTATAAATTAATGCTACTTTAATTATTCATTGAAAAGTCTACCATGCTAAATCAAACCACCTTATAATTAGTTCCCCATAAGTTAATTAATTTTGCATCTAAATAATTGGGTCAGTCAGAAATATTTTTTTCTAAAAATGAAACAATTATAGAACGATCTATGTCTATAAGTTATCTTATAATAATAAAAGAAAGAATCTGTCTGTGTGTGTGTCTGTTTGTCTTCGGATCGTAAAAGACCTACTTATACTGCCCTCGGAAATTCGAAATTTTTAAGATAGATTCCCTTTAATACCAACGTGTGCACCTGAGGCTTAGTTTTTTCATATTTGTTCCATTTTTAGAGAAAATTCGAATTTTCTGAAAAATATACACCACTTTCGCTCAAATCTGATAATTTTTTCTCATTCCTGATGCCATCGGCTGAAAAAATTAAATAAAACTTTTAGCGAAAACATTTAAAATTCAAAATGTTTATTTTATTCTTTTGTCATTTCTTTCAGAAACTAAATTCATTATTTGAAAAATAATTGACATGTTTCAAGGAAAGTAATTCCGCCAGTCATCATTCCCGGATTTTATTGTGGGTTTATTTGATGATTTTTTCATTGATTTTTCTGTTGACTGCATGTATGCATATTTAAGCAATAAATGTATAGTTAAGCTATTACTGAACTATGATGGTTAATAAAGGACATCGCACTAGAGCTACTAGTGTTTTATGTCTTTATTCCCCCCCCCCCCAAATACGTTGCCAAAAACTCGCCAAATTATTAACTAAAATTCGCCAAATAGGCAATTTCTTTTATAAATATTTTATAAGCTGGTCGGTTGTTCGAAGGTCATTGTGTTAGAGCTGTATAATGGGTGTGAGTAGCTATACCTATTTTCTCGCCAAATTATTTCCCGAAACGCTCCAAATGAGCTAAAAGGTTTTATGCATTTATGAGGGAATTGTGATGACATTTATGAGTGCATTTTATAGCGTATTTTTCATTTTGGAATTTTAAGGCAATGAAACGGGATTTTATAATTTATAACGAGCGGAAACAATAATAAGTTTATGATCCTATAACAGAGTTATGGTACACATATTTGGAATCTATTTGATATTTTTTTATTCCGTGCGAAGAACGGGTATAAATTTGCTAGTTCAAAATAAAACAATTGTATCTGACACTAATCAGTGACAAACCTCTGACACCCTACTTAAGTACTTACCCTATTTTGAACAACTGTTGTTGTTGTTTCTAATGCCACTCGGTAACCGAGCCCGGAGTAGAACTAACCGATTTTAAGCCGAAGTGGGGCGGCTTCCGTTTTTTATTGAGCGCCACAAAGGAGGAAGTCCGACTTTTGCTCGTCAGCATATATGACACATCCGTTTTACAGGAAGGTCCCTTTCACACATCCATTCTCACTCACATATCGGAATTTTTGATCCAGATCAAAGGCCGATAACCCCCTGATCTGGTACCCCCAGAGGTACTAATTTGGTATGGGAACATGGAGGACTTTGTGACCACGACATATTTAACGTGCCCCAGCCATTTTTAACCAACTAAAACATCTTTACTGTTGCCGCATAAATTATTTTTCATCAAAAGAAAGGGGAAAGAGAATGAAACTGTATTCTTGCTAAAATAATGCTAGTTTATTAGTTCATTTTCAAAGTCTACAATGCAAAAAAAAACTCATTCTTATTAGTTCCCCATGAGTTAATGAAGTTGACATCTTAAATATTTGTGTCAGTCAGAGATATTATTTATTAAGTGAAACAAATAATTATCTATGATCTGTGTCTGCGTTATTACCAAACAATAAAATAATTGTGTCTGACACTAATCAGTGACATACACCTGACACCCTACCCTATTTTAAACAACTAAAGCATCTTTACTGATTTGCCGCATATATTTTTTTTCATCAAAAGAAAGGGGATATACTACCAAATCAAAGCTAATCCTCGTAAAATGTAAGAGTCCATCCACCCTCAAATTACGAGATGTGAAATGCATATTTAAGCCCATCAACATATTTCTTCAGTTGAAAAGCGCAAAATTATGCACTGCCGCCCTCATTAACTTCATGATGTTGAATTACGCAGAGTTACGCTTTATCAAATGCAGAAACCCATTCTCATTAAACGTAAAAAAGCGTTCTGTTCGGGGCTTTAACTGATGAGGCTTTTCATCAGCATAATAAGGGCATTGTTGAATATTTAGTCGGGTTTTTTTTTCTTCGCATGTAGGGTGTTTTTTTTATTGAAATGTGAGGGTACTTCAATTATGCCAGAAGTCGTATATTTCATTCATATTTTCTTCTTTGCATTATCTTAATCAAAGAAGCATTAGTCAAATATGTTTGTCATGAATAAGGTAATAAATTGGGATCATTTGATTTTTTTTCAGACTTTTTGATTTGTAAATGTCTTATTTTTGTGATTTTTTAACAAAAACAAATCTTCAGTAGGCGTTTATATTTCAGTCAAAAATCGATAGTCTGGTTGAAAATGTTCTCTGTAAAAAAATTTCCATTGTCATTTTTACTAACTATAGAAAAGTAATTGTTATTGTGAAGCCATTACGAGACAGTTGATCAATTTATGTCAATTTTTAATTCGAAAGAAATTTCAGCACGATTGAAAATTAAGTAAAAGTTGGAGAAAAAGCACATAAGTTTAATATGTATAAGATTCCAACTGGGCATGTTTTAGGTTTAGCAACAAATCTGCTGAATGAAAATAAATTTTTCTGAACCAATTTTTCTCGAGTCAGAATCCAATCCTTTCACTAACCGGTATCATTTTCACAAAGAAGGGTTATGTTTCACGTCATTAGTGGCAGTAGTTTTACATTAATGAAAATAATGTCTTGATTGGTTAATCAATGCAGTGAGCGAAGCTTATCGTGTCACACCCCCAACCACCAAACCTAATGGATTCCAAGATAGAAACCAGGACAGATAATTTCAAAACTTTCATTTTAACAGCAATCAATTTGAAAAGGAAATATCAATTGCTGACACGGCACTCTACCTACTAAAAAATACAAGTCTTACTACAATTTTAAGCAAAGAATCACAACAGATATTAGTTCCATTCTGAAAGGTAAAAATGTATTTGTATAAAACATATTAGAATGAGATTGATTAAAATATATATTGCTGATATTTCGAAGATGTTACAACATTGAAAAATTTCACACTTAATATTTGAATATTCTGTTAAATAAAACGACGCAACTTCAAATTATAGTTGAAAAATCATAAAAAAAAAGTTTCATATCGTATATATTCTAAATTGATTTGCAGATAAAACAAAAATACTGTCATAGCTTCAGTGTTAAAAGTTTTTATATTTTCCATACCGTTTAAAATTGAATGCTACTGAAATTGAAGTCAACTAATTGAAAAATAATTATTATTCTGCATTTAATTAAAATTATAATTATTGTTTTACATTAAATCTAAAGCATTTACATCATAATAAATATAAAAAACACTAGGTCCTTCATATTCAAATTTGTAAAAAATTTTTAGATGGAAGTTTGTTTTTGGAGATCAAAATAATATGATTTTGGTTTAAAAAATGTTTTGAAAAAACCAGCTTCATGTATTCATTGTTACGTAACCTTATAAAAATCAGAGAGACACGTCAAAAGAAATATTGTGTCATACTTTAAAATTTTAACATCGTCTGATGATGCTAACTTTGGAAATGGAATGATAAATTAGTACTTTCTGTGTGGTTTGTTGCTAGCGTTATTACCCCATTAGCGACGACTTTGTGAATGTAATTAACACTTTCATTTCTAAATGATCTTTATTGTTGTACTCTTGTGATCTTTACTATTGTGACCTTTTTTGAACTATACTGTGTTTTTTTTAGATAAACTTCAGCAAAAATAGTTTTTTCGCTAGACAATTTTTTTTCAATCGTTGTTAATGAGCTAAGAATTTCATCACAAAGCTGTGCATTACTTTTAAAATCCCAACTTATATGGCATGGCTTTGTTACATCAGCCCTTTTTCACCAGTTATGCGAATCCCCATAGCATACGAATAATCCATCTACATCACATTTTGGACTTCGAAAATGAATAGTTAAATATATTTTTTCTTTTAATTTTTGTGTTATTTTCTTGTCATGACGACTCTCATACATTACTTGTTGGCAATACTTTTAATAATTAAGCCATATTTTTTCAGAGGTTGGATAAGGGGGGTCGGATAGGTGTTTGGATCAAAAATGTCGATTTTTTATTTTTCCTTTTTTTATTCTGCTTATCTTTAGCTTTAATTTAAGACCAAGATTATCGGTTTCTATTTATTTCTTTTTATAAGCATTTTTGAGAAACGCTTAATATCAGTTCGTACCCAAACCGTAATTTTCTTTTGCGTTTCCTGAAAAATAAGGTTTTTCAACGGTTAGGAACAGTTTTTTCAGGAACTATAAAAGATATCAACATATTTCGTTTTTTTATTTATTCCCAATTAATAGATCTTTGATTTTAACTGAGGAATTTTAAATATATCTGCTCAAAAAATTATATAACTTTAAATCTGATTTTTTTGTGTTTTTCAATACATATTTTTAAAAAAATCTCTGTAAAAGTTTTTTTTTTAATATTTTGAAATATCATCAGATTAAATCAAAGAATTTTATGTAAGGAAGAAAATATAACAAAGTTCATAATTGATATCTCATATAGTTCTTCCTGAGAAAAATGTTCCTAAAGTTAGGTAAATTAACAGGATAGAACATCAACTCCCCCCCCTAAGATTTAAACTACAGTAACTCCCTAACTGAGGATTGAGGAAGTCAAGCATTATAGCTTGTGGCGCCATCAGCTGAGTGACCACGATACTAGAATCTTTTGGAATTCTTGAAACGGTTTACAAAGGCACCTATGAGTGATTTTTTCACTTAAAAACCATTACCTTTTATATTATTTTTTTTATAGTATTGTTATTTTATAGTATTGTTTCCATAAAGAATTATAAAGTAGCTTCATATTTAAAGCGGTCATGAAAGAGAAAAATAAATTCTGTGGTCAAGATATCAGAAGGTAAGTTATTAATTTTAACTTATAATTTGTGATTTGTAGAAAGAAATAAGTTATATAAGCATAGTCTGCATGCTTCGTTCTCTTGAGCCTAAAACTTTTCTGCCTGTGAGTCCTTAATTAAGGTTTCATCATGTCCGTGTACCATCACGCCCATGTAATAAGGCACACGGACATGACGTATTATATAAGAGTAAATTGATTAAACATAATACAAATGCATTATAGTAACGCTATATTTTGCCCTGAACTAATATAATAAAGTAAAGCTGAAATTTTATTAAAGTATAATACATTAATAGAATATTTTTATGCTAATGTTGGAGATCAAAACTTTTCTAAATGAAACATTATTAAATCAAGGCTTACTATTAGAATAATTCTTATCAATTGTATGATCTGAACCGATGTTATAGTTCAAATGTAGCATGTAAGTGTAACTCAAATCCAAAGTTTCAAAAAATTTCATCAATATTTTTTCGAGATTTTTTGTCTCAAGTTGACCAAATGATTCAAATACAAAGCATTTTTTTTACTATTGTTTAAACTTTAATGGGTAGTTGCATTGTTTTGCTGAACAGAAGACTCAGAGATAAATTATTGAGTATTCCATAGTTGTAATAACTTCCCAATATGAACAATGCATTATTTATTCTATCTCAGTCTAGATTCATCCAAATACATTGATATTTTTCGAAATGGAAATTAATAATTGTTGTGATTATTTGCTTTTCCATTGTTGCACCCACCTTCAAAATCTGTTTTGATTCATTGTTATTTTGATAATTATTGACTTGTTTCAAGTGACGTATTTCTTCCAGCTTTTACTCCTCCTATTCCTACAATAGTTGCTCTTTAAGATGATGTTTACACACGTGTTTATAATCCACTAACCGTGACTCGAGAAAGAATTTATTTTCAATCAGCATTTATATTGTCACTCAAGACTTGAAACATGTACATTGAATCAGATACAAAAGAAAAACAATGTATTTTGATTCTGGTTTCTTAACAAATCTAACACAACAATATTATCATTACAATATTGAGGAAAGTTTGTTATTAATCCACAGGCCGTTTCAAGGTGACTGATGTTTAACTGAATACAACTTATTTTGATTATATATTTAATTGATGCTGACTTGATTGAAAAAGGAAATGATTTTAGTCAAAATAATAACAAACTAGGGGTGTGTAACGCTTCACGACTTTCATTTTCCACTCAATAAATCAATGTATTTAAAATTAATTAAATGTCCAATAAGTTAGTTCAATAACTTTGAAAGCTTAAAAGTTCTACGGCTGTTCCCATTTTCTCGAAAACCTTATCACGACATTTGACAGGTTCTAGAAACTCATATATACCAAATTTGAAGTAAATCTTTCTTTTCCCTTTTGTGCAGTATCTTTAACACCAAAAAGTTCTTCTATAGCTACAATTCACACATGACAGTTTTTCTCAAGACGTTATTATAACGTCTGGCTGATACTGGGAACTCAGCTATTAAATTTTAAGTATGTAGATCTTTCTGTTCTAGCTGTAGAGTGGTTTCAAACAGACGGACGAACAGAAACACAAATAAACCATTGTTCATAAATCACTTTTTTATAAATCGAACCCTCCGAAACGTTTAGAAAACACAAAATCTCCAATTCGTAGTTTTGACCCCACGCAATATTTTCATTACCTTACATTTGTAACTGTGTACATAAAATCCTACTTAAGAATTACAAAGAAAATAAAAAGAAATATAAATTGTGTCACATCATCAATTTAAAAGGATATGGTACCCAAAAATTGGTCAAAATATCGATTTTTCAGTTTTTACTTCTTATTATTCACAATATCTTTCTAAACATTTACTGAAAGTTTCATAATAATATCTTTTGTAGAAAAAAGGTTAGTAAATATTTTCTGGAGTCATTCCTATAAGTTTGAATACGTATTTCGTCTGCTTGCAACCTTTTTTCTCTGTTTCGCGTCTTTCAATTATTGCGTTTAATAAATCCCTAAGGCTTTTTTTGCTAATTAAGTTAGATTTTGAAATTTTTAACCTGTGTTCTTATATATATGGTGCACAAAATTGTGCGTGGAATAAGGTCTACTATGTATAGTTGTTTTTTAATAAATTGTTGAAATTAATAATTTGCAATTTTTTTGTGATTTTTGTGGAATAAATGCATGTTACTTTTTAACTGTAGCTCACATTTTAAAATCCATGCACACAGTTCTTGAACAAATAGTACTAAAAACAAACTGTAAAAGTTTGGTGCAGATATTCTCAAAATTGAAAGAGGAGTAGCGTTTAAAAAAAGTTTAAAATTTTGACTTTTTTAAAAACTAAATGAAAAACTACTTGTAAATATTTGTTTTTATTGCTAGAAAATGTTTATTTAGAGTGAACATTATATAAAATAACTATAATTTACAAGTTTATGTTATTATTTCTAGAAATAATGTTTTGGGTACCGTATCCCCTTAAGACACGTAACTAAGCTGCTTGAATTTGGTATTGGGACGATTAAAGGTTCTCTCAGAAAGGAGTGCAAAGTGCGTGGTCTTGGATGATTTGTATGAATATTTATATTTAATCAAATGATTGTTGTAAAGTAATGAATAATATTTGGTAGTTTGAAAACGTCCATAAATGAATACATTGTCAAAAACATTTTACATAGAGACCTCTAAAATAATAATTTTTGCACATTTTTTTAATGTCCAAACTAATTTTCCTAAATAATTTTGAGCTAATTTAATTTTAATGTTGTTGAAGAAGATATAATCGAAGAAATACAATCGCATAACTTGGCCGCGGTAAAAAAAAAAATGCTTACTGTAACAGACTGTCGGCTCGCCAAGACAGCGATCCCACGGCGGTGCGCGATAGAAGAAGAAGCGTATTTTTCACCCACGAACTTTCCATTCGAGAAGAATTTTAGACATTCCAATTGGTTTTGAATAATATTACGTTTATCAACTATGTATCTTTAAAATGCCAAGTAAAGCCAGTTTAGTGATGTTGCTGAGTTTATTTTTGCGTTGAACTAATAACTCAGTTATATTACGATAAAAAAAACTATATTTACTATTGTTTAAATTTCAATTTGGAATGGCATTGTTATTTTTTCCAGAAATTTCTTGAAGACAGTGCATATTATGCATTCTGTTGTACATTTTTCGTAGCATCAAAAATGCAGGCTTCTACACTAGGGTGGAGTGAAAAAAAAATTATTTAACATTTCTAATCGTGAAAAAAAGTTGTTTCACATCTTGCTAAAACATGATATATAATTTTTTTTTAAGTTAAAGTTAAATTATCAGGGTCCACAATGAATTTATAAATAAGAATGTGCTGGCTATACAGTAGGGTGGGACGAAAAAATAAATTTTTGAGTACAAACTTCTAATAGGACTCAAAGGTTGCGTTTTGTCATGCTGATTACTGGAAAAATAATAAAAAAATTCATAATTAATATTATGTGCTGCCTCAAAGCTGTTGAAGTTTGAAAAAAATGCCCAAAATCAACTCATTTTAATTTTACCGCCAGAATTTACTGATTACATTTCATACTTTGAAAAAAAATGATATCGTTCAGTTATATATCGTTATCATAAACAATATTTTACAAATGCTATTCAAAATTTTTAGATTATCGAAAAAAAAAAATTAAAAATACGCGATTTTTATGAAAAATCACAAAAATTTATAGCTTTTTAAAGTGAACCTGTTTGGAATTTTAAATTATAGAAAAGTGCTCTTATACATAGGAATGGATGCTTTACATTATGTTTAACCTATATAAGCAGCAGCATAACAGTTATTATGAAAAGTCAGGGCCGTAGTTTGGGTAATGGGTAAGTTTGCTCCATTATAGTTTAAATTGTAAAATGCATTCTTATTATTACTTTACTTACCAACTGCATGGCAATGAATTGTTTTTAAGGCAATTATTTGAACATTTAGATGGAGTAACAAATGGACCCATGGCATATTCTGGTCCGATCGGAAAGTCTGGTTGGTTGTGAAGAACGTCCAATGTGCAGTTCTTAAAAAATTGAAGTAGTTTTACCAAGTCGCTTGTAAAACATTACTAAAAGCCCTTAGTACAGAGCAAAAGTATTTTATGGATATTTGCAAGGGAATTTCTGCAGGAAAGTGTTCCACTGACCTGTTGTAAAGGACACCTGGGAACATTTGTCATTCTAGGTGGATTACAACTGCTAACAGAATATGAAGGCTGTATGTTGGAACAGCTGCACCTTCAAAAAGCGTGCAGATATTGGCAACGTTTGTTTGCAAAGTGTATGCTCCGAAGGGTTCCAAATCAGGAACAAGCCATCTTAAAAATATGGATAACTGATGAAGGCCACATGTGAGAGAATTGGCTTTAAGAAGGATAAAGCAAGCAATGAAGCTAACTAGGAAAATTGTAAGAAGATTTGAGCTTCCCAAGTTTAACTTCAATGTCAAGGAATACATCGACATCATCGACTGGTCCAACACAACTGAAGAGCTTAGTGGAAGAACGTGATAAGTGACATGTTTGAAAAAATTTATATTTTTGTGTAAATGAACATATTACTAACTTCTTTAACGATACCCCCCTTTCGTTTCCCCCCCCCCTCATTTCATAAACTTTAAGTTTAGTATATTTTTTACGCTTTACAAGTAACGTTTTGAACAGATCTGAGTGAAAACGATAAACTTTAAAGCTCATTTTCTCGTTTTCACCTTTTTGTCACTTAGCATGTTCTTCCACTAAGCTCTTCAACTGTGACAGAACCTCCGATTACAGCATCTGTCATCAATCACAATATCATTCGTACTTTTCCTGTCGGAGATGCATCCGCCCTTTTTGAAATTTTATGTAAAATACTATATATTTTTTATAAAACTATAAATACTATTTTTTTTATAAAAAACACACACAAAATATTTTATTCTCAAGGTTTATAAGTCAATTGCTTTTTGTTATTTGTAACCATATTTTTTTTTGTATAAATGAAGCCATATTAGGTTCCCAATATAAGTCTCACTTTTCCTATATGGGAGATTAACATGGGGATTTTTTTCGTGTGTTTCAAACATTAAACCCGATTGTGGACCCTCAAGACATTAAACTAGAGTTCTGAAGTTTTTACACTTTTTATTCAGTATATCATAATACAACTTTTTCATGCTATTAGATATGGAAAATAGAATATTTTTTTTATAGCATAGGATATCACTCCACCCTATTCTACACTATGACAAAAAATTCAATCACATCTACCAGCACGGGTTATCTATTATAACGCTGACAAATTTTCAGTAATTTTAAGAACATTTGCCTGATCCAGTTTGATTGCAAGATTATTAGAAAATAAGAACATTGATCATGGTCACGGTAGGTCACATCGTGTACGCGTGTGCAAGCTAAGAATCTATATCCGATTGCGGTATAGTTTAGCCCTATAAATACGAATTAATATATGCTGTAATTTTGCAAAAATTACAGTGTAAATCTATCTCCCTCTTATGTGTTTTATACAAAAACATCATTACATTTCGGAATGGAACTTATGTGTCTGGTGATTCATTTTATTATATCAACTTTAAAAGGAAATCAAAATATTCTTATTCTAATTAGTTGAGTTCTTAATGCAGAATTACTGTCATTGCGCCATTGTAAAAAATTTGAAATTGATCGCTTTCATGCGAACTTCTCTTAATGATGCAGCATTAGTTTTTTTTTTTGTATATGAGCTGAGCTACGAGTTAGAATTAAAAGATTTAACTAAACTTTTAAAGGTGATACAACACATAAAAATGCAAATAGTCACAACACATACTCAAGCTTACATTCAGCCGTTGCAGCTACTAGGAACCAATATCATGGTAAAACCAAGCACAACATTTTTAACAGTGTAATTCAAACTTATAAACGCCAAAATTAACTGTTTTCATTAATATTTTTTCTCAGATTTAATAATTAGACTTTATCGTTTGCCAAATTTGTTTGAATGTCGAAGAATAATGATGTAATCTTTTTTTAATAAATATCTTTGTGTGTCGCCACAATTTCCCATTTACATTACTTTCAAAAATTCGGTTATTTATGGTTTGTTAAATTAATTTACAGTTCGAAAAATATATAATTAGTACAATTGATGCTTTAAAAATAAAAGCGAAACTTTGCATATTTTTTATGCCAAGTTAGAATTCTCTATGCATCTTTCTTCATACATATATAATGAACCATCAAAAGAACTCTATTGTGATATTACAACAATCCAAACTGAATTATATCACATAAATAAATATTCTTTCAAAAGTTTTTATTTTATTTTAAATAAAGTTTCTCGTACGTTTAACGAAATGGCAACAGTGAAAATATTGAATAAAAATGGAATTTGCATGTTATTTCAATGTAGATTCAATTTTTAGTTATTTAAATTTTAAATAAACTTCTAATTTAAACTTTTTAACGAAATTTGGAATGTAGCCTAATATGATTTTTTGCTTCAAAATGACGCATCCCACTTGTTTGTGAGACTCACGGTTCGTTGTGTGAAAGTGGGTGACAGACAAACAGACTGAATGATTATAATACCTTCCACTTTTTACGTTATAAACGTAGTGTGGAAGCTAAAACGTGTGAGCTATACTTTTATTTGAACAAAACAGTGCAACTCGAAATTAAAGTTAAACCAACGATAAACTAGTTTAATATCGTAAGACTTGTATTTTTTTTACTCTGTAAAGTGACGGGGGGTGAAATTCTAGTTCGTTTTAAAATTATCTGCAGTTAAAAGAACACATAGTTCTTTAACATTGACCGAAACTAGATAACTAATTGTTAGTAACAAATTTGTGTTATGTAGTCGTGTTAAAGTATTCCAAATTAAGATAGGGACTCAAATATAAATCATATATTTTAGACTACTTTTAATTGCACTACTATACATTGAACTCAACTAACAAAATTACGTGTCTTTTTGGTACCACCATCGGAGAGGCAATACAAATGTAAACAAATTATAATTAAATTTTTAAAAGTACTACATGATAAAACTTGAAAATTGATTGACAAAATATTAAAAAGTTAGTAGAAATAAAATACAGCCGATGTACAAGTACATTGCAGTACACCATCGAGTTCCCCGAAGTGTCCAGTTACACGACGGCCCTCATAGTAACTTCGAAGCATCAGTAAACCATTTTTAGCCTACTTTTCTTTTTTTAATTCGAAAGAATTAAAAACAAGAAGTTCATAAAGAACTAAAATAGCCTACTTTCCTGTTACTTAAATACTTACTGAAGTTCTAATTGGGAAAAAAACTAGGTTCCTAAAGTAAATATCATCAACAGCCGTTTCTACACTAGATTTACACACATTAGAAAAAAATCGAAACACAGCACCCAGCTATAATTTAAACTTCTAAAAGCCAAAATCAACTATTTTCCTTAATATTCGTTCGCAAATTAATTAAATATTATTTATCATCTGCTCGTGATTTATTTGTAGTTCGAAGAATAAATATTTATTAATTACAAAAGTAATGAAACTACTCCGAACTGCATTAAAAAACAAGAAATGTAAATTAAAACTAAGCATAATTGCATGCAAAAGTATGCCTTGTCGCTTTCTTGGTAGATAATTAATGAATAATCAAAGAATCAAATTGTTCTACATTTTATGACGTCATTCCAAACTGATTCATGAAATTATTATTTTGCTTCAAATATGTTTAAATAAAGTTTCTCATGCCATTGTTGATTTGGCAACAGTGATTTAAATGACTCAAAATTGAATTTCAATGCTAATTCAATGGGAAATTCGCCGACAGATAGTAAATTTATGTCCGTCCGGACGTACAGACAGACGGACAAAAAGTATGAAAGTTGGGTATCTGAGGTCATAGCTTTCTAACAAAAAAGAATTTTTAAGATCCGATGATTAGAACCGATTTTGGAAGGGGGGTACAGACCGACAGACAAACGGACAGACAGGCGGACAGACATACGAACAGACATACGAACAGACAGACAGATGGACAGACAGACAGATGGACATCAACCGCATTTCAATACCTACAGTGATTTAAATGACTCAAAATTGAATTTCAATGCTAATTCAATGGGAAATTCGCCGACAGATAGTAGATTTATGTCCGTCCGGACGTACAGACAGACGGACAAAAAGTATGAAAGTTGGGTATCTGAGGTCATAGCTTTCTAACAAAAAAAGAATTTTAAGATCCGATGATTAGAACCGATTTTGGAAGGGGGGTACAGACAGACAAACGGACAGACAGGCGGACAGACAGACGGACAGACATACGAACACACAGACATACGAACAGACAGACAGATGGACAGACAGACAGTTGGACATCAACCGCATTTCAATACCTACAGTGATTTAAATGACTAAAAATTGAATTTCAATGCTAATTCAATGGGAAATTCGCCGACAGATAGTAGATTTATGTCCGTCCGGACGTACAGACAGACGGACAAAAAGTATGAAAGTTGGGTATCTGAGGTTATAGCTTTCTAACAAAAAAAGAATTTTTAAGATCCGATGATTAGAACCGATTTTGGAAGGGGGGTACGGACGGACAGACGGACAGACGGACAGACGGACAGACAGACAGACAGACAGACGGACAGACGGACATCGACCGCATGTCAATACCTACTTTTTCATTTTTTTAATTCTTTCGAATTAAAAAAAGAAAAGTAGGCTAAAAATGAAAAAGTAGGTATTGACATACGGTCGATGTCCGTCTGTCCGTCCGTACCCCCTTCCAAAATCGGTTCTAATCATCGGATCTTAAAAATTCTTTTTTTGTTAGAAAGCTATGACCTCAGATACCCAACTTTCATACTTTTTGTCCGTCTGTCTGTACGTCCGGACGGACATAAATCTACTATCTGTCGGCGAATTTCCCATTGAATTAGCATTGAAATTCAATTTTGAGTCATTTAAATCACTGTAGGTATTGAAATGCGGTTGATGTCCATCTGTCTGTCTGTTCGTATGTCTGTCTGTTCGTATGTCTGTCTGTTCGTATGTCTGTCTGTTCGTATGTCTGTCTGTTCGTATGTCTGTCCGTCTGTCTGTCCGCCTGTCTGTCCGTTTGTCTGTCTGTCTGTCCCCCCCCTTCCAAAATCGGTTCTAATCATCGGATCTTAAAAATTCTTTTTTTTGTTAGAAAGCTATGACCTCAGATACCCAACTTTCATACTTTTTGTCCGTCTGTCTGTACGTCCGGACGGACATAAATCTACTATCTGTCGGCGAATTTCCCATTGAATTAGCATTGAAATTCAATTTTGAGTCATTTAAATCACTGTTGCCAAATCAACAATGGCATGAGAAACTTTATTTAAACATATTTGAAGCAAAATAATATTTTCATGAATCAGTTTGGAATGACGTCATAAAATGTAGAACAATTTGATTCTTTGATTATTCATTAATTATCTACCAAGAAAGCGGCAAGGCATACTTTTGCATGCAATTATGCTTAGTTTTAATTTATATTTCTTGTTTTTTAATGCAGTTCGGAGTAGTTTCATTACTTTTGTTATTAATAAATATTTATTCTTCGAACTACAAATAAATCACGAGCAGATGATAAATAATATTTAATTAATTTGCGAACGAATATTAAGGAAAATAGTTGATTTTGGCTTTTAGAAGTTTAAATTATAGCTGGGTGCTTTTTTTCGATTTTTTTTTCTAATGTGTATAAATCTAGTGTAGAAACGGCTGTTGATGATATTTACTTTAGGAACCTAGTTTTTTTCCCGATTAGAACTTCAGTAAGTATTTAAGTAACAGGAATGTAGGCTATTTTAGTTCTTTATGAACTTCTTGTTTTATCATATATAATTGGATGTAATGAAAAAAAGTATTATTCATGCTTCGAAATTAACCTTATTACCATTACGCTATTACTAAATTCTACCATCCTTTTAGAATAAGGCTTACTAATTCAATACATTTTTATAAACATTTACTGATATCAGAGAAAGATGGCAGCACTAAAGAGTAACAATTTATCACCTACGGGAAATCGTTCTGCTATTAGCAACACTGATATATCAACTCCCATTATTATAGGAGTTATGGCAGCCAGGACATGCATACGCAATAGAAAAAATTGTTCTCAACTAATTTTTTATGAATGCATTGTTATGTTTCAGAGTGAAACTAATATCTATTGTAATTTTTTACATTATTGTGTCACCTTCAATAGTCAATAAAAATATTTTAATTTTAATTTGTAGTCTATATAACCTGTAAATAAACTCTCTGATAAGATCATAATACTTCAATAGGACGTGCAAAGTATCATTATCGAAGGACATAACTTTCATAATATTCCTACCCCATACCCATCTGAAAAAAATATTTATTAGGATCCACACATTTCATATCTAAAGAAAATTACATGTACCTTTATTAAATAAATATTTGATATGAACGATATCTCGGCTCACTGACTTTTTTACAAATAGTTTCTGATAGCAAAGAAAGATGACAGCACTGAAGAATAACAATATTTACTAACAATCTATATTAGTAAACTGGATAAATTCTTCTTCCACTGGCAAAGGAATGGAATTGAGTCCAGGTCGTGCATGCGCAATAGAAAAATTTATCTTAATAGGCGACGGATTTAAATTTTTATCGTCTAACGTAAATGGTAATGACATTTTGTGTACCATCAGTTAGAGCAAAAAACAGCGAAAGACTAAGATAATAATAAAAATAAATATCCCGTTGGAAATATGGTATTGGTTACTTTATTGCCACCTTATATTAATTCTGCCAGTGTCAGAAATTTGTACACACACTCATTTTATGGGATTATTGTTATAATATATGCCGCATTGGTTGTTAAGATTATTTTATAGTTGTTACCTAATCTTAATTGATAACATGTTTTGCAAATGCAGCTGCAAATGACATCTGAATATCGCGCATAATCAAATAATACTAATACATTCAGAAAAGTGACTATTCGTCATTTAAGTTAGCATGGGTGATATGTGTGACATTAAATATTATATCTAAATTTCTTAAGTTTTAGGTGATTAAATTCGGACTTCCTTTAACTTCCTTACTTCCTTTTAATCCCAGTACTAATCCTAGTATACAAATATATCTTCATGGAAATATACTAAAGTACCTGTAGGCAAACTATAATACATATTTTTTTTTTCAGAGAAAGATATGAAGTGATTCAAATATTTTCATAAAAGAAGTGGTAGAGTGTGTTTTAGATTCTAATTTAAGTTTCAATATTGCATCAGTAGATGGCAGCACAATTTCTCGCAAACTTCCTTTTATATTGGTATCCTTGTTTCCTAGTAGATGGCATTGTCAAAATAGAACAGAGTTTAGGAAAATGTTACCCTAAAAATTCATTGCTATAAATTTAACGCAGCTCTGAAGAAAATAATTCGTAAGAAATACCATGATTCCCCCTTCCTACCCCTGAACACCAGTAGTTCTCCATTAAAGTTTATTCTTTCCGAGTTGATAAAAACACGACTATAAATTATTTACCAATAAAAACTTCGTTTTATTTACATTTTATTAAAAAGAAAATACATTTCTTCAGTAATATGTTTCAAACCATTAACAATACTGATCACTTTGTATAATGATACATCTTGAATTCTTGAATTTATAATAACTGAAATTAAATACAGAAAACTATATAGTTTTTCAGTTAAGCATCAATTTGCATTCAATGATTTCCCTATATACAACGCATTTAATAAATCGTTTTCATAAGTTAAACTATATACAAAACATAAAATAACACTACAATATGTATCTAAAAAATAGAACTATTCATTTATGGTATATTCCTACATTCAAATAAACCAAAATTCAAATTTGAACTAATTAGATTATAAGATTAATTTTTATATCAGAAATTAAAATCTTTAAAACAAAATAATAGAAGATTTATCTGAAGAATTGACGTATTATGTGAAGGAAGAACATACATTTTCTAAAAAAATGTAATTAAAATAAAATGAAAATAGTTTTCCTTTTTCAAAGCCAGTGTGGAAAATATAATTTTATTTTTTAGGTCAGTGTTTGAGTTTTAAATTTAGTGATTGTGAAACAGGTTCAAATGAAAATGAACACATATACAATAAGTATATAAACACAAATGGCTTCATTACCCGTAAAATAAAGAAAAGTTCAAATTAATGGATGAACGTGACATAAATAGATTTAAACTAACGTTACACAAACTTAACATCAAACATTATTTTAATATAAGACTATTTTTTAACCGCAATCTCTAATCAAATGAAATAATAAAATTTCTAAATAAAAAGTTTTATAACGTTAATTTCTTTGTAGATTAAATTTTACCGATTTTGTCAGCAATAACTATTTGAAAATGTTTCCATGAATTCCAGTTAAAGTTGCTACACTGCGGCAACAATTATTGCTACAATTATTAAAAAATGCCAATGAACAGCCCGGACTCTATATCTAAGTAAGTTATACTTTTGAGAATCTGAGTTTGCAATTTCATATTTCATATGCCATTTTCAATGTCATTTCAAATGCATTAAACTTAAAGTGACGATGTTCTTATGCTACAAGCTGATGGTCGAGGATCATGATGAGGTAGTTGCCATTTATGCACTCAGAATACTGATACATCAGAAGTCCCATTTGTCTGTACATAGTGTAGGTGCACATCGCTTGTTCTATTGAAGATCTGCGAGTGTACATCGTAAGCATGCCTTTGCTATGATGCTCGGCATCCGCAGTTAACTGGAACAAAGTCCTCCAATACTGTATCGACGACTTTGTTGTCACCATCGAATAGTATAACTGGCAGGGATTCTCTTCTGGTTACTACGCAATCTGTTGTCTAAAAAAAGTAATAATTAATAAATAAAGTATTGCATGATATATTTACTAATCACTCTAAGCGTTACAAGTTCTTGAAGGAGGAGAAAAATTGCATAAAAATTAATTTCGAAATAATTAAGTTCAGCATTTTTTAAAACGAATCAGAAAAATGAGACACTTCTAAATCCAAACTATTTCTTCATTCTGCACACTATTTACATTACAGCAACTAAAAGTCAGTGATTCTCAAAAGCCGAACAAAAATACGATGAACAGCTGATGACGTGGCACGTGCCCAATTTGTTTCGCGGTCCTGCGAAAGGGCTCCTGTTGGGGCCTGGGGAACTGTTTGTGAGGGTCATTCCTGAGAAAACGTACAATTTGAGGTGAAAAATCTCGAAAAAAAATATTGATGAAAGTTTTTGAAACTTTGGATTTAAGTTACACTTACATACTACATTCGAAATATAGCATCGGTCCAGATCATACAATTAATATTAATTATTCTGATAGAAAGTCTTAATTTAATAATGTTTCATTTAGAAAAGATTTAACCCCAAAATTCACATAAAAATATTTTATTGATGTGTCACACTTTAATAAAATTCAGCTTTACATTATTACATTACTTCACGGCAAAATACCGTGTTACTATAATGTATTTCACTTATATTTAATCGATTTAGTCTTATATAATTAAAACGTCATGTCCGTGGATACAAACATCATGTCCGTGGGCCAAAAACCACGGACATGATGGCTCACGGACATGATGAAATCGTAAATAAGGGCTCACAAACAGAAAAGTTTTAGGCTTAAGAGAACGAAGCATGCAAACTAAGCTTATATAATATATTTCTTTCTACAAATAACAAATTATAAGTTCAAATCATTGGTTTACCTTCTTATATCTTGACCACAGACATTACGCTATGATCTTGTCAGAAGCCTTTTTTTAACTTTCAACTTCAAATTACTTTTTATCTACTCCGGTATTCAAACTATCGACTTGATAAAACGTTTTGCGTGCACGGTTGAATAATAATAAGACTGAAATAGAGTACTGTTGTCATTTCTAGATAGTTATGCAAGCTAAAGAATACGTTGTACACGGACATGACGAAAATCTGTGGGACATTTTATTTTCACAGAATTTATAAATTTATAGTATCTATAATAATTTTATTTGTGTTTTGTATGTTCTAGTAATGCCAATTTAATAAAAAAACAATATTTATTATAAAATATAGGGATTTAATTGGGATTTACTAACCAAAACAATCCACGGACATGACGGTGAGACATCCCACGGACATGATTTGTCATAGTCTGTGGACACAAACTTTCACACAAAATAATTAAATTTTTTAATCGTTTCAACGCTAGTAAGTAGATAAAATATTCCTCATCTTAATTTATTCAAGTGGAAGCATAACTTTTCTTCCTGTGAAAGATATTTTGCGGGGACATGTTTTTGTACGTTTTGTCAGGAATGACCCGATTACGTTTATTTTTTGACGTGTTTGTCTGCTTTATAACTTGCTAAATGTTTTTTTTTTCGTAATTACTTTGCCGAATTTGATTTTAGATGAATCTTTCTTCTGTAATACAACACAGAATCTAAAATCTAAAAAATGCTAAAGATTCCTCATTTAACTAAATTAAATGAACTTATTTTGTTGTTATTCAAGATGCAAAACAAAAATTAATAATATTTATTAATAATTTTTTGGGCAAAATATTGCTCCTCCGATTTTGTTTTCAAGTTTGATCAAATTGTTTTGTCCGCGAATCTAGTGATTTTTTAAAGAAAACCTTTATTTTCCAAAAATTTACTGCATTATCAATAAATGTGTTAACGACTCATTCTTACCGTTCTTCGTTTTAATTTGAGGTAACGTTGCAACCAAGATGAGAAAAAGTATTCCCGATTTTCTTCTGTAATTTTGTTTGGATCACAGCCTCCGTCACAAAAAGTCCACAACACCCCTTGAGGCCACATGATATACTCATCCAGCCCAATATCTATAAAAATAATAGTTTTTAACATAAGAGATTTTTAAGGACTCTAACGATTGAGACATATTTAAAATTTAGTGGTTTTTACTTATGCCTACATTTACAGACAACCGTTTACCATTATCTTGGACGACGGCAGAGTTGGAAATGGACAGCTTCCATACTATTGAGCCTCATTAGGAGGAAGACTATTTATGCCTAATAAAATAGACTGGTAAAATGACGATGTCGACATCTGAGCACACATCCAACGGAACTTCAAGCTAACTCTATCTTCAGGACTTTAGACTCCACAGATTTCATAACCACGTATCCCCCGATGTACTCAAGTTTTCAACACTAACCGCAGTCCGGAGTATAATACTTGTTTGGGAATTTTAACGTGTAACTTTCATTCTCATATAATATTTTGAATGATCTTCAATTAGTAAATATTAAAAAAATACACCAATGTCCACAGGAACTCTATTTCATCCTACTAGGGGGATCTGTGCTCCTTGATCCATATCACTCGCCAATCCCTGAGAATTTGTTTTAATTTGCCATTTCGCTCATAAAAACTCACTTTAAATCTGACCGTGGTAAGAATATTATATAAAAAAGAAAATATATTCCCTACCTGAAAATGAAACGTATTCCAGCTCCTTTTTACAAGTACTGTTTTCCGTTGACCTCTTCCTCAAAATTCTATCTTTGACTTCATCTTCTATACGAATGTTTACTTCTTCGATGGTTCTGGGCAACTGAGCAGTCCTCAGATCTAGAGTAGGATACGTCTCGTTGTCGAAGAGGTTTGCAGTTTCGTTGTTGTTCATCTCACCTCTGTGCAATTCCATTATGTTTGGAAATGGAGAATCGTGATCTGCTGAAAACAACAATTGCTGTGTTACGGTTATATGTTAGGGATATGTGGAAATCGAGGGTTGAAAATATATTTCTTATTATAAATGTATGGACCCATTTGCTTTCTGAGAGTTTTTTTTCTATTGTTGACTACTTATGAAAATAAGAGCAGCTATTTCTGAAAACCTTTTATTGTATCTAGCAGAATCAAACTTGCATCACGGTGCGATTAAAAAATTGTTTGAAAAAAATAATAAACACTTAACTTTTCAAGTAATTAATAGTATTTGGTCGTAAAAGTCTATCAGCTGCGACCTTTAATTACGTTGAAATTTCAATACATTTAATACACCTTGGCCAAATATTACATTTCACGATTTAGATTTATCCGAATTCAAATAACGTTTCGATCCATCTTATTAAATCCGTATTTAGAAGTTGACACTTTTAATTAAAATTGGAAAAACTCAAAAAAATTAGGAAGCATATTATTTTATAAGAAATACTTTTATTAAAACTGATTATATGAATGAAGAGTTAATAAATAAAGCTACTCAAATATTAGTTTATAGAAAGCAACATTTCAAAATACATCATAAGTAAAGTACTTACGGGCATCAAGGGTACAGTTCAAATTTTGAAAGTACAAATTCGGGTTCAACTTGTTTCCAAAAGCGTCCTCCACTTCTATGTCCATGCCGAAGTTCCTGTTGCTGTGTCGGAACCAGAAGTTTACGGAAGTTGCAATGTTGAACTCAACCCACCCTTCGTAATCGAGAGACACGATTCTGGAATCTACTATACGCTTCTTTTCTAAAAAAAAAACAATATAAGAAACATTTAAATGATTTATGCTAAGTAATTTGGATGATATTATGATTATTTTGAGTTGAAGTAAATATGTTTATTTTTAAAATTATTCAATCTTTTTGAAAGTTATGAGTAACATTTATTTATAATTTGTAAAATAAATAATAAAAAGTTGATTGCAAATCAATAATTTTACCTTAAAAATGACTAGAAATCCATAAGGACAATTATCCAAATCCAGAGAAGTTAGTAAATAAAAAGAGCTTTTAATAAATGAAAAGACAACTCTTTTCCAAGTTCAGCGGATTGATGGATGAATGGGTGAAGCTGTATGAATGGAGTACGGACAGTCATAGTTCGGATAATAATTAGAGTTCATCTGCTTTTTTAAAATTTTTATAGAAATATTTTAAAAAAGGGTTAGACAACAAATTATATTTATTACTTAGGAATGTTTTCTAATGACTTACATGTTGTTATGGTATATTTTTATTATATAGCTCCAGATATTAATTAATGACTGATAGGTATCGCACTTTTAAAAAACTACGATTTTCTTATGTTTAGACAATAATTACGGAAAATTCCAAAATTTTAACCAATAAGAAACTATATAGGAATTACAAAAGAATTATTCAAAGTCCAATGAATAATATACCTCGCTTATTGGTTCTCAGCGGCTTAAAATATTGGTACACATTCACGTTAATTCCATTGGCAGCTCTGCTGTTGACCAATCCTTCGAAAACATTGAATCGTGGTCGTGTTGCATCCCAGCCTACATAGTTAGGATCCACATTTCCAACTAGTTTGTAGAGTCTCAACTTTGCCATCATAATGGTGATATCATTAGGAAATTTGCTGAAAGGGATGTCGTATAGAATCCTGAATGTCCCATCTTGTTCCCAAACGGATTTGTCTGTGTTGTTTGGAACCATGCCTGAAATAAAAGTAGTTTTTATAGTTGATACCACTTTTATAATATCAAATAAGATACTGCTTTTTGATTTAAAGTGAAAAAACTTACACTTGACCTGATAATATATAAACTTTTTGTAAACTTGTCCTGGTTGTCTTAAAGTGACAACTTAGCTTCCTAAACCTTTTTTTTTGTTTCTTTTTTTTAAATAATCGATTAAACTTGTGTTTGAAATTTCGCACTCAGTAATTTCAAAGGTTCAAAGGGTCATATTCCATTCAAATTAACAGCACCATAGAACGCAAATTTTTCATGAAAGAATTTTTCATTTCTTCAAGACGTGGCCAATCATATCAATGGAGTTTTTTTTATTACTTTACTTTTCATAACTTTACGTACTTTTTTTTGCCCCCCTCCCCCCATCAAGGAAGTCGATTACACGAACAATATACCATTGTACGCCGTAGAATACGGATAATATTGTTCCATCTTAATAAACTAAAAGTAATCTAATTACCTAAAATCCAGGAACAATATTAGATGGTTTGTTTAGACGGTCCGGTTAGAAGAATTATAAATAGCGGCTGTTTTATAAAGGTAAGTATTATTTTATAATTAATCCGAAATTATGATGTAAACCAGTTTGATAAAGATAAAAGAAATATTCAGTTAAATAAATATCATATCGTTTTTTAGATAAATTATACAACTGTTGGAGGATAAAAATAAATTAAATACAGTGAAATAATCATTTAAATTTTATGCCTGAGTCTAAAATAACTTTGATACCCATTATGCTAGAAACTTTAGGGTGTAAAAGGGCTGAACCGAAAATTTAAAAAAAAAGGAAACATAACACTTTTGATCGTTTTTTGATATTACCTTTTTAAACAGTTCTAATGTCATAGAACTCAATGCGTAAGATTTTCTTATTTTCTTTGCAACCATGAAGTTTTAACAATCGGCTTTTGTTGGTGCAGTGCAGTACACTCTTAAAACAAAAGAGTGAAATACACTCCTATAGGAGAAGTGCATTTTCGGCACCGGAAAGGAGTGGAAATTAACTCAGACTGAGTTAAAACCGCTCGTTTTAAGAGTGTACGTCGCATATTGTTTTCTTTTATTTCTTTTACCCACTCCGAAAAAGAGTGAAATTCACTCCTATAGGAGAAATGCATTTTCGGCACCGGAAAGGAGTGGAAATTAACTCAGACTGAGTTAAAACCGCTCGTTTTAAGAGTGTAGGTCGCAGATTGTTTCTTTTATTTCTTTTACCACTCCGAAAAGAGTGAAATTCACTCTATAGGAGAAGCATTTTCGCACGGAAAGAGTGGAAATTAACTCAGACTGAGTTAAAACTCGAGTGCTCATGTCTTTTTTTTCGAAAAGTAAATTTCTAAGGAGTATACATGAACATTGATTGCTTCATAGTAGATTGCTAAACTCGATTAGACTTTATAATGTCAGATATATTTTTCGGAAAATAATTAGATATACATATGGTTACGTACATGAAGGATAAAAGCTCTGAAGCCATTGGATGGTGTTCATAGGAACATTGCCTGGTAACGTGCTGTCAGAAAGAGTGTTCTGGTTCTGAAGTCTTTCGATCATGGAGGCGATTTTCATCTGATCATCTTCAGAGAACTTCGAGGTTGATATATTTGGTTGACCGTTCATATGGAGACGCGTCAGAATTTGGCTTCGGATCAGAGTGATGCGTTCTTGCTTCTTCCTAAAACAAATAAAGAAAAACCTCTAAATTTTCCGACGATTTTACAAATATATTTTAAAGAATATGATAAAATTTCATTTATCTTATTAAAGTAAAGATCCCATTTACCAGCAAAGTCATGTTTTCTATGAATTTATTATTAGAATATAGCTTAACAAGGTATATAAGTTTTACACAACGGATAGATACGAAAACGAATATTTGTCAGTTATTTTTGTACATATATGATAGTACTTATAACTTATTCACTTTCAATAATTTAATAAGCCATTTGAAAACCTTGGAATCTGAATGATTCTTAGTTAAAACATCTTTGAGACTGATTATCTTAAAACAAAATATATATTACAATTCTAGGGCAATTTCTAGAATTGTCTGATGCAAAAACATCCTCAGCTTCGCTCGGTGTTCCAAAATAACAGTGAACTTTCAAAGATAGAGCAAAAAAGTGTCTGGCCGTGACGTTACAGGGATAGGTTGAAAAAAAAAGAAAAACCTACGCTACTAGAGTAAACGAGAAAAAAAAACTTTCATTCTGAAAAGTGCGGAAATGTCATTCGAACCTTTTGTTTTCCATGTTTTGGCGGGAGTTAAAAAAGTACCGAGAAATCGTTTAAGGAACGATATAATTACTTTGTAGAAAAAGAAAAAAAAAATCGACGAGAGGGGATATTTTTTGTCATGGCAAAGTGATGTAATGACTCCTAGAAAACGATGTCTACCCTTGTTGTTTGCCGAATACTGACATGTCGAAAACATGCAAAAAACAGTCTATGTCACTTGCCAAGTAGCCATGAGACGAAACCGCAAGAATACCCGTTCAGGAGATAATAAGCCTGGCATTATTTTGAGTAGGATTTTATTTTTAAATGGTCAAAAAATTTAAATAAGTAAGGATTTTCACTCTAGTTTGTTTTATGTATAAACTAAGTAAAGAAAGTTTCCTCTAATCTCTTAAGCTAAAATAGCTGTATGTTCCATAAATTTAGAAATTTCTACCCTAGGGATAAGCCTTTTGATTAAAGTTTAAACTTTTTTTACTGCACGAGGTTTAAATTTAAGTTTTAGAACATTAATTTATGTATTTGTTACGATTTTTAAAATTTTATTTATACCTATATGTAATAATTTTAGAAGTCTTCTAAGAACCTTAATTTTTTAATTTTGAGAATTTTGAAATTTAGTAATATATTTTTAACAAATAGTGGTTTGTGGGAAAACTGACAGTTCCTTGCGGTTCATACATTTGTATCTCTGAGGTGGATATAAGATTGTCTCTTATATCTGTGTTCACACACGTTATTTGAAAAAGAATCATGTAAACCAACAAGTAGGTTTGTTACAGTAACTGTCGCCTAGAACCGCTTCTACATACGATGCATAAAGCTTAGAAAAATCGGAAAAACTCAGCATTGTTCCAATTTAAACTTTCAGCCGTCATAATTGGCTTGTTTTAGGTGACGTAGCTCCCTCCAGCTTTCATTATTGCATTTCCTTCTAACAGTGCTCCTATTAGTGTTCTGTTACCTCGTGGCATTGATTTCGAAATTATTTACTTTCATTTAGCATTTCTAGGTGCCACTTAAGACCTGACACATGTCCACATCCTATGTTTAATGACTTTCTTTCGAAAATTTATTCTTCAATTCAAATTATAAAAAAAGTTAAAACAAATTATGTAATTCCTTATTGAAATATTGAATTTTGTGGATACATTATAATAAGAATAAAATCCTGTTTTTAAGCAGCTATAATGACAGTTACTATTGAAAGCGTAGTTGTTTGAGTGTATGAGATACTAATACTAGTGGGTATCCAACATAACTATTTTTAAACTTAGGCGCTATTACAATCCTCAATGACATTTATACGTGTGATACCTCTTACCACAACGGGACTATAATGGTCTGGTTGTAAAAAGAAGATGAAAAAACATATTTTTTGCAGGGATGTGCAAAGAGAGACAAAGTTTCTCTGGGGTTAGAAATACATTTAGTTCTAAGAACGTGTTTACGTCAAGTGACAAACGTCGCTTTACAAGAAACAAAATTTCAAAGAAAGGTTCTGTCACAGCTGTGGTTCTTTAAAGAACTTGCTACGTCTTTAGCTGGGTCATTAACAACATATTTGTGTTTGAAAGAAATTGCATGTATCTTGCTCAAGTTAACCCATCAAACTACAAACCAATCAAGCATTCGAAGTTTTTATTGTTTTTATTTTCATTTTTATTTAATGTTAGGTGTTACTCCATTAAAGTATAAAGGGCGTGCTATGGCATATATAGTGCACCATTTTAGATAACTCTGAATAACAATTTCCCGAGTAAAAAATTCTTCCCACATTTCCGCTCCGTATACAAATCTGACTTTACACCCAAACCGTCAAAGAACTGTTTGCGTTACACACTTTATTGTTACGACCTTTTAGAGCGTCCCGCTTTTTGGCTACGAGGCTTTATTTTAAGAACAAATATATCACATAGATCCTTCTTATATTCCTTACTATAG
Source organism: Oedothorax gibbosus (assembly GCA_019343175.1). Classification (NCBI taxonomy): domain Eukaryota; kingdom Metazoa; phylum Arthropoda; class Arachnida; order Araneae; family Linyphiidae; genus Oedothorax; species Oedothorax gibbosus. Next base: position 382,298 of record JAFNEN010000657.1, on the reverse strand, counting down.
ACTATATCAGTGGTCCTAGTTTTGATAGACTATATAAGTAGTCCTGGTATAGTCAAGCCTATTCTGATAAAAGGTTTAAAATGATAGTTTTTTGTAAAATTTTTATGATAGATAGCGGGCCGCACTAATTTTTTTTCGTGGAGATTTCGGAGGAGGGTAATGAGCGTCAGAGTACTTATTACGAAAGTTTAATTCTACTTAAAAGTATTTATGATCATAAAATGTCGCTTCTTTAATATTTTGAACAAAAAAGTGTTACTAAAGTTGTTTGAAATATATTGCAAAAAATGACACTTGAAATGTATTGAAAATTATGATTCATAATTTCCTTCCGTCTCTTTCATTTATCTATCATTACAATAACTGCTTATTGAGGTGATTTAACTACATTTTTATATATTTTTTTATTTTGTAAGAATATATAATGATCCATCAGCAAAAATAAATGCAAGGAAATATTTATGCATGCAACAAGTTAATGCAATTAATTGAAAACGAGGGAAATAATTTTTTGAAGTTTTTAAAAATTTAATTTGCGCACGCAAAACTTTTTTTTATAACACGTGCAAAAGTAATATTTTTACCACTGCAGACAAGATTTAAGCGTTGCTCTATAGATTACAAAATTTGAAAACGCAATTTCCCTCGTGTTTTATCAATGATATAATTTATTATTAAGTAAAAAAAGTGTAACGTAGGATGTAACTGTGGGGAAAAGGCTATTTTTTTCGCACTTGTGTTTAAACGTTACTGTTTTACTTTGGTTTTGTAAAAAGCATGACTATACGCGCGTTTATTGTTTGAATCAGTGGTATATTTTACATGTTATTATATAAAGTTTTAATTAGAGCATCTTGGTTATTAAATGTTATGTATTTAGTTTTTAAAGAAGTTTTTGAAATATTGATGGACCCAAAAGAATTTCAAAGGGCCGCAGGTTGGTTGACGTTACTATAAAAAAGAAGAAAAAAATCATGAAACTGGATACAATATAGGATATTACACATGAATAACCATGATAAAATTAGTTTTTATATTACATTTTCAGTCGAGACGTATATATTTAGAACGGAACTCATCGGTTCAGTACCTTATAAAATGATATTTTAAGTAGTTAATATTGTTACATGGATATTTGTGAGCAATAAGATGGACAGGTATTCGTATTTATGATTTCATCATACAAAAATAATTCTAGGCTACAATTTCTATAAAAATAATTTACATCCGTTGTAAATATAGAGTAACTTTACACCAAATTGCACCAAAGTTTTATAGTGTATTAAAGCAACATGGGCTGAAGCCCATGTACCCAGTTGAGCCGAATACATATGACGTTAAAAAAGTATATAACAAGCTCAATGACAAAAAATTCTATGTTTTCCAATCATATTTATAAATTTGTATTATTTATGTTTAAAAAAAGTAGAGCTATGGATCATAGATGCAACAGTTAGATTTCGCATATTTTGGGGGTGATATAAACTTTGGTTCCCTGACGCGTTTAAATGGATCTATCCGCTGTGCCAGACACAACAGAAGTGGTTGTAAAAATAAAGCGGTCGAGGGGTGCGGGATAAAAAGATAACGTTCTCAATGCCCCTCGTAAAATCGTCTGGCCCGCCCCGAAACACGTGCTCGCCGGCTTCCCAGACTTTTCGTTGGAGATTTGCCAGATAGTAACTCTCGTAAACGGCTCTCTTTACCTAGTCTGGGACAAATATTATTGGAACATTGACTTTTACAGTTGACAATAAAAATGAGATTCCGTTTTTAGAAATTCCAAACCTTGTTGAAACAGTAAAAGACATTTAAGCATAGTATATAATGATTTAGTATAACATATATTGCGGACGTAGATTAAAAAAAAATATGGAAATATAAAAAATATACAACTAGCCATTGCATGTTTGAAGAGACTTATACACGTATTTTAACAATTGTAAAAATAATTGCTTTGCAAAAAAAATAATAATTTCAGAGTGCATACCCAATATTTACATGATGCATGATCATATTAATAATCCAGTTACTAAGTACCTAGTAATCAAATTTTTATATTTATATTACTGCTGTCAATTTTTATATATCATATGAGCTATATAGATTGCTTTTAGTGCTAATAAGCAGATCAATGAAACATTTATTTACATTAATCCCCATATCAAACAAAGTCTCTGAGACGTTACACCTGGACATACATTAAAACTGGATAAAATTAGTCAATAAAAGTGAACATTATTGAACCTAGGGACCTATTTGAATGTTTGAACTGTTCATAATCAGCCATTCAAATGGAACATATAATATTCAAAATTACATCAATGTCAAATATTACATCTAATTGTTTCACTCACCTCTCTCTGTATCTCATCTGCAATATATGCGTCAAGTTATCATTCTCTATGTCAGCAAAACTCGTGTTGGACAAAGTTGACGACGCATTAGCAATGGTCTCGTCTTCGAACTCCACAGGCGAAGACACATTGACGATCATCACCATTGACGAACCCGACCTCCTGATCACATCAGGCAACGAATTGTCCGTGGCTTCGTCAAATGTGACCACTGGGACTGCGACCACACTCGCTGTAAGGAGACTGGCAATACAAAGACCCAAAAGCATGGCGGTCTTCTGATTGTTCAGTGTTTTTTCCCAAAACTCTTGCAAGACTCTTTTGAGTGCAGTATTAGGTCTGAAGATTTCCTTGTAAATGATCTGTATGGTTTTCTAAGCGATGTAAATTTTTTGATAATCTGAAAAGGATCATATAAGTTTGAGGAAATATTTTTGTAAGGGTAAATATAGTAATTAACTTAATATTATAGAAATTTTTAATCATAAAATATTTATGAAAGGCTTAATATGAAATTTCCCTTACATAATCTTTTTAACCAGCGTAGCTTTAGATCATATCCCTTTTATACTAGCACCTATCGTTTTATTTCCTTCCAACGATTTTTTTTTAAATCTTGCTCAACCAAGTTTTCGTATTTGGAAATATAAATCATTTAAATTTAATTTTACGTTGCTTATAAATTTAGTTTTTATAACATTCATTAACATTTAATATTAATTTAACAAAATATGTAAAACAATTCATTTGTAACAAACACAAAAAAATACATTAAATAAGTTTGAGAAACATATTTTTAATTCTTATTAAAGATATGGAATTTGTTCATAAAAGCTGTATTTATTCAATATGTACGACAATATATTGTATAAATGTATAAAAAAAAGAATGTGCAACTTTTTTTGATTAGTAAAATACTAAAGTTATGCCAATATCAATAATAAAATTTAAAATTTTTCCAGTTATGGTGGGAAAATTTACATTAAATAAATGACAAATTTGTGTTAATGTCATTTAAATCAGTAAATTAAAAATTGATGTAACTCTAATAATGTGCTGTTATATATTTCTATCATTACATCAGATTAACAAATTTCCCTTATGGTAAAATATTTATTATTTTGTAATAAAAAAAGTAATTTTTTAACTCTTACCTTTAAGATTTGGAGAAAGACCAAAACTAGACGTTTTAACTTCAACGCTTTGGAAGATATATGACGTGATGTTTACCTCTCCATATATCATATACGTGGTAGGTGTGGCTTAAATTTTTCTGTCCCGCCTGTCTATGATCAGAACAGATGCGCAGAACAAAACTTGAAAAAACAGATGAAGACAGACCGATTTTTTTTATCGTGGTTATTTTTCATGGTATCTAAGCAGATTGATATTGATAGCAAAATTGAAAAGATTATAGGTAGGATAACGTTAAGAAAAGTTTATTTTAACGATATACAACCATTCTTAAAAAAGTGTGTTAGTGTATCAAGGAATGATGAGACTAAATATTATGAATCATGCATAAATACTATTGTTAAACGTAGTAAAATTGTTTTGTTCGTTGTAAATTTATAAATCGCCTGGTGGTGTTGATATTCATAAATAATAATTTCTAGAAGTTTTTGTAACAACGCATGAGTCATATGTTTTGTAACAACGTAAATACTGTCGTTTTGTTAATCTCAACAAAAAAATGTTTTATAAATAATATAGTTTAATTTATGAAAGAAATAACAATGCCGAGAAGAAGTAAAATTTGTTTTAAGTTCCTTCCTCTCCACGGTTTTGTTAATCTACGAACTCTTAGCCAATTAGGCTGACAAAAAAAAATTATGATATTCATTTAACATATAATTATAGTTAATATAGATATTGACCATGTCTAAATGCCCTTTTTACACATTATTTAAGTTTTTTTTTCAAAAATACGCTTAATTTATTAGAGTTCTTTTTAATAAATTAAAAATAGAAAAAAAATTTCGGTAAAATGTTTTCCCCAATTTTTTTTTTTAACGCCAAATGTTTTTAATGCGTGGATGTTTGTGTGTGCCTTAAACGAAAATATCCTGTGTATTCAGTAAAATATCATGAGACACTGAAAATTTTCCTATAAAAAGGAGTATCAAAATAAATATTATCCAAAATAAGTTTCTCATGATACTGTTGATGTGGCAACAGTGATTTAAATGAATAAAAATTTAATTTGAATGCTAATCCTATGGGTGGATCGTCGACAGACAGGCAGGCAGATGTCCATCCGAACATAGAGCGAGACGGCTAAAAAGTATGAAAGCTAGATGACTGATGTCATATATTTCAAACAAACACAAAATAAGGTCGGGCGGATAAAACAGATTTGGGACGGAGGCTGAGGACATCTTCAGCATCCGTTTCCTCTTTTTCCAAATTTTTTTAAAAAAATCTTTAGACTTTAAAAAAGAAAGTAATTATTAAACAAGAAGTACTGAAAGAACTAAAATAGCCTACTTTCCTGTTACTTAAATACTTACTGAAATTCTAATCGGGAAACAACTAGGTTCATAACAGTAAATATCATCAACAATCATTTCTACACTAGATTTACACACATTAGAAAAAAATCGCTAAACACAGCATGCAGCTATAATTTAAACCTATAAAAGCCAAAATCAAATATTTTCCTTAATATTCTTTCACAAATAACTTAATATTATTTACCGTCTGCTCGATTTATTTATAGTTCGAAGAATAATTAAATATTTATTAATAACAAAAATAATGAAACTAAACAAAACTGCATTAAAAAAATAAATGTAAATTAAAACTAAGCAGAATTGTATGCATTCTTGGTAAACAATTAATGAAAAATCAAAGAATCACATTGTGTTACATTTTATTACGTCATTCCAAACTGATTCATGAAAAAATTATTTTGCTTCAAATATTTTTAAATAAAGTTTCTCATGCCATTGTTGATTTGGCAACAGTGATTTAAATGACTCAAAATTGAATTTCAATGCTAATTCAATGGGAAATTCGCCGACAGATAGTAGATTTATGTCCGTCCGGACGTACAGACAGGCGGGCAAAAAGTATGAAAGTTGGGTCTCTGAGGTCATAGCTTTCTAACAAAAAAAAGAATTTTTAAGATCCGAAATGATAAAACCGATTTTGGAAGGGAGGTACGGACAGACGGACATCGACCAAATGTCAATACCTATACTTTTTCATTTTTTTTTTAATTCTTTCGAATTAAAAAAAGAAAAGGTAGGCTAAAAATTTTAGAGGTTAATTTATAAAAAATAAAACGGCAATAAAACTATATCTCTAAATTTTGGTAGAATTTAACTGCCAATATTATAACTTTATGCATACCAATGTGAAATTATGTAGTAATATTGTGAGGTTATTTTTCTTGTGCAGTCTCCTACACAACAAGTTGAAATATCTCAAAAAGCAAGAGTCGACCACGCAATTATTCGCTTACAAGAACCCAGCTTATACTGACTTTTCATTTCCGGCTTAATAGTATAGGTATATATTTTTTTCATAATCAATTTTGTTGCAAAACAGTAATAATTTGTTGCAAAACAGAACTTTTATGTTTATAAATTCTATAATATTTATTAAAATGACGATTACTTTACAAAAGAGTTTTGTGTTATGATTGTAATAATGAATTGTTTAAACGATCATTAAGCTGTTGCAGAAATGCTGTAAAATAAATGATCTTTCTAAAAATGATTAAATCTTTAATTGAAAAAGTAGGTTTGTAACAGAATCTGTCACTTAACCCGCTTCCACACAACTATTGTGTTTAACAGTAAAAAACGCGCCAAACACAGCATTAATTCTAAATTAAACAATTACACGCTAAATTTGTTAGTTTCATTTAATTTCTTTCGAAAATTCAATACTTATTTGTCATACGTTTGCTAAAATCAATTGGTAATATTGTCAAAGAATCAAATAGTAGATTATTCCCGTCCGGACTTTGTACAAAAGAAGGAAAACATTTCATATCAAAGTACAATCAAGAATATATTTGGACGTCATTTGTAAACCGATTTATGGCTGCTAAAAAAAATTATCTAAATTTATTGTTTAAAAGAATTAAAGTTTCTCGAGCGATTGTTGCGAATGGCAATGGTGATTTAATTCTAATACAAGTAGGTTTGTAACAGAATCTGTCACTTAACCCGCTTCCACACAACAGTTGTATTTAACAGGTAAAAAGGCGCCAAATACAGCATTAATTCTATATTAAACATTTACATGCTAAATTTGGCTAGTTTCTTTATTTTATTTCGAAAACTCAATAATTATTACTTATCGTTTGCAACAATTAATTTTTATTTCAAAGAATAAATATGTTATATTCCTCGCTTTTAAATAAACTGAAAATATTTGATATCAACATACAAAGAATCTGGTAGTGAAATATATTTGACGTCATTTCAAACTGATCGATCTCGCCAAAATAAATTTATTCTAATTTATTGTCTAAAAGAATTGAAGCGCTGAGTGGAAGAACGTGCTAAGTGACATTTTTGAAAAAAATTTGATTTTTGTGTTAATGATCATGCTATTACCTGCTTTAAACACAACAGCTTTCAATTTTTTAGAAAACATTTGATTTCGTATATTTTTCGCATACGAAGTTGGTAGGTGCACGCGTTTTCGTCACTTTTTCAATGGAAGAACGTGCTAAGGATCTTTAACATTTTCTTCCACCGAAATTGCCCGATTCTGGAAAGATCGTTTAGTGGAAGAACGTGCTAAGTGACACGTTTGCGGAAAATTTTCAGACTTCCGCTTGCATTAATAGCAAAACAAATGGTTCTTTTGTAGTTTTAATCAAAAAGCATTCAACAAAATATAATAAATATTTCCAAATTAACTTTAATTATTAAATATAATCAATGAAATAAAATTTATATTGCGTAAAACTGGGTTTTGAGTGCATTTAGCAAAATAGGAAAAAAATGCATTTTGATTTTAAATTTAAACGGAGTTAAAGGTTTTAACATTTTATAAAATATCGTCTACTTTGAATGTCGTCTGATTTTTATTGTAATAAACATAGATAATTTAAAAGCGACCAGATGGTATAATTAAAACAAAGTTGCACCTGCTCTATGGCGATCGCAGTTCGCGTTAAAACAACATTGCACCGAACATTCAAAGCGTCTTGTTTGTTTAAAAAAATGAATTATGGGTACAAAAATCGTTTTAAAGCCATTTTTACGTTTCATCTCTAAGGCTATCGAACGCATTTTGTGCAATGTCCTAAACTCCTAAAATTATTAAAATGGAACTAAGAAGGCAAGCGGAAAGCTGAATTTTTGCTTGAAAGTGTGAATAGTAGCTTATACGGTAAGTACAAATTTAATCAAGATATTGCTTTATTTTGTAAAACTAAAATATTTTTATAATAATTGATGTAAAAATAAAGTGTCAAAGTATAAAACGTTATAAGTTCTTAATATTTATTAAAATATCGATGACTTTAAAAAAAGTACTATGCATCACGATTGTAAAAATAAATTTTTTAAACGATCATGTTCTACTGTTGTAGAAATGCTGTAAATTAAAGTAGCTTTCTTAAAATTGATTAAACCCTTAATTGAAAATTAGAAAGAAAAACATAAATAACCTTAGGATCTATATCTTGCCATACAACTTTTTTTACTTTTTTTTAATATCAAAGTTTGTTTTTAAATTCGATTATTCTTATCTAAAAACTATTTAAAATTTATTTTGCGAAAACTTACATCTTGCATTATTATCTTACTATATTTTTGTATACTTTTTATTAAGTTGATTTGTCTTATTATTCTTCAAAGTATTTAGTTTATAATATCTGTGATAATGGTATTTTTTTAAAAATATTTTCATTTAAAAACTTACTCATCTAGCATTAAACAAGAAGTTCTAAAATAACTTATATAACCTACTTTCTTTTAACTTAAATACTCAAAGAAATCCTTATAGTAGGGACAGATGGACGAACAAAAAGTATAATATAGGTGACTGGTATCTTAAAAAAAACAGGGATGTGTAACACTATATATTAATACGCTCATTTAAAAGTTATAAATACCTTATAAAGTATTTTCAATAGCTTTCAAACATAAAAAGTTATATGGCAGCTACTCCTTGCACATGCACAATATTGTAGAAAACTTTATTTTGACGTCTGACTAGTACAGGGAACACGTGTATCAAATTTGAAGTCTGTATTTATTTTCGTTGTTCAGCAATACGCTTTAAAACCAAAAAAAAGTTTATAGCAGCTTCTACTTGCGCATGCGCAATTTTCTCGAAAACCTTACGTCCAACAGGAACTAGGAACCCGTGGACTAAATTTGAAGTCCGTAGCTCTTTTATTTCGAATTGTAAAGTAGTTTCAGACAGACGGATCAATGTAGAAAACCCCCAATTTTTTAGAATGAGCACCCTCCAAAACATGTGGAAAGCACAAAATCTTCATTTTAGATTATTGACCCTTATCGCAATAGTTTTATTACCTTATATTTTACAGTAGGTAATTGAAAGTAATAACTTTAAAAATTGGTCGGGTACAAAGGAAGTTGGGAGGGGGGGATAGTACACGGAAAAAAAAGGTATGTAACCGTTACCAAATATATTTGGTGATCAGTATTTACTTGCGGTTACCAAATTATGCTCGCGGTTAACAAAAACATTTGCTACTCCTTAGCAAAATCCTTTGCTCAAAATCTAGACCGCTCCGATTGGCTGGCAGCTTGGAATCCTGGGTGTTTGGCGGCAATAAACAACATTTACAATGGCGGACGCAGGGTGTGCGAATTTACTAAAAGCTTGGGGATTTTCTCATACAAAAGTTTCAAGGTAAAAGATAATTTATTGTGTTTTATAATGTGTATATTTAGGTAAAATACTGAAATGTGTAGCTTATATTAGCTAAATATATTTTTAACTTTTCTAATTTTAAGTTAGTCACATCAGATTAATATACTCTGTACACTACTTTCCATGTGCTTCGAAACGTAAGATGTTTCTTATATTTTTCAAATTTTCATTTTCATAATCATTTGTTATATTTATAGTTTGCTATTGATTGTTTTATCTCAATATACCTATTTTTAAATACATTATTATAGTTATATATATTTTTAATACGCCATTAGGTTTAAAGTCGGCTTTTTTTCCTTTTGTTCGGTTACTTCCGCATACCTGCCAACTACTACGGATTGTCCGTAGTTTCTACGGACGAGGTTATCAAACTACGGAGTTCCGGAAACAGTCAAAACTACGGATAAGCTTTGATCAAAAATACAAAATTTATTTTGGAGATTTGTTTCGCCTTGGTATTTGTAATTTTTTAGCATTTAATGAATCAATCGTTCGTCGGCCTAGAAAAACAAGGCTGATGATTTTAATGGGATTTTTAAAAAAAATCTAAACGATGTATATTTCATTTGCGGAAATAAAATGTCCAATGCGGATCAAAGTATTTTTCTTATTCGTGCGGAAAGTAAACCTACCCACGACGACTTGTAACATTTGCTAAGTAGCCGCGTAATCGCAGAAGGTTAGTGTTCTTTTTATAGTTCTAGTTATGATGAGATCGGATTTGTCAACTAGCCTCAGCGCCCAGTAATATTTGCTCGTTAGAAGCGTAATCGCAGAAGGTTAGTGTTCTTTTTAAAGTTCTACTTGTGATCAGATTTTTCAACCAGCCGCTTCGCCTAGTAATATTTGCTAGTTACAGTAGTAAACGTAATCGCAGTAGGATCTCGTTTTTTTTAAAAAAATTTTCTCTCTGAAAAAAATCGCTTAACCAAACCACAACTCCTCAACCTCCTAACCTCCACAACAACGGCCGATCGATGGAGAAAAAATCAAATACCAAAGTCGGTCATTTTGTGGGAAATCAAAAAAAAAATACGATTTCACCGCAAACCTTTCCGAATTTAAAAACTTCTTTAGTTTCAATTCAAAACACAATGAAATTCACTCAGCAACAAAAAAATTCCAAAGTAGCGGGCTTTGGCGCCACGGATCGTAATTTTTTAAAGTAACAAAGTACCAAAAATTTGGTTGACTTATCCATCCTGAACTAAAAAAGAAACGAAACTCTGATCATACGACGACCAGTAAATATTGCGAGGATAAGAATAACCGGCAATCGAAATTTTTGAGTGATTGGGAAATAATCGCAATATAATTGGTAAATAATCGTTCCCCCCTTGCCAAAGAGACTACGGACATGCCTCTAAGGAATGTTGGCAGGTATGCAGTTCCGTTTTAAATTTTTAAGAATTTATTGATGTTTAATTTATGTATTATTCCACTCTTTATACATTTCTCTGTCAGTAATATTTGGCATTTGAAAATTCCAATATATTAAATCCTTTTAATGTAAAATTTTATTTCTTTTAAATTTTTTATTGCCAGGGTTGAAAAAATAGTCAGACTACAATTTAATTTTAATATGAATTTCCTAAACAAAAACATTTTCGCTTGTGTTGGAATTCAACGATTTTGTGACTCTTAAGAAATTTAATTTTTGCAAATTGTACTTAATTATTGCATAAAAATAGTCAATTTACCTATAATTTGACAAAAGCAATTTTGTGTTTTATTTAAACTTAATTATTATATACTTCAGTTTTTAAGATGCTTTTGATGATTATATTTTTGAACAGCTATATTATTTTTTTTTATTAAAAATTTTCATAGTTTACTAAAGATAACAATATGAATCAAGATTAAAATTATATTTAATTTTTACATTGTATATTATGAAATCGAAACTGATTTTTGTTGTTTTGCTTTTAGATGAATATGTGGATGAAGAGTCTCTTAAGTCCTTAACGCCTGATTTATGTGCTGAATTGGGACCAAGGTCAATATTTCAGGACAAATGTCTAATTTAAAAATGTATTTTTATGTAAGACATTTCTTTTAGTATCTTTGTTTTTATATCTTTGAAATAAATACTTTTTTGAACTTTTGACCTTTGTTTTAGTATCTTTGTCCTTTAGTATCTTTATTATGTCTGAAATACTCTTTTTGAACTTTCTGGGTTTTTGTTTTAGTTTTTCCAGCGCTAATGAGTGACTGATAATTATAGTAAAAGATGTATTTTAAAGTTCATATTTAAAAAATTAAATTTTTCATATGTTGCCCTTTAATTTAAAACTAACTTCATATAGTTTCACAAGTTTTTACTGAGTCATAGATGCTATTTGGGGTAAGTATCGTCAGCAGCTTAATAAACTCAATCGAAACAAAATAGGAAGCCAGTTTTATGATGCTTTATTTTTATAACATGCAAAACCTAAATTTAGTTTAAATAACTACTTTTACAATTTTTGCTGCAGGTACCAAAAAATTGTCAATTTTTAAAATTGATTGCTTAAAAACCAGAAATGAAGTAATTCAAATTGGATTGAAAACACAGCTTTAAATTACTTTAAAAACAAGATATAGTTCAGTTAGACTTAGTCATAATATTTATAGGCACCTTTGAGCCCAACACACTTGGCAGTCATGAGTAGGCTAACACTGCTTAAGTGTGTTGGGCTGGAAGGTACCTATAGATATTATGACGGATGTCCAACTAGACTACACCTTGTTTTTAAGGTAATTTAAAGCTCTGTTTTAACATCCATTTTAATTACTTCATTACGGGATTTTAAGCAATCTATTTTAATGTGGCCCGTTTTAACTTGATTAAATATTTGGTAATATATAACAAATTCTTTTAATTCGTTTGGTTCTGTATAGTAAATAATTGGTACTTGACAACAAATATTTGGTAGAATATAACATGCGTAAAATCGTTTGGTAAATCTCGCCAAATATTTGGAACTAGATAAAAAAATATTTGTTAACATAACCAATTATTTTAATTGGTTTTGGTAATTTTTACCAAATATTTGGTATTCGATAATAAATATTTGGTAATATATATCTAATATTTTTAGTTCATTTGGTAAATTCGACCAAATTTTTGGTCCTTGAAAACAAATGTTTGGTAATTAATAGCAAGTATACTTTTCTCGTTTGGTACGGTTTACTAAATATTTAGTAACGAAAACCAAATACATTGTGATAGTTACCAAATTTATTTAGTATTAACTACAAAATTGCATAGTAGCTGGTACCAAATTTTCGTTACCAAATCATTTGGTAACGTGTACAAAATACCTACTTAACTCATATACGACCAAATAATTTGGTACTGGTTACGCAAATTTGGTAATGGTTACTAAATTTTTTTTTCAGTGTAGGACGTACGGACAGAAACAAAATAACAGTTGTACAGGCAGGTGGCCAAACACTATACATTGTAGTCATCTAATTTTTTACTTTCGAACCAAAAGAAGAATTTTCAAAATCTGGCACTTTGGATCGGAAATTGAGAGGGACATGGACGGACGGACAAAATGATGGACGGACAAGCAAACGATTAAAAAGTATAAAAGATATCTGTGAAGTCCTATCTTCCAAAAAGAAAAATAATTTTAAAAATCGGAAGGTTAGTACAGAAATTATGAAACGGTTATGGACCAAAATTACCTCAAAAATCTCAATTAGCACGTTCTTCCACTAAACGACTGCCAAAATCTGAAGCACTTCGGAGGCAGAACGTGCCAAGTGCATGAGGTGTCAAGCGCGTTTTGTAAATTTCGTGTTAATACGTAAGTTAAAACTAAGCCAAAAGCCACCAAGCATTTTTAATAATCAAACTAAAATATCCTGCAAAAAAAATATGATTTTGTGAATGAGAGAAAAATTGCAAACTAAAAATTTTGAATCTCATTATCTCGTTTTTACCTTTTTGTTACTTAGCACGTTCTTCCACTAAGCTCTTCAAATGTGTTTTTCCCCTGTGATAGTGTGTTGGAAGTTTACACAGCGTTTTGTAGAAGGTTCCTCACATAACGTAAGTTAAGCCTTTTTCCCACAGAACTGGTGTAACGTCACACCGAAAAAACATGATAAACAATATGCAATTATTTTAAAGTCAATAAAATCAAAAAACTACTCCCGAAAAATAACCATCTTTCTTTTGAATATTAATTTAATATTACCATTAAATTTAATTATGGAAGCTTTTTACTTAAAAAACATCCTGTAAAAAATCGGAAGACAAACGTGTTTGTGATAAATAACTTCAAAACAATATTTTTACTCACTTATTTTGGTTTTTTTTTATCGAGGGCTTTCTTCTAAACACATAAGGTATCAAATATCAAATCTTTAATTTAAAAAAAAACATGCCACCCTATTACATTATAACTCTTAGCAAAAAAAAGTAGAATTAACCTTGTAAAAATTTTATTTTTGAAGGCTTATACTCCTGCAATATATACTAACTATTGAATTTTTGTGTGTATTTATTCAAAAATATTTATATAATGCGAATAAAGTTATTTTTTTAGAGATTTAAACCATGTAAGCTGAGTTCAAAAATACTCAGTAAACATCGTTTAGATGCTATTTTTTATATGTTTCGAATAATGTCATTATCTGACAGTTTAATGTAAAAACTAGTTTTTAAGGGACATAGTTTTGACAACCAAAATGAGATAACGTGGCAAAATATTTAGTTGTAAAGGAACTAAAATTTTAAGGAACCTTATAATTGCTTAAATAATGCTATGGGTTTTGTTAAAGCTTAAAAAATACCTCACTACCTATTAATTTCTCTATAAAATTTTACAGGACTGTTGCATTTTTTGCTTGTGTTTTAAGTGACATATCATATCACACATGTGTCACTTTTAACGAAATTTGATTCATCAAATTATGCAAAAAATTGGTCGAAATTTGCAATTTATATACTTTTCAATATCATACAGTTTCATAAAACTGCGTACGAATCAGTATTATTCAATATAAAAAAATTAGATTTATGAAGACACTAAATAGTGCTCTAGTTACAATCTAGCTGAAAAAAATGCAATTTAAGCATATAAATGTAAGTCTTATGACAAATATATTTCTTAATTATAAATATTATTAATTAAAATAGTATTTTTCAACAAAAAATACATAACAGGTTATTATTTTGCATTTTAAGAGATGTTTTTAAGCCGTTAAAACAACAAATTTGGTAAGTGTCATATTGTATCATCTGACACAGGACGAAATCTAAAAATGTTGCCAGTAAATATGTTGCCAGTTTTAAATATTAATTATTCATTTTTATACTGTAAAAGTTCAGAAAATGTGCAAATGACTGACCAAGCATTAAAACATTTTTTTTAAAAATAATAATAATCTTATATTAATGGTAATAGTTTGTCTCTTTTTTTATTGTTTTTGAATTAGATATTTCATTAAACATTCCTCTAATTTTTGCTTCGCGAGTATCTAAATTATCGCAGACTAACTATCTTAACAGCTCCCCAATTGAGAGGCCGCATTGATAGGGTAACATGGGGTAATTATTGGACAAAAATCAATTAACTTTTACCATAGCTCCCACATTTATGTAATTTTCTAACCGGTAATTTTTTCGTAATGGCTATTAGATATATTTGTCGAGCACCATTGTTGGAATTTACTATTTCCTCTGTAGAATGTGAAAAAAAATTAAACATCTGTCCAAAAATTACTCCACAAATTGGGATAATTATTATACCGTAGTTGCACAGTATTTAGACTAGCTACAAAGGGTAAATTGTGAGATATGATGTGTAATATAGTACTGCGTATTTGATAATTATTTAACACCACATTGTTTCTGTAAAAAAAATTATAACAGTGAAATGGTATGCTGTATGTCTTACCCCGTAGCAAGTCCTTCAATTTCCACGGTTTGTCCAATAATTACCCCGTAACTAAACATGCACGTCTTCATGTTACTATTTATCCTACAATGGTGTTTTTCAGCACACGCCACCTTCATAAACATATCTAAGACTGAGCATTACAAAATTCAAGATCACGTAAAATTGGTCTGGGACATAATCCCGAAAGCCGAAACCCCGACAAGCTGAAATCCCGAAAGGGTCTAAATCCCGAATGGGTTAAATCCCGACAGGGTCGAAATCCCGAAAGTAGATTTTTTGTCCATTTCTCGATTTTTTTTTTAAATATTAGAGATTATTGTGTGTGTGAGTGAAATGAGTGAGTGAAGTGAGTGAGTGAGGTGTGAGTGAAATGAGTGAGTGAAGTGAGTGAGTGAGGAAATGAGTGAGTGAGTGAACTGAGTAAGTGAGTGAGTGAAGTTAGTGAAATAAGTGAGAGAGTGAAATGAGTGAGTGAGTGAGTCACTCACTCACTTCACTCACTCATTTCACTCTCTCACTCATTTCACTAACTTCACTCACTCACTTACTCAGTTCACTCACTCATTTCCTCACTCACTCACTTCACTCACTTCATTTCACTCATTTCACTCACACACACAATAATCTCTAATGTTTAAAAACAATCGAGAAATGGACAAAAAATCTATTTTCGGGACCATTCGGGATTTCGTCCTTGTCGGGATTCTGACCCATTCGGGATTACGTCCCTGTCGGGTTTATGGCCTTTCGGGATTTCGGCGTTCGGGATTCTGGCTTGTCGATATTTCGGCTTGTCGGGATTTCGGCTTTCGGGATTGTGTCCGGAACCCACGTAAAATAAAACAAAATTATACACAATTTAGCATCGATTGAACAAAAGTTTAAACCATTTTTTTCAAGCTCTTTGGGTTATTAATATATTTTTTCAGAAAAAGTATTTATCTAATACCAATAATTAATCAGAGCAGTGCTGGATGTGCAATTAACAAATTGTGGTTTGTTAGACGCAATAAATTATAATGGTTATTGGGCCATGTCGAATAATTACCCCAATTTTACTTGTTCAATAATTACCCCGGGTCACACTATCTGGTCCACGGTAACTTGCTTGTGAACTAGTGTATTCGCCGATGACCTGACTCGTAGGTAAATGTACATAATATATTCCGGCTTGTACATATATATTCCGGCTTGTGTGCTTCATTAATTTAAAAAAAAATCTTTAATTTAAAAAAAAAAAAACATGCCACCCTATTACATTATAACTCTTAGCAAAAAAAAGTAGAATTAACCTTGTAAAAATTTTATTTTTGAAGGCTTATACTCCTGCAATATATACTAACTATGGAATTTTTGTGTGTATTTATTCAAAAATATTTATATAATGCGAAAAAAGTTATTTTTTAGAGATTTAAACCATGTAAGCTGAGTTAAAAAATACTCAGTAAACATTAGAGACCCGCTTATAAGCCTTCGTCAAACCTTACTCGTTAGAACCTCGATGTAAGGATCCACGCTAATACTATAATACTGGAAATAATGGTGTAATACTGTTGTACTTACAGCGATCGTCAGTAGCGAGTAGATGTTTTGAGTATTTGACATTGTAGTGTGGTGAAATGTCACATACATTATTGTTTTCAAAAACATTTAAGAAATCAAATTTGAGATTTCAGCAAATTTTCTTTTGTTTTATCATAAAATTAAGAACATTAAAAAAAATCATTTTTAAGATTATAATTTTCAAAAATAATAAAAAATATGAAACTTAAAATTTATTAAATTTTGGTTTATATGATTGAAGTTAAAAGTTACATTTACTGAAACTAACTTACTTCTATTTATTTATTTAAAAAAAAAATAAACATAAAATATATTTACAAATTTTGTTCTAAGAACAAATTATGTAACTAAAAGATTATATTTGTAAGATAGTTAAAACATCCATCGTATCGAGCAATTACTTCAGAAAATTGCAGAATAATAAAACTATCAGTGACCTTTCAGTGACATAGATAATAGAAACATAATGATTGACTTAGATTTCAGTTTGTTGCGAGACTAGGATTTCCAAATATGTGTTGTTTAGAACCACTGCCCGTATTGCACATAATTCCCATCTTGTGCATTGCACATTTCACTCCAACTTTATCTAAATTAATAATACTGCGTTGGGTTATTTTCACAAATTATATAGAATATTTAGAATGGGCAAAACGGCTATTTTTTATTTTTGTTGAAAATTTGTTTTGTGGTTAACAGCTAAATTCAAGTTTAGTTTTTATGTTTGGCTTTAGAATTTTTTAATTTCGTGTTATTTTGACTTTGGGACCCATAAATCTAATAATTCATTTTAAAGAAAGTTCCACATTTCCTATGTACTGACCACAAAGCTATAGTTAAAAAGAAAAAAAAACATGTTTAGTCACAAAGCATGCTAAAGAAGGACAAGACCAAACCAAAAGGTTTGAAGTAAGAAATGACGTTTATAGTAATTGACTTTGGGAAGTTAATTTCCTTGAATTATATATAATATTCACTATTATTATAAAACTACTGTAGCTATTGGCCTCACCATCTAACCCTGGTTACTAGTAACAAAATTCTAGTTACATTCTTCAAAAGCGCAAATACACTCGATTCCAACCTGTCACTTGGCTCTGATAGACGCCATTTATTGCAAAAAGTCATCCAAAAATATTGAGACTAGCCTAATTTTGTGTTGTATAAACGGGTTTTAATATTTTTTGTATTAGTGTATTTCTAGTTGAAATCAGTAACTTGACCTAGCCGGAGGATGTAGTAAATGCCACATATTCATCTTTGCATGCGCTTAAAATTATTTATTTAGTAAACATTTCAGTTGCAAATGAACTAATAAAATGTATTAAAAAAATTACTAATGTTATAATATCAATGGGGATGTTACGCATCTTAAGTGAAAACAGAAATTAAAATAAGGTCTCGATTTTTTTAATAAATGAAGTGTGCGGGTCTTACTATTTCATACCACCAATCACTGAAGTCACCAATAAAATATAGGAATGAAAGTACTAATGACTGCGTCACGTGAAACAAGCCAATTGTAGAGGAGTTTATTCTTGAATTATCAGAGGTGCATTGTGTTAGAATTTCTTAATAAAAAATAAGTTTCTTTCATCTAGAATAAGTTTAATTTTAATATCCATAGCTTCCACTTTACGGATTAACTGCAAATTGAAACTTGCGATTTAAAGTTCAAGTTTATTGCTATAAAATAAATCGAGCTTTCATTACAATACATGAATAATTAAAAATGAATGAAAATTATTATTAAGAAATTAAGTGAAAATTAAAAATTTATAAGAAGTTTAAATGAACTGGATTTTATAGCTTCTACACTATGTTTATAACATAGTAGTACAGCTGGGGGGGGGGGGGGGCAATTAACCTCTCGTTTCTCGGCTGCTATTTATCAAGAGATTTGTGAAATGTGTCATTTTTCAGGAAAAAATGTAAGGGATTGATTACCGGCATTAAAAATTGTATAAGGGGTCGTCTAACATATGAAATGAGTACCAACTTTAAAATTACAATGGCAACACCCATTTATATAAAAATATTTATCATCTTCAAAATACGCAATATCCAAAAGAAAATTAATTACTTTGCATTATTTGTTGAGATATAAGCATTCAAACTTGAACGCCCATAATGTTAAAAAAGTTTCACAAACTTTTATTCATACCTCCACAAATAAAATGAATTAAACAAAGATTTTTTTCATTATAAACTTTTTAATCTTCCAAAAACAAATCACACAAGTTTTTTCATCAATTTTTTATTTTTAAATTTTTTTAATTTAAATTTAAATTAAAAAATAAAATATGAACAGCAACCCCACATTTTTTTACATAAATCGATAAAGTAGATCGAGTAGAACCAAAATCCCGAATTTTTTTTTATTCAATAACAGTTATTTGCCGAGTTATTGTAAAAAAAAAACTGAAAAAAAAACCGAATTTTTGGGACCGTGTAAAAAATTACTTGGCACATTTGATCCTAACTTGCATTATCGTTTGGTGGTTGAAAAGCGTTAATTGGTAAATGTTTATTCAAATTACTGATGTCTGTCAAATGTCTCAAAATCTTTTCTTGTTTCTAGTGCATACAATGTGATTTTTTTGTATAATTAACATTAAATTATATCGATTACTATGTGTTTAAATGTATGTTATTTCCAATACAATTTCAAAAAGTTTGCTTAAGATTAAAAATTAAATACTTTAAAATATTATTGGAATTCAGTTTTTAGTATATTTTATTGTTACCACATTGATTATTTAAAATTATTAGTGCAGACTGCCTTTGTTAACAATCATTGCCAAATCATTTTACGTATTTTTTTTATTTTTGCTTTCCTTAAATATCGCGGAAGGTTTATAAGCGGGTCTCTGACCAAGCACACAAACCTGAATATGGGAAATTCCATGCAAAATTAACCGTGGACGTGGTTTATATTACCGATAAAATGTGTCGAATTTTAAACAAACTTTTTGTAGCAATATGAATGAAACAAAAATTTGCATAAAAAATGTAAAACATAAATGTAATAATCTTGTTTGTCAATATGATTGTAACTAATCGCATTTGAAAATATGTTCGTTATAAATAACCGTATATGTGCCTTAATTTAAAATTAAAACTTTTCCTCTTCTAGACCTTTATTTTATTTCTGAATTTTAAAATCTAAACTAAAAAAAAACATCCAAAAAAATCAAAATATTAGTGAAGAAGGTTAAAATCTAGCATCCGCGTTGGCGAGATCATGTTAACAATTTTGTTTGCTTGTCGTTTTGAAAAGACACAACCTAAATATTACCTTTATCGTTTTGAAGATTTCCCCCTAAACGAGTTCAAAATTAATTCTTTAATATCTCAGCAAATAATGCAAAACAAATAATTCTTTTTTATACCTAGGGTATTTTGAAGGTGATGAAAATTTTTGTGTAAAAAAAAATTGGGTGTTGGCATTGGATTTTTCAAAGTTGGTACTCATTTCAATATGTAGACGACCCCTTATAAAATTTTTAATGCCGGTAATTCATTCCTTACGCTTTTCCTGAAAAATGACACCTTTCACAAAATTTCTTGAGCAATAGCAGCCGTTAAACGAGGGGTGAATCGTTTTTCCCCCTCAGCTGTACCTGTCAAAACAAACCGTATAAAATGTATGAACCTGGGATACAAAGTCGCTTACACATCATTTTAATTTTAACTTTCAGTCGTCAAAACTGCCTATTGTTATTAACTTTCTTTCACAATTTCAATTAATACTCGTTATCGTTTGCTAAATTCATTTGCATCTCAAATAATAAAAAATTATTAAAATTGCTTGCTATAAAAATAGAAGCAAATTATTCTTGATATTTTTACGAATAAGGATTTACAATATTCGAACAAACCCATTGTATTTAATATATCTAGTTATTTAAAGGAATATTATTTTTGTGTATATATATTGAATTGAATTTTTTAAAGGAAACTTAGGATATAGCCTTGCCTGTTTTTTTCCTTAATATGACGCGTCTCAATCTTTATTTTGAATTAATCTGTGTGTTTTTTTTCCGTGAAAGTGACTAACGGACAGACAGTCTGAATGATTATAACACATCTTCCACTCTTAGTTTTTCACTCTTTGTTCCCCACTACGTTTATAGAAAAAATCAAAGCTTTATAAAGACTATGTGGGTCTATCCGTCACCCACTTTCGCAGAACGGATCACGGGTGCGTAATATTGAAGAAAGAAATCAGGAAAGGCTATATCCAAAATTTGATTAAAAAACTCAATTAAAAGTATATTTAAACTTTAAATAACCAAAAATTTAATATCCATTTCGATTACAAGATAATTCCATTTTATCCATAGCTATTCTTCAATGTTTTATATTCCTCATCATTCTTCGTACTTAAAAAAAACGATAAAAAACGAACGAAAATTTATGAAAATTGTTAATTTCAGGCATTAAAAGTTTAGAAGGCTGTTTTTGGCAATAGTTTTTCTAAGGTGTGTAAGCAATTTGTGGAAGCAGTTCTAAGTAACATTCACTGCAAAAAAAGCTACTGATTTGAGTTATAATCGTGGTGTAGAAGCTCAAAAAGTTGAAGGTACTTTACTCGTTCAGTCCATCTAACCGTCTATCTCTCCGTCGCCTACTTTCACAAAATGAAGCTTCAAAGATATAAAAGAAACATAATAGGTCAAGTATATAAAAAATAATTTTATGTTTTTTTTCTCTATAGTTTTAAGAAAAGTAAGTATTTGGTGAATTTACAAAAATACGATCAAAATCAGATACAAAATATCACGTTATACGTTGCTGACTTTTACGTCATAGTATTTGATGAAATAAAAAGAGACTTTAGGTCTAAAGTCCTATTCTAGATGGCTTCAACATCAGGTCAATAAACGAAAAGTAATTTGGCCAAAATGCTATGATGTTTATGAAAAATATGAATCGTTTTATAACAACTGTCTAATCACTTATTTGTTCATAGAATAAAGCAACAGATAAATATGTTTACAAATTCACAAGTTAAAAATTATTATCAAACAACAGTGCAGGAAAAATGGTCAAATGCAGTGTTGGGTGAATTCTATAAAAATAAATTATATATTTCTAGAGTATAAATATTGAAAACACATTAAAATCATTTTTTAAATACTAACATTTTCGTTATTTTATATGGGGTATACAACAAATGCATAATTCATTTTTGATTGAAGGAGGTTCTGGACATTGAAGTTCTCTTTTGAATTCGTTATAATAAATTTAGCATAGAAGTAAACATATAAAATATAAAAATTTTGCATGCCCGTTGATGATTGGAAAATGTATCTCTGTTTGGACATGATGAAGAACTCGGATAAGTAATTGCTTTATGACACATTTAATTTATTTTTGTATTGTTTTTACGTTTAAAATGGACTGATACTGCTTTTGAAGTCGTGATAATTTACCTTCGGATTACTTAAGTAAAATATTACCAAAATGGTCTGATTATTATAATAGGATGTTCTTGAATAAATTTTAATTTTGCATATTCGTTGAATAAGGTCCTATTGAGAAACAAAATCTCCCGCTGTACTTATCTAAATTGCTAAAATGAGAGACAAATGAAGGCCTTTTTTTAGTAAAATATGATGCTACAAAAGTTATTTGTTCACATTAGGTAATTTAAAAAATGAATGTAAAAACTTTAAGTTAACTTTTATTCGTTCACCACAACTTTTCTGGAATATTCTTAACACAATACGCAAGCAGCAAAAAAAATCATAACAATCGATTAAAATATTTGCGCGCCAAAACAGGTGGCGGCATTGGATGTGTTTAGTCCCGGCGAAGACGGAAGGACAGGCCTCTGAGATAAGACAAACCGTTAATGGACGACCCTATCAGTTTTCTGTCGTGGGTTTCCTACAAATGTTTGTTTACTACATCAAAACGGGAGTGGGGAGAAGGGAGGGGGCAGAGATAGAGGGCAGATAAAGTATGTGGACATGTCTGGACTTTCATTCAGAAATTCGAGGGGCAGACAAAATTATCGTTAAATGAAGTGTTGTAGATTAGTGAGGTTTGTGGGTAGAAGGAGATTTGGAATGGCTGAATACACATTTGTAGAAATATAAAGTTATATAGAAAAAAATACTTAATTAAACGGCATTTGTTTTTATCTTTAGATTTGTTTATTTCGTTTTGATTGAATTAACGTGCACTAGAGTTACATAAGGGTTATTTTTAATCTTTAGAAACATATTGCAAGATTTTAATTGGTATTTTATAACTAATGATCAATTTTTAATTTCAACAGTAATGCGTTTAGTTTTAAAGTTGCTTCTCAAAATATTGTATAGAAAGAAGACATTTACAAATGGGGCCATTATAAAAATGTCTCTTGTCTATACTTTACATGGAAAAAAATGCCAAATGATATATTTCTAATGCACTTTCAAGTGTAAGTGTCAATATTACGACAGGTGCCAATTTACAGATGTGATGAGGCGTTACAGATCTGACGGCGAAATTAAATTTAATATTTCTTAAAACTTCAAAACATAGCAAAAAAAACCTATGCCATATGGTCTAAAGCACATTTTTTCGAAAAATCGGTAATGCAGTCGTATTTCGGACACGATTAATTTTTTTTTTTTTGATATCCTGTATTGTATAACTCTGGAAACCACGTTGACTTCTTTACCCACGAAAATTATCATTA
Source organism: Oedothorax gibbosus (assembly GCA_019343175.1). Taxonomy (NCBI): domain Eukaryota; kingdom Metazoa; phylum Arthropoda; class Arachnida; order Araneae; family Linyphiidae; genus Oedothorax; species Oedothorax gibbosus. Next base: position 358,911 of record JAFNEN010000657.1, on the reverse strand, counting down.
AATATGTAACAAAATATTATATAGTGAACATGCCTTATGTTTTAGGGTTCACATTATCCAACTGAGCGACGCAAAATTGCTCGTATTTCAAAAAAATAAATAAAACAATCTTACCTGTTTTCCATTCGGATTTTTTTTAAGTTAGCGGAGAGAAGGGTAATATGGAATACCGTATATATTTTTAAGAATAAACCTTTTGGTTTTGAATAAAAATCCACACAATCATTTTAAGTATACATCTTATAACTAATGTTAATGAAGTGCCAATGGCGAAACAAAACAGTATTTTTTTTGTTATTCTAACAGCTAACCCATTTTATCCAAATTTCGTTGATCTTCGGAAAATTTTCCGTTACAAAAGATATATTCTGCATCTTGGTTTACCAGTTCTTTGGTTGATGTCATAAGGATAATTCAGATGATACATCAAGGATGGAACGATACATCAAAATACCTAGTATTCCATAATACCCGACACGCTCTTTTGGATTATGAGTCATTTTACTGATAGATAAAACATTGATAGCTAAAAAAAGACTGCAGTATAACAAACTGCTATACTTTTAGTATACATTATTCTTAAAAATAAAATTTAAGTCTTAAGGTTACTGGTAGATTAAGATGTTTGAAAACTTTCCGGAAATACTTTCGAAAATCCAAAAACACGTTTTGTTTTGCAGCGACTGTAACGACAACAACAAGAGGGTTAACTCTTTGTGCACTGCATCATGGGGGATTTCTTAGGTCTTTCACGGCATTCCAACATAACGGCTGCACGAGAAAGGGCTGAAACTGCGGTATTCCATATTTCCCGACTATTCTATAATTCAATCCTCTCCTCTACAACATAAAACTTTATAAACTGTCTTAGGGGATTTTAATGATGCAGTTTTTTTCTAAAATGACTTTTTCATCCAGGCTGACTATTCAGGACAAATTATTTGCTGTAAAGGACCTTTAAAACTTCAAAGCTCCTGGTGTCGATCCTATACAAGCAGAACTTTTAAAATATGGTGGAACTAACCTGATAAAATGTTTGCACAATATTATTCAAAATGTTTGGTCTGGGAGAAGATGCCTGAGGATTGGCATACGAGCGTTCTCTGCCCTATCTACAAAAAAGGAGATTCTTTAGTTTGCAAAATTTATAGAGGCATAAGCTTATTGTGCACATGTTACAAGGTTTTCTCCAAACTACTATATAAGAGACTAGCTCCTTATGTATATAACATTGTTGGGAGCTATCAGTGTAGATTTTGTACAGGTAAATCCACGGTAGACCATATTTGTCCTCATAGACAAATCAGGGAAAAAATCCCATGAATTTAATATTGATTTGCATCTTCTGTTTATTGACTTCAAAGCCGCATATGAATTAATTGACCACAACGAATTACTTAGAACCTTGAATGACTTTGACATTCCAGCAAAGTTGGTAAATTTGGTTAAAATGACGCTCAGTACGACTTTTTGCAAGGCCTTGAAAGGAACAACTTTCACGAAGTTTTCTCGTGGAAAGTGGAGTTAAACAGAGGTATGCCCTTTCCTGCCTCTTGCTTAAAATTACTCTGGAAAGGGTTATCAGGAAGTCTGAAATTAATACCAGAGGGAGCATTTTCAGAAAATCCATTCAGTTGCTTGCATTTGACGATGACATTGTACTAGTGGCTAGAGGCAAATTTTTTTTAAGAGAAGCATTTGAAGCAGTAGTTAGAAAGGCAAAACCAATAGGACTTGTTATTAATCAAGATAAAACAAAGTAATGCCTATTGCTGGAAATTTTCACAGTCCCACCGCTTTTATAGTTGGACAGTACAAATTTGAAGGCGTTACCGAATCACGTATTTGGGGTCATTGTTTTCTGTTTACAACGATATTCTTCCTGAAATAAGAAAGAGCGTAGCTGCGACTAATAAAGCATTCTATGGATTGAGACATCTTCTCAAGTCTAACTTTTTGTCTAGGAAGACAAGGCTACTGCTTTACAAAACACTCATCCTCTCCGTTCTAACCTATGCTTTGGAAACATGGACTCTGACTGTCAAAGAAGAAAACGTTTTGGGAACATTCGAACGCAGGGTCTTAAGAAATATCTTAGGAGGAATACAGGTTAATGGTGTATGGCGTAGGAGACGCAACAGTGAACTTTATAAATATTTCAGAGAGCCGGATGTCATCCATCGAATCAAGATAAGTCGCCTGAATTGGGTTGGCCATGCGATAAGAATGGGTAACAGTAGTATGTTAAAGGAGATCTTTTCGGCAAAACCTTTAAACACAAGACGTAGAGGACGAGACCACCCAAACTACGTTGGGTCGATGCTGTGGAGAAAGATTATATGGTCCTAAGAACTAGAAATTGGCGAAGTTTGGCTGCGAGTAGAAGTGGTTGGAAACGTCTGGTTCATAAGGCCTTGGCCCACACTGGGCTGCCGTGCCATAAATGCTGATGACTTTTTCATCCCAGAGCTAGTTTCTTAAGTTGATGTTGCTAAAACTTGTGACGTGCGCATTTTGCGTCTTCTAGCAAATTCCGGTAATTTTTTATAAAAATGAGGAATAATGACAATGTGAATCGAATAAAATATGTTTGCAAACTATGCATCTCTAGTTGTGACACGTTACCGATCTGACTTTTGAAAACTTCGAATCTCTCCTAGTAAGAAGAAAATGTGAAATCTGATGATTTTATTAGGATTTAAATTAAAAAAAATCGTTACTAAGTAATAAAAATATTTTAACATACTATTTTTTTAAGAATAATATTAAAAAATCGGTTGGGACGCAAATTTATACTTAACTACTTTTATTTATTTTTTTACTTAACTACTTTTAACTAAAAACACCAAAACTAAATCTCTGTTCAATGTTGTTATGCAATATTTTACTATTCATTAAACTTTCAGATGCAACACATCATCTTATCTTTATATGTGTATATATTTTTAGATATTTGGTTTCAGTGCTAAGTTTCACATACCCTTAAAATATTTCATGGATGAATAAAGAAAACTACGTCATTTATCTATCTGAATACAACTTGCTTTTGTAACTAAAATTAATGAAGTAAACATTCAAATCTTCAATAGAATGAAAATTACAGTTATAAGTTTCGTCGAAAAAATTAAAAAAAATCCTATAATATTTGAAAAGCTTTGTTTTGAAATGATAATTAAACATCGCTTAAACTAGTACTAGTGATTCAATAAAATATTGTCAATAAACTTTTTAGAATAAATTCAAATTTATTGCTTAGCCTTATTAGACTTGATTCAGACGTGTAGGAAAAGTTTCTTTATAATTATTTAATGCATTTTTAATCGTCTGAATCCCAACCAGTAGGTCCCGGGTTCGGTTTGTAAGCGCATGGATGTTTGTCTTGTCAATAAAATGTATCTTGTCTAGGTGTTTGTCCCTGTCCTTATTTGTGTAAAAAGAAGTCCAACCTCTTCGCAGGCTCTGGCAATCATCTTCCATGGGATATCCACGGCAACAACAATAAATTTTTAATAAATGCTCGCCAATGTAATTTTTTTTTATTTCCTCCATTTCAACCATCTTCTCAATTCTCTGTTCTCCATATTTTGTGTTTTGTTTTGCAAGTTTTATGAATCATAATTATCGAATTTGTAATGGTTATGCTTTATGAAACTAATATTAAAATTAGTGTGTCATTGCAAATTCTCTTGAAAAAGTTAAAATTAAATTTGACGTTTGAGTAAAAAAAAGTTACGAAATGAAAGAGGGGCAAAAAATTACTCTTTACTGCGTTTCACTCATGTTTTTCGTGGAAATATGTGTTATGCTTGAGAACAAACTGAAAAACAATTACTGAAACACTATGTTTTCAAAACATTTCCCTCATCATAAGTTACAAATCTGTCAGTTTCACAAGGCACAACGTAGATATACTTGTTATTCACTTGCTGATGAATTAAGCTACACTATTCAATGACGTAAACTCATTCAAAATTTCGTCATGTATTCTTTAAATTCTACGTTAATTGGAAATTCTTTGTGAGTGAACAAAAACAATCAAACCAGTACATATCAGCAGAAAATTTCATTGGTAAGGCATTATATTTTCAAAATTAATACGCCTTTAATACAAATATACTTTTATACGATGAAAATTTTAATTTATATACATATTTTTTCGAATATCTTGTTTTTATTTTAATGATTAAAATTTATTATGGTTTCCTTATTATTAGGCAGTTAGTCACCACGATACATTTGAATAGTAGGTATAGGTACAGCTGGGGGAAAAAAAACGATCCACCCTTCGTTTTTCGGCTGCTATTGATCAGGAATTTTGTTTAAGGTGTCATTTTTCAGGAAATAGCGTAAGGAATTCAGAACTGGAAACCAAAATTGTATAAGGGGTCGTTTACATATTTAAATGAGTACCAACTTTGAAAATTCCAATGGCAACACCCAACTTTTTTATAAAAAAATGTTTATCATCTTCAAAATACCCCAGATCCAAAAAATTTTTATTAATTTGCATTATTTGTTGAGATATAAGCATTCGAAGTTGAAAGCCCATAATGTTAAAAAGTTTCACAAACTTTTATTCATACCTCCACAAATAAAATGAATTAAACCAACATTTTTTTTTCATTATATACTTCTTAATCTTCCAAAAACAAATCACACAAGTTTTTTCATCAATTTTTAATTTTTATTATTTTTTTATTTAAATTTAAATAAGAAAAAATAAAACATGAATAGCAACCCCAAATTTTTGTTACATAAATCAGTAAAGTAGATCAAGTAAAACCGAAATCCCGAATTTTTTAATTCAACAACAATTATTTGCCGAGTTATTGTAAAAAAACTGAAAAAAACGAATTTTAGGGACCGTGTAAAAAATTACTTAGCAAATTGGATCCTAATTTGCATTATCGTTTGGTGGTTGAAAAGCGTTTTTGGTAAATGTTTATTCAAATTATTGATGTCTGTCAAATGTCTAAAAATCTTTTATTATTTCAAGTGCATACAATGTATTTTGTTTGTATAATTAACATTAAATTATATCGATTACTAAGTTTTGAATGTATGTTATTTTTCCAATATTCTTTATAATTATTTATTATAAAATTTCCAATAATATGTTATTTCCTCGATTTTTTTTTAATTATTAGAGATTACTTATTATTTAGTTATTTAGTCAGTTAGTCAGTCCGTTAGTTAGTCAGTAAGTCAGTTAGTCAGTCAGTCGGTTAGTTAATTAGTCAGTCGGTTAGTTAGTCGATCAGTTAATTAGTCAGTCCGTTAGTTAGTCAGTCCGTAAGTTAGTCAGTCCGTAAGTTAGTCAGTCCGTAAGTTAGTCAGTCAGTAAGTTAGTCAGTCAGTCAGTTAATCAGTCAGTTAGTCCATTAGTTAGCCAGTCAATCAATAGTTAGTCGGTGAGTCAGTCAGTTAGTCCGTTAGTTAGCCAGTCAGTCAATTAGTTAGTCAGTGAGTCTGTCAGTTCACTGACTAACTAATTGACAGTCAGTTAGACTAAGGTAGTCAGTCTGGACTAACTAAGGAGTGACTAACTAACGGAGTGATTAATTGACTGACTGACTGACTAACTGACTGACTGACTTACTAACTAACGGACTGACTAACTGAATAACTAACCGACTGACTAACGGACTAACTAACGGACTGATTGACTGACTAACTAACTGACTGATTAACTAATTGACTAATTAACTGACTGATTAACTAACTGACTGATTAACTGACTAACTGACTGACTAACTAACTGAAAGACTGACTAACTTACTGACTGACTGACTAACTAACTGACTGGCTAACTAACTAACTGACTGACTAACTAACTGACTAACTAACTGATTAAATAACTGACTAAATAACTAAATAAATAAATAATCTCTAATATTTAAAAAAATCGAGAAATGGACAAAAATCTATTTTCGGGATTTAGACCCATTCGGGATTTTGACTCATTCGGGATTTTGGCTTGTCGGAATTTTGGCTTGTCGGGATTTCGGCTGTCGGGATATGTCCCAGACCCAGTGTGCTGATTCCAACCTCTTCGCAGGCTGCAATCATCTAGAATATGAACAACAAAAAATCATTTAATAAATGCTCGCAATGTAATATTTTTTTTCCTCATTTCAACCTATCCAATTTTGAAATTTGTTTTTGTTTCAAGTTATGAACATAATATCGATTTGTAAGCTATCTTATGAAAAATATAAAACTTGTGTTCTTGCACCATTTCTTGAACAAGTTAACATCAAAATTTGAAAAAAAAAGACGAAATGAAGATGGCAAAAAAATTACTATTATGCGTTTAATTTCGTGGAATCATGTTATGCGAGAATACTGAAAACCATTACTAACTATGTTTTCAAAACATCCCTAATATAACTTACAAATCTGTAGTTTCACAAGACGAACGTAGAATACTTTATTCTTTATATTCAGCTACACATTAATGCGAAACATCAAAATTTCGTTGTATCTTTAATTCTCGTAAGTTGGAAATTCTTTGTGATGAACAAAAACAAAACCGGTATTCAGCATGAAAATTTCATTGGAAACATTAATTTTAAATTAGTACGCCTTATACAAATTATTGTATACGATGAAAATTTTAATTATATACATATTTTCTGAATATACCTTGTTATTAATTAATTGACATGATCAAAATTATTAGGGTTTGTCTTATTATTGCATTAGTCACCCACATTGAATGTGTACAATAACGTACATACATGCAAGTACATCTCTGTAGTAATGAATAGACTTTACGAATTGCGAATCATCTACACTCCCTCTGAGTTTTAAGCAAATTGGCTATGAGGTGTAAACTTGTTTTCACAAACGTCAAACTTGTTGAATAATCAAAACGGCTCTGAGTAAATTTTACTCAAGTTTTGAAAGTACATATACTCATTTCTGAAACCGTTCGTAAAATCCGGAATGACATGTTTCATATGAAACACCTGGTGTTCATTTTTAAGCACGCCCATCCTTCAAAATGACTTGAAAATGACCTAAAATACTCATTTTTAAGTATAACCTCGATTTCAAATCGAGTACCGTGATTACTTGAGGATTTTTTCTATTTTTTTTCAGTGCATATTTAATTTATAAGAGACTGGTAGTAATTAGGATGAGAACCTCCCGAATTTTTTTTATCGGATTCAATACTATAACCATTCGGCTAATTATCTGGTGGGACTTACTATATTTAACCAATAAAAAATAATTTTCTTTAAACCTGAATATATCCTAAATTTCGGATTTTAAAGCATTGTGTCTCCATATTTGAAATAAAATGTTTCATTTCCAAATGATAACATAGATTTACTCAGATTCAAAAGAGTCATTTTCCTCAGTGTACGTTTTAGACTGTTTGTTTTACATTTCAAGACTAAAGTATAAGTATATTAAATTAATTTAAAATACTCTTTAAATAAATGCTGATATTTATATTATGGATTAGTTTCCTGGCATTTTGGTCCCAAAACTTTTAGCAATACACGCGTCAAACACGTGCAATTATTAAGCGTAATAATATCGTAGCGTGCATAATAATATCGCAAGTATGTAAGACACCTTACGCGAACCTGGCAATAGTGTTAGGGAGTGCCCGTGTTTTGGAAGATCTCCATCCAGGTAAAGAGTGTCTGCTCACCTTTGTCCAAGGTCAAGGAGTTCTATTTTATCAAGGAAAATCGGCTGGTGATAAAAATACACCAGACATGGGTTATGCTTACCCCCCTTCTTTTTGTTGTCGATAAAAGGTCTCTCTCCCCCATTTCCGAAGAGATCGAAGTTCTTTTTGAGAAGATATACAATAACTAAAAACAAGTAATTTACCTATGAACTCTTACAGAAAAGGTAGTTTGGATGGATTTGAACGCTCTTAAAACAAATTACGTCTTTTGCTTTTGCTATTTTTTTTGTTCTTTGTTAAAAGCAAACTTTTTGTGTGTATTTTTATTGCAACTTTAAAATTTGCTGCAACACGAAATTCAGCTGCTACTTTAAAATTGCAGCTGAATTTCGTTGAATGCTGTGAATCTCTTGACATAAATGCACGCTAATGTTACATATATTTGAAAGATATGGGAGATCAAGGCTAGGTTTACAATGGTGCTGTGCTTTGCAAGTTTCCACTGCCTTTTTAGCTTCCATACTACGTTTATGATGTAAAACGTGGAAGGTATTATAATCGTTCAGTCCGTCCGTCTTTCTGTCACCTGCTTTCATAGCCCAAACTACAAATGCCACAGACAAATTTAATTTGACAAAAAAATTAAGCTCATTTAAATTAGAAGACATTGAAAATCTTAGAAAAATTCGAGTTCGAAGTGCTTCAATATATTTAAAAAAAACCAGCAATAATGTATAAAACATAAACATTTATAAATAAATCATAACGCAAATAAGAAACTATTTTTGAATATAAGAAATTAAAAATCATTGAAATGCGTCAAAATCATAAAGAGATTCTTGTATACTATATAGTGTTTTATTAAATACAAGGAAATAAAATACAAATTCTTTGAAATTTAAATTAATTTAGCAAACGATAAGAAATAATTATTGAATTTTCGAAATAAAATAATTGAAACTAGCCAAATTTAACATGTAAATGTTTAATATAGAATTAATACTGTGTTTGGTACCTTTTTTCTCGTTGAACACAACTGTTTTCATTAATTTGAAAGACATGGAAGTCACTTGGTGCAATTGCGTTAGGAATTATGTGGATTGGAAGTTCCGGAAGTATGTGAAGTCCGGGGTTACAAAACCCCGATCCTCTTTTTAGAGTATAAAAACAAGAAATGAATCATTTGAGTTTTGTTGACAGTGATATTGTAAATAGATTCTTTTTTTTTAATTTCGTCTAGGTCCATTGGAAAAAGTAAATATGATGTGTTACTATTCACTCCATATAAAGCTTAAACCTATGATATTACAAAAAAACCCTTTTTCCTTCTAGTTGAAGTTTTACGTTGGTGTTTACAATTCTGAGGGTAGGTTAAACGTATTTATGTGTATACGAGTATATGATGGTGAACCCGCAGTTCCTTCTCACGTCTGATATGACTTATATATTCAGTACCTATAAAAATAAAAATGTGTACATCAAAATTACAGAAACGTGTTGCAATATACGCCCACTTGACACAAGGTAGACACATGCCGGATATAGTATTAGAACAGTCGACATGCAGTCTGTTGCAGATCTTGGCCTTCTTTTAATTGTAATCTTGCTTGGCTAAAAAACAAATTGGCAAGTTAACACTTGGCGGGATTTTAGTCTGTGTATTCCAAGGTAAAAAAAATATACAAGTGGTTACATCTCTTGGAAGGATTACAAGATATTCAATATCTTTGACAATTGAAAAACACTGAAAAACAAAGGCTTTATTGTTGTTTGCATTGTTATACATTTATGCAAGTAAGAGACGAATTTCGCGGAACAACGAAGTTAGAACATTTCGCAAAACTTTGTAACGAGTGTATTTTTTTTGTTTATATATCATAAAACACTTTTTTGATTATTTAAAAAAGTTTGCGTAGTTGTTTGTAGAGGAGCGACAAGCATTTAATAATAAGTTCAATTTTCAATTGCTGTTTTGTTTATTAGTGTTTAAAAACAAAATAATTGTTATACATTGAAAAATAAGAGATTTAATTCCACACATCTGCAAGCAAGTCATCTCGAAAGCTCTACAAGCAATTTTGCCCATGCATACACATTTCAGTGTAATTTTCTCTAAAGATTATTTGGATATTTAAAAACATAACATTAAAAATAATTTTTTCTGTAATATAAGTATAATATTCTATTATAGCTAAATAATAAATTGTAAATGTATAACAATAAAGACATATTTTAACAATTTTTACAATGTAATTCAAAACAGGCAATAAATCAATAATTACATTAACAATATAAATCAATCAAACGAGAGCTATTTGAAAAGTCATTGTTACCTTCAAGAATACAGATTTGCAATTATTCGTCGTTTTTGTTGCTAACTGCATGCGATTGTTTTGCGTTTGAACCGCTTGATTTTGTTTCTCTTTCGACCTTTTTACTTTGCTTAAGAGATGGGCTGGAATTTCCTAAAGTGGTGTTACCAACACTATTGGCTTCTTGAAGTATGACATCGAAGTCACCATCGCAGCTTTTAGTTGTGTTATGGTGCAGCACAAGACGCATTCAGGACGCCGCCGGAAGTGACAGACGCAATGCTGCAACCGGCAATCTGTCGATCATTTTGTCGAACAAACTGTTGTCTAAGTCAAAGAAATATCCGGGCTATTGTGCCGTCGTCCATTGAAGTTAACAGCTTCAGACGTTTCGCTTGGCATTGCAGCAAGCATCATCAGTGAGAGCGCTTACGAAGGTTCCAAGGGAAAGACTGCCGTGAAAGCCTTCATCATTAGTCTTTCCCTTGGAACCTTCGTAAGCGCTCTCACTGATGATGCTTGCTGCAATGCCAAGCGAAACGTCTGAAGCTGTTAACTTTAATGGACCACGGCACAATAGCCCGGATATTTCTTTGACTTATCGTTCCGGCCGTGAAAACCTTCATCATTAAACTGTTGTCTGGCAAATACAGTTGATAACCTTCGACTGCCAATACCGGGAAAAACTCATTTCTGTTGGGTACTTACATCTTGCTTTCTAAATTTGTGGGTCTCAAAGCTGAACCCTGCGGCCAGAACATAGGACACCAAATAGACACGAAGATAGGTTGACCCCTCGTAACGAGTTGGGTCTTTATCATACGCAACTGAAGGCGGTTTGGGGTTGTACCATATACAACTGTTCCAGTAATGTTCACCATACTTACGGTGCCGAATGATCGTAGTGGCAATGTTAGATCAAACGAATCTTTCACATGCGACAGAAGCGAAGCAGTTTATTATCATATCAGTTATTTATTATGTTTATTGATGATATCAGCTGGGGATTGAATATAAAGTTAAGTATTTTTGCGGATGACTTACAAGTGACGAGTACAGTAAATTCTGTTGAGAAAATCGAGCAGTTACAAATTGATCTAACGAAAATTACTGAATGGGCTTCAAAGTGGGGCATGTCGTTCAGTGTTAACAAATGTCAAACCTTGCATTTGTGTAAGGACAATGTTAATCATTCTTATGTTTTACAGGGAGAAAGTATCCAAGATAGTGAATTTGTTAGAGATTTAGGAGTTTTGGTGAGCAATGATTTCAAAATGAGTGAACAGTGTGTTGAGGCAAGTAAGACAGCCAATCGAATGTTAAGATATATTAGAAAAAGTATCACTTCTAAATCTAAGGAGATTATTTTGCCATTGTATAGGGGATTGGTAAGGCCACATCTGGAATAAGCTGTTCAGTTTTGGTCTCCCTTCCTCATAAAAGATATAGAGTTGCTTGAAAAAGTTCAGCATAGGGCTACAAAAATGATTAAGGGTCTATCTGGTATTGGTTATGATAACATATTAAGGTCTTTAAACATGTATTCCCTAGAAAATGAGAGGGCTAGGGGTGATTTAATACAGTTATTCAAGTTCATAAAACAGGGAGACATGGAGGGCTTAGGTTTTACCTTAAATAGCCGAACCATGACCGGACATGATCAGACAGGACATCAGGGATCATGATCAGAAATTGAATATATCGTGCTTTAGAAGGGAGGTAAGAAAACATTATTTTTACAACAGAGTTGTCAATGAGTCGAATGCTTTACCAGATTATGTTGTGCATTCGAAGAGAGTGGAAGATTTTAAGAAGAAACTTGATAGTCATTGGAAACTGGTAATGTATTAGATTTATTTAGGACCAACCTTCCTGGGCCTCTGGCCTGTTGTTGGTCGACAATTTTTGTATTTGTATACTTACGGTTTTACCTGCTGCTTTCAATGAAGAAATAAAAATGTTAAACGCTGCTGCAACGGCAAGGAAAATCAGCAAATTTTCCAACACTTCCTAAGTCAATAAACATTGCCACTTAAAGTAGGGATTTCGTTTCCGTCGCATGTTAAAGATCCATGCGACTTTGAAGCGAGGGATCGCAAGAAAAGTTATTTGTCGTGTATTTTTTATCGCTTAAAAATGCAAAATAAAATGGCATTATGCTAAAAATAATAATTTTTTTTTAAATACAACATTTACAAAATAATAATAATTTTTACAAAATAATAATACTAAAGCATTGACGCCTTAATACAAGTAATTTGTTTTGAAGAAATCAATTCATTTCAAGTTTTTCAAATTACTCCTTTGATAGCCGTGTTTAAGATGATAGGTTGTTAGAATTCTGTATTGTTACTTCGAAAATTGTAAATATTGGTTCAAAAATTACAAACATACAGTAAACTTTTTTTATTAAATTTTTCTTCCGTTTTTAAACCAACTAACTCATTCTTTATGTTAATAATAAATTTAGCAAATTGTAAATAATATTAGAAAAAGTTGAAAAATAAATAACTACTGTAACAACTAACACTTTAACATTTTCAAACATACTTGTTCATTTTTTAGAAATTTTTTATATTATTAACTAGTTTTATATTATTATATTAATTTGAGTGATCGTGAAAACAATGTTATTTTCAAAAAATATTTTAACTGAAATATTTCTCGAATTCAAAATATTTAAAATATATTATTCAATTCTTACTAGATGGCAGCACTAAATTTTTTTGGAGGGAGATTGATGAAGTTGTTAATGTAACAAAATTTATATTATTTTTACAAACTTACTTTTTAGCAGGATTTAAACTAATAAAATAATTACTTTTTCCAAAAACAAATAAATAAAAAATAGTTGTTGCAAAAATTTTAAAAAGAAATTTGTGAATTAAATTTCCATATTGAATTTAAAGTATACTTACTAATAATGACTACATCGTCCACTGGCAACCTGCGGCCCTAATTTTTCTTATTTTAAAAATAAACGCTATCATACGTCGTGAGTTTTTTTGCGATTTTTATTTTCTATAAACTTCTTTTGGTCCTTTCAATAAAAATGTTTGAAGACCCCTAAGCTCTATATTTATCTTAAAATTTGCAACTTCAAAAAATTATTTTTTTCAACTGTATAGGAAATAATTTCTACTCTAAAATTATTAGACTAGTCTATTATTATTGACTGTTATATTATTTTGAGGTGTTTTGCTAAAATTAAATTAATATAAGATTACCGAATTCATGTTTTTTTAATATGCATTTCGAAGCACGTCTATATTTCTTATTTCAATATTTTTTTGTGTGTTTTTAGGATTTCTAAAGTATTTGGTGTTTTGATGTACACTGTTCTTTTAAAATGTTAATAACAGTAACGACAAAAACAAAAATTTTGTTATCATAAATGATATTTGTTATTGTTAAGCTTTCTTATGGATTGTAATCATAATACAGTTATACAGTTACTGGAAATCGTCGCACTCTAAAGCTAGGTTAAGCTAATTAAACTTGTTTTGAAAATCAAAATGAATTTTCAAAATGCATATTATATTAATGACAGCATAACACTAATTCCAAAGTCCTTTGTCATTTTTTTATAAAACTAAAACTTCATTTAAAATTAACCCTTTACCTTTGCTAATCAAATATACATTTTTTTTTAAAATTAGATCTCTAAAGAATTTAAATTCTTTTTATCGTTTTGGTAAAGGTTCAGCACTAGGTTGTGAAAAACAATTTATCAAAATAATTGTAAACCCAAGAATATAATTGTCCACATGTCCACAAACCATTTAAAAGAAATAATATAACAAAACATGTAATTGAATTTTGACCTGCAACAGTTGAAAAGAAAACGCATTGAAAATTTAAAAAAAGAAAGGAAATATATTTTTAATAAATTTTATTAAAAAAAATATCTACATATAATTTAAATTATTATTTACTTTAGACAATACTCTCACCCTCTCTTAAACGGTGCTGACATCTACTATCCACAGTCGTAGACTTTTCTTCCGAGACGTTTCCGATTTTAACTAAAATTCCTTTTCATTTTGTTTCATAATAAAAACCTTATTTGCTTTATTTTTTAAAAAACGATAATGTTTATTGACAAATGAGCATTGAGTAAATTAAAATTTTTGAAATAAAAATATTTTTCAAGTAAACATAAATATTGATTAAATTTATTAAAAAATTCTGATTTGAAAACAATTTACTCATTAAAGTTAATTCATAATTTAAAACAATCAAACTAATACAAAACTTTAGACTCAAATCGAAAATGTTTTGAACTAAAATGCATCCTTGCAATATTATACAAAATAACAAAGTCATGGGTGACGTTTCTGTAACTCTAGAGAAAGTCGCTAACATTCAAATCTGAAATTAAGGTATTATTTTGCTTATTACTTTATTTTTATTTAAATATTAATATTAAACAATTGACGTGAAATTTAACAAAAAAAATTGTTTTGTCGAATTCCAACACTACATTCCCCAAAAATTGTTAGTTTTAAAGTAGAACTTAACTTTTATATTCAATTATGTAATGAGCATAGCATAGGAACAAAAAGAAATATATCTCTTACATTATAAAACTAGCATTTTACGATGATACATGGATCACAAAATTATTTTATAAGCACATTTTTGTCACTACAATTTTATTAAAATATCTTTAAAAAATATCAGGTACTCTGCTATTCATAATTGTTAATAATAGGAAAGCTTAGAGGAAGAACGTGCTATCTATGTAACGTATAAAAAAATGAGATTTATGTGTCGCTGATCATGATCAACCCTCCTTTAAAGATAACAAGATTGCCTTATCTCCATAAACTTTGAGTTAACTATATTTTTTAACTTTTGTAAGTGCCGTATTTAACTTATATCTAAGTGCAAACGAAAAATTTTAAAGCTCATTTTATCGTTTTCACCTTTTTTCACTTAACACTTTGTACTTTTAAAAGGTTCTCAGTCCCCTAGCTACTGATATTTGTGTTCTCACGAGACAATACAGATTTCTATTTAATATCAATAGAGATATCCTAACAAAGACCGCTCAGCAAGTCTGCGTCACACTGTTAAAAATTGGGCACTTTGTTTCACCAAAAATATGGTTCCTAGTAGCTGCAACGGCTGTGTGGTGAAACGTCAAACCATATTTTTGGTATTCGGTTGAACCATTTCTCAGGTTTTTGTTTCCAAATCCAGAAAAATGGTTCAACCAAACACCGAAAAAAAGGTGAAACATTTCACCACACAGCCGTTGCAGCTACTAGGAACCAATATCATGGTGAAAGGAACCAATATCATGGTGAAACCAGGCACAAAATTTTTAACAGCAGTGCACCTCTAAAATTCTATATTCACCATTCTCCACTTAACTCCACTATTATCACCACCGTTGTTTACTCCCGATGTCCATTCGACAAACGTCTTTTTGGAAGTTTGGCATCGACACATTTTATATAGACAGTGTTTACTTCAATTATTGATGGGTTCATCCATCTCTATTCATTCCCCTTGTCGGCTCAAACAGACAATTTGCTTATTTATAAAGAGGTTACATGTGTTAGTATGGTGTTAATTCTTACTATTTTCAGTGAACCAACAATCTTAAGTGGTGTTTGACCTTTTGTATCAAAAGAAAACACTTTTGAATATTTTCTTCGTTTTCTTTAAAGCTTTCTGCACAGGTCTCGGCCTTCCGGAATGGTTTGCCGAAAGTATTGATTACAATCTTCAGGTTTCGTTAATAGTTTTATACAGATGTAGTGTCAAACCTTCTCACCAATGCTTAAATACCATGTTTTTACGGATAAAAAAAATACGTAAATTAAAAAAAAAAACAGGTTTGGAACAGAAACTGTCCTTAAAAACTGTCTCTTCACAAATTCCATCCTCTCATGTGTCTAAAAAAAGCTCATTAAGTTCTATGCTGAACTATTAAATGTCAAATCTAAACAAAATATTTTAAATCTAAAATTCAATTATTATTAATAATTGATAATCCTTTTGCTAAATTTATTTGTATTTGGAAAAATAAATATGTAATATTTCTCACACCTTAAATGAACTGAAACACCTCATAAAAGCACACAACATTAAAACTATTCATCACCATCAAAATATATACCTAAGCAAATAAATTTTTGACTACCATTTAAAAGACAATCAAAAGACTTCGCCAAACGGAATAGTTAGTATAAAACGTCATCGTTCATGTTAATAAATGCTTAAATGTAAATAAGATATTGCGCATGGTTTTTGTTAACATAAAAATTGAACTCCTTGTACTTCTTTCTAAACAAATAATATGAACAATCAAAGAACCTCCTTATGATGCGTATTATGACGCTATCCAAAACTGATTTGTATATCAAAAAGGAAATTTAATTGAAATCTCTATTTAATACAAGTTTCAATTGCTATTGTTATGAGTGGTATTGCTCATTTAATTAAAAAAATGACATTAATATACTTTTTAAATGGGTATGAAATTTTGTAGTTTCTTTTTAACAATATGAAGTACTAAGAATTTGCATTTTTTTTTTAGAGTTTCAAGTTCTTCTAGTTCCATTAAGAATTTTTTTTGACGTATTACACTTGTCTGTCTCCATTGTAAATTTGGTTGCGAAAATTGGTGACGGACAGACAGGCAGACGGAGAAACGAAAGGGTATAGTCTTTATAAAAGCTTATACTTATTACGTTATAAACGTAGTGTGGAAGCTCAAATCAATTTAATGTAAACTAAAATGCGTAAAAAATGATTTTTACTACAACAACTAAAACTATTATCCGGCTTAATAAAAACAATTACTCAACAAAACAATTATTATTCAGGTGAATTTTTTTATAAAAAAAAACTTTTATTACAAACTAAATGCTTTTTAACAGTATTTTTCACGAGCTTTCGAAAACGCATTGTCCCAATAACCACTTCAAGAACACGAAAAAAAATTACAACAAAAGCCCTTTAATTAAATTGAAATCCACTTGACTTCATTTCGATTTAAAATCGATTGCTGTGCCCGTCGGAAAAACGTTTTAGTTCATTGTAAATGGGGCAATTTGAATTCACTTAAGGTATTTCGGATCCTAACAATTGTAGTAAATGGAGGTCTATTTAGTGTTTAGATAGCTGTTTATAAAGATATATGTTATTTTGAGAATACCTAAATAAACATTATAGGTAGTAAAAATATTTGTTTTGCTTTGTATTGGGAATTCCGTTTTATATAGTAGAGTTCTGATAATGTTGTTTAATGTGATATATAGAGACAAATCAAGCAGTTATAGGTATAGCATTAGGATATTATCTTCTGCCAAAATATTTTAGTTTTCAGAAATTTATACTTTTTATTTTTTAGTAATTATAATAAGAACTTTTTAGGTGATGTATTAATTATTTATTTCCATATAAAACGTAAAAGTAGTTTTATTATGAGTTAAACATACGTTATTTATATCTTACTAGATAATAAGTACATTTTAATCCGCTTAAGGGTAAATAAGCCTATATTATTATTCTTATTCATTATGATGTATTGCAATCCGTTACTTACATTAACTTATAATTCAAAAATCTAAAATACGTTATACAATGCGCACCGTCATAGCACTTCTCATAAATACCAGTAAAAATATAACTGTATAAAATGTTATTTCATGTCAAAATCTTAACTTTGTGAAGTCAAACACTATTTAGCGCATTTGGCTCGTTATATGGCAAAATATGTAGTTAGATATGATCACATATTTGGCAATAAAATAATCATCGACACAATTAGCGACATTGGGTGAGCTTGTCTAAATATTTAGTGAGAAAATTGGTGTCATCACCATGGCCACCCAATTGACAATGGCCCTATAGCATGAAGATTTCCTAAACAGCATAAATAATAAAATATAAAAAAAATATTTATCTCATTTGGAAACTTTATCAAAGGTTTTATTATATAACTCTGTAGCCCAATGACGTCTAAATAACCACAGATTAAACATAAAAATAGCACATTTCATTTATTTAGCTGCTTTGATGACTTAGGGCTCCGGAACAAAGATGAAATTGGGCGAATGAGATAAGTTTTCCAAATGGAGAATATAAGATTATCTATATTTATAAAAGAAATTATAATTGTTAAAAAATTAGTGATATATAAACACAAATATTCGCCTTTAATTAAACACAACAAATAAATTTGCAAAAATTTTTGTATAATATTGTTTAAACTACGAATTTAATTACCCGTTCTTCGCACGGAATAAAAAAATATCAAATATATTCCAAATATGTGTACCATGTACCCCGTTATAGGATCATAAACTTATTATTGTTTCCGCTCGTTATAAATTATAAAATCCCGTTTCATTGGCTTAAAATTCCAAAATGAAAAATACGCAATAAAATGCACTCATAAATGTCATCACAATTCCCTCATAAATACATAAAATCTTTTAGCTCATTTGGCGCGTTTTGGGAAATAATTTGGCGAGAAAATAGATATAGCTACCCACACCCATCATACAGCTCTAACACAATGACCTTCGAACAACCGACCAGCTTATAAATTATTTATAAAAGAAATTGCCTATTTGGCGAATTTTAGTTAATAATTTGGCGAGTTTGGCAACGTATTTGGCGAAAAATTAGACATAAAACACTAATAGCTCTAGTGCGATGGCCTTTATTAACCATCATAGTTCAGTAATAGCTTAACTATACATGTATTGCTTAAATATGCATACATGCAGTCAACAGAAAAATCAATGAAAAATCATCAAATAAACCCACAATAAAATCCGGGAATGAAGACTGGCGGAATTACGTCACTTGAAACATGTCAATTATTTTTCAAATAATGAATTTAGTTTCTGAAAGTAATGACAAAAGAATAAAAAATAAACATTTTGAATTTTAAATGTTTTCGTTAAAAGTTTTATTTAATTTTTTCAGCCGATGGCATCAGGAAAGAGAAAAAATGATCGGATTTGAGCGAAAGTGGTGTATTTTTTTCAGAAAATTCGAATTTTCTCTAAAAATGAAACAAATATGAAAAAAACTAAGCCTCAGGTGCACACGTTAGTATTAAAGGGGATCTATCTTTAAAATTTCGAATTCCTGTGGGCAGTATAAGTAGGTATTTTACGATCCGATAACAGACAGACAGACTCTTTCTTTTATTATTATAGATTAAATATAGGTTTGACGTTAAGACATTTATTTATGATAGCCTATTTCTGTCTATTTCAAGAGATTATTACCATTAAGAACAGAAGGACTTAACTATGTAAATGGGAGCATTTAGGAAATTAAAATATCAGGTAAAATTATTTTGTATTATAACTTTTGGCTTAAATTTAATTCCAGAATTTCTCTAAAACTGCTATTAATTTATCTCTATTACAGAGTTACACTACAACTATTTGAGCTAACGTTAAAGCAAAATGTATCTTTTAATGTTTTAACTAAAGTAACTAAAATGTTGTATACTATTCTTGAAAATTATGTGGAGTAACACAAGTATGATTTTTAGTACCTGGATGCCAGGGCCGTCAGCGTTAAACGTTTCTTAGAAATTACCGTACTAGTTATAGCGTGAGGAAATTATTTATAAGGCTTTCGTATTTCTCACACATACATATAAAGATCAGGAATAGTCTATACATTATGCATTACCTCTGAAAAAATTCCTTTCCCACATAGGCAATCTTTCAAACAATTCTGAAATAAACAACAAAACATGGCAAACTTGTACATATCACTAGAAAGTAAAAATACACATCTGTGTCCATGCGACCCTTTTTTTTACTTCTCGGCAAAGATCTTTATTTTTTGTGGAAAATAAGTTTTACTCTGATAATATTTTCAGTTATATTAGTGTTAGTACAATATTCATAGTTAGCTCTAAGTTTAAACAAATATTTGAAGAGGTAATTTTTAAAAACCAAGGTGTCCCATATCGATTTGAATTTCTTTATGTGTTTATGCTATCAGAAACTTCGTAACTCTAGTTTGTTGAATCTACATAGTAAAATTAATTTAGGTTGAATTTTTAACGTTAAAATTAAAATATAATTTTTTATAAATAATTAAGTATAGGCGGATGACACTTCGAAATTTACAATAAATCACTGATACTGGGGAAACCTTGTTTCTTACATTACAAAAAGTGGACATTTTAATCCGATTAAATAATAGCGTCTGCAGCCGGACATAGTAAAAATCAAGAATAAAAACCTTTTTTCAGAGGAAAAAAAGTAATTGGATTTTTTATTTTTATTAAACTATAGGTTATTTTTTTATTTTTTAAGAACTATTTGGTGTTTTTTAATTATTAAAGTAGTTCACTAGCACTAAAATATAATTTTAAAAACTATATTATTAAAGTATATCCACTTGGATTTTTCTGTAAAGCACTTGCCATATTTTAAATAATTCGCCTTTAATAGTGATAAATTTGCTTTGCAAAACTTAAGAAATAACAACTAAATAATTCAAATATTATCCATTTAAAATCCAACAAAACCTTTTAATATTGAAATCTGAATCCCCTGTTAAGAAGAAATATATTCGAAACATATCCTTATGCGATTGTATATCAATACCCACCGACAATAAATCTTGGAAAAAAATTGTAAGAAAAGAAGAAAAAAAATCTTATCTTCTTAGTCAGTATTGTTTTCCATTCAGGAGGCAAAACTTGGATAGGAACGCAATTTGATTTATAGCTTAGTTTTGAGTGAACACATTATTTTATCAGGATTTTCTTTATTTTGAAGTTTCCCAAGAATTATTGACCCTAGTAAATAAGGCAGACTCCAAGATCACGCAATTTTGATATGTAAACATTGTGCCTTATTTCATTGTGAAAAGTTTAGTTCTATTGATAGGGTAGTGCTTCTGAATACGTATTGTTTACTTATGCTTGAAGGGGTAACGTCATTTTTTGTTTACCTATATCGAATAACTCACACAAAAGGAGTTATCCATCTCTTCGGTTTTCCTTTGAATTGTATATTCGATTTATTTTATTTTTTTATTTAGTTTCATATGATCTGAAAGAAAAGTATAAGTTGAAATTGCATCTGGTTTTCAACGCATCTTGTAAAGATAAGAACTGATTGTGCACATGAGACTACTGCTTGCCTTGAAATGAGTTAAAAGTAACCCTAATATTATGTTTTAATATACTGTTGTATGCTTTGTGACAAAACTAAACATTTCACAACTTAATATTAACATTTAAATCAGTTCTAATATAACACAATAATGGTTCAATTCATAATTATTTCATCAAAATAAATATAATTTATTATTTGTAAATACTTAATTGTTAAGTTCAAAATGGATGTATTTCTATAAAATTAAAAAAAAATTAAAATTACATGCTACTCATACGTTATTTCTAATATTAGATTTTTACTTTATATTTATTTAAAGATAATTTAATAAGGGCATATTTAAAATGGTTTTCGGTTATTTCCCTACTGCTGATTTAAAATAAAAAATAGAGCTTTGGCTGATGACCAATTTTCAGAAATTTATGGAATTTTCTATTTAAATAAATATTCAATACAGTTTCGCTATACTTTCTTTCATCTCAGATGAAAGGGATATACATTTTTTTGAATTGAAACAAAAAAAAAAACCTTCGAAATTTGCATAAAGCAGTTGTAAAAAAGCCTTAAAATTTTAATAATTAAATTTTTTATGTTCACACGCATAAATATTTACTGTTTCGTTTGGCTTTGATTATTTTATGCTTATGTGCACCATTAGCATCTATTGAAGCTTTTTAATCGAACTTTTGTCATGCAAATTAAAAGTCGAACACTTTTAAATGCAAACGTTTGTTGCAGTCAAGGGCTTTTTTCATGCACCGTTAACATCAAGGCAGCTTATTCTTTAGAAAATTGAAGCAGAAATAGCTTTTTATTCAAAGTGATAATGAAAAAACTTCCCCTCTCCCTTGTTTGGGGATACGTTGATCTTCGGTGTTTGCATAGGTTGCAAAAACAATGAGTTTGCTTTAACTGAAGTTTCCCCTCAATTCTTTTTTATTTCAAAGTTGTTGAGATTGATGGTATTGTTAATCAGTTTGGGTTTAAAAAAAGTATGAATGTGGAAAATCAATAATTTATTATGGGTATACGTTAGGTTTGTTTGAATTGTCTTGTTTTCTATAAAAATAAACTCCTGTAAAGAATGAAGAAGCATTTAGCAAGTAAGTAGTGTGGTAGTTTTATAGTTCAAAAATTGCAATGTATGTAAGTTAGCAAAATAGTGAAAAAAATCTTGTAAAATTGAGAATTTCTGGCAAAAAGAAAAAAAAATCGAAAACTTTATTTGGAATTTCGATTCTTACATTTTTAAATAGCTATGAGCTGAGTTCTGTGAAGGGCTTTTTCTGTTTTATTGTAGATATCACTTGTTATCTCACGATTTTAGATGGTTCCGTGAGTTTTCCGAAAATTTGGGATTGACAGAAATTATCTTTTACTTTTTTGAGTTTGAGCCGATGTTTTGCTATCCTAAAATAACCGCATTTTCTCGATTTCACAAATGCCGGAATTTCCCGATTTACGCGAATCACCAAAAAATTCATATTTCAGAATCGCCGGAGATTCCTGATTATTGAATTGCGTAAGTTTGCTGATTTCAGCATCATCAAAGATTCTTCACTTTAGAATCACTGTTGATTTCGGAACGACGACGAATTACTTAATTATTCCAGATTTTTTTTTTATGTTGGATTAGGGACAGTCAGTTAACAGAGAGTTCCGAATAAATTCTAATTAATAATTCAAATCCTATTAATAAATTAATTTCTAATTCTTATTGATATTCGTTGGCCAAATCGACGTACAGATTTTTTATGGATCTCAACGGACCATTTTTAGTAGGGATAGTTGTTTACAATAATTAAAAATTTAATTATACTTCACTGAACATAGTTAATTTTAACTAAAAAACAGTATTTGAAAATTTTCACTGAAATAGTTTTGTTTTTAGTCATTTCAAATAAAACACAATGTTCTTCTTCTTAGTACAATAAATGAGCACAAATTTCAGAAATTTTCTTTCAACAAATTTTTGCTTAGTACAATTTTTTAAATAGCATAAAGAAGTTTCAAATTCGTCAATTCCAACATTTTGATATAGATTTCTGTCAGGAAAATTCTGCACAAAAAACATTGACTATTACCTTTTAGATACATTTCAATGATAATATTCCTATTACCTGACACACACATTTATAGAACCATTTTACTGACAATAAACATACTGGCTAAAAGTAAACACTGCAGCATAAAAACTCTTTCTTAGAAACATTGCAACTTAACAAGAGTAAAACTTTGTTCACTGCATCATGGGGGATTTTGTAGGTCTTTCATAGCATTTCCACGCAATGGAAGCACGAGAGAGGACTGAAACTTCAGTATCCCCATATTCCTCGACTATTCCATAATACCCTCCTCTCCTCTATAATTTCAACAATGCACAATGGTATTTCTTTAGAGAAACCAGCTCCACCCATCGCCCCTCTTTAGAGGAAAATTTCAAAACATCATTTCTTAAACGATACTTTAGTACTACAGGAAGAATCCCTAAACTTGGATATCTGTATCTACAAAAGTTGGTTTAGCGTTGATACTTAAATAAGTCAGTCATAACATCACATAAGTCAGTGGGTCAGGGTTTGGGTTAAATGTACCTAGAGCTACACTAGGGCTATTGTCATTGAGTCAGAACCTTTTCCTTTATGTATGGAACTAAGTATAACTTATGTATAATTTCACTTACCGTAATCTGTGTTTAGTAAATAAAATTAAAAAAAAAACTTTCAAGTTAGCCAGAATTAAATCTTGTTTAGGAAAATAAGTTATTAAATACATTTCAGGTAAATGTTTTAACAAATATTTCACATACTATTTATAAGTTCAGAATATTCCTTTAGATCCTTTAAGATTTTCAAATGATTACTTACACTAACCACACGTATGGTGACAATTAATTGAACTTAAATATTGACTGGCCCTAAACCCGAAAAATATCAATTTTACAGTTTGACCTCTACCCGTGACTTTCATACGTTTTAAGCAAACAGAAATGTTTTTCACGATGCAGTCGACCAATCATTTTCATGATACCGTTGGCGCAGTCGGTGGAAAATATTTGCATCTTTAAAAAGAATCAATTTAAAGTTTCTAGGCATCGTGTGGCATTACCCCAACCAAAGAAATCAGACGCGACGTTTTAGTGACAGTCAAAACTTTCTTTGCTTTTCCTATGGGTCTGAAATTGTTTTGGCCATCCCACATCCAACGTTGCTGAAGGGTAAGATATAACGTTGCTAGGCAATAACTGCGAAAACTCTGTCTGCAACTCGATAATTTAGTTTAGAAAAGCTGTAACTGTATTATTATTTTATTTAATATATGAGGAGTATATTTTCAAAACTCCAAAGTGTAACTTAGATTTGGGGCTCTTCCCCTTTAATGGCGTTTTTTTTATTTGAATTTACAAATATAAAAAGTCTCCAATGGACGAGCTTGATCTTAATTATACTTTGGAGAATGCGAGTTTTGCGTTAGACCTTCGTATATTTGTTTAAAAGTGTCGTCGCATACATGTATATTTTTAAAGAACGGGTAAAGGTTTGTAAAAATTATTACTGAAGTTGAAGTCTGGTGTAAATTTAGCTGTAACAGGATAATCCTTTGTGAGAAGTGTTATATGATGGATCTAGTTGCGCAAAACTCTCATTTTAAAAAGTATAACTGAGATATAGGGGCGGGTCCATTCATTGGCGATTTCTTCTAATTGTATCTACGATCGTCAAAAGCGACAATCTCGCATTGTTCCTTTACTTATCCCCTTGTGTAGCATTAATAAGCTTTCTGAAAAATGTATAATATTTAATTACTATTAGACACATAGCACAGAACATTATCTCTTAACTAACCACAATGGTCTGCTGCAGAAATTTTGACTGTTTATAATTTGCAAAAAATACTTCTTTTGTCAGTATTTTTTAGTATTTCAAATGTTTTCATAGGTACAACTATGTTTCTAAGACATTCTATAATTGAGGGACATGGTCAATGTGATCCAGCCCTCAACGTAATATAGAAAAAAAAACTCTTTTTAAAAAATTCTATCATTTGTATTGACTTATTACTAGTATCTCTGTATTACAAACTCAGCCATAATTTGGAGCTTGCTCGTCCCTATGCCGTTCTAAGCCCTGGTAAATGAGAAAGTTTGAGCGATGGGCTAAACACCCAAAAACAAACCGTTTACAGAAACCACCAAACGAGTGACCTCATGCACTACTGGGGCGCAAAGAGTCTCAAGGCAAGGCTCTGTACTACTGCTTTACTGAAGCAAGCCATTAATACATTGGTGTTATATTTAAAAAATATCTTCAACTTTGCGCATGAAATATGAGAGAATTCACGAAGGAAACAACGTAGATTATTCGTGCAAATAGTTTGTGTTGTGTATTTTTCTGAAGGAGGCAAGCGGTTTTTGAGACTCGCCGAAACACGTAAATCTGTACCACCAAATAAAATGATCTGCGCTGTTTTCTTTATTGAATCTTCTCACATTGATGTTAGTTAAATAAAATTTCTCAGCCTCATAAATGTTCTTGGCACTATTGCCATAGCTAAACAAACTTTGAAAAACAAATTCAAATTCTTAAAACTACGTAAGTGCTTAAATACTTACGTAAATGCTTAAAACTTCTTCAAACCGAGGTACTATAAAGCACCTTGCATGTCTTATGACGACGATAAGTCAGGCCAAAAACAAATTGAAAATGATGGCAACATGCATCTAGGAACTGATGCACATTAGTATTTTTATGTATGTCATGATGTTCAAGAAGTCAGTTACATTTTTATTGAGGAATTATATTAATTTTTTCTTGAAAACGTTTCAAGGAAAGTATATTTTGTAAGTTAAAGCACTAAATTATTCCAACAACTAAAAAAGTTACAAAAATTTCTAGGTTGCATGTTTTCTGAAAATGTATTTTTATTGGTGTGAGAAAAAGTGGGAGTATATACATTTAATCTTAAAAATCGATAATAATTATTAATAGTAATCAGGCCCATTGATACATTTTTAAAATTCATCGATTTTTTTTTAACAATGAGCTTAGATATTTTTAATAAATTGAATCTATATTTTGAACCGCAACAAATGCCTTTAAGTTTTGTGATATGAAATTCATTGTTAAAATTATTTGAAGAAAATATGTACTAGGAATATTTGAGAAGAAAATTACGAGTATAAGACAAGAAAATATAATACAAACAATTAAATTTTTAAAAATCAACAAAATTAGACCTTAGCTGATCGTAAAGATTAATTTATTTTAATTTGGAGATAAAACCGACTACAAAGCATTCGATTACATTTACGACTTTTATTTAAATAAATAAGATTATCTAGCAATTTGTTAAATTAAGAAAAATACGAATAGGAATATGCTTCTCAGTCGTGCTGACAGATAAGGGATGGAATCATTTGCGTATGCGCCAGAGGAAATCAACTTCTTATTTTTGAAAATTAAGGAAACGTTCCCCAATCTATTATAAACATTCCGTTTGCTGAAACTTTTCTTCAGCACATAAGGGATATCAATCTCACAACAAATTAACTTGATTCAATTGGGCCGGCTCTCCTGAATAATTATCAGCATTCCGAAGAGCTGTTAATACAAACCTATCTAAATGCTTTGCAATGCAAATGACACCATTCAACTGATAAATAGCTTCTAAATGTGATCTTCAACAAGGTCGCACGAATTTCTGTTGAAATTTGTGGAAAATCATTTTAGTGGATGCATTTGTACACAACAAAATACATTTACCGAAAAAGAATATCTAGTTAACTAATTATATAATCAAAAATAAATTATTAAACGATATCTCACTAATAATTGAAGTTTTTTACTGGATATTAGGAATGAGGCTATTATTCTAAATAATATATGGTATAAACTGTTTTTATAGCTACACATTTTATTTAACACATTTAATGAAAACAAATTGCTCAATTTTCATACTGTAAGTTTTAAAAATCAGTAAAGAATTTATAAATAAATTTAAACACATGTCGAACTAATGTTATTCAATATGTACTGTAATAATTGGATTCCAAAATGCAATTCCAAGAAAAGCTATCACTTACATGTAATCAAAGTACATCAATTTGATATGCTTTTGGATAAAGAAATTAAGGTAAATTGAAAGAAGATATCATATTACATGTAACGTAATTTTATGGAACATGAATTTCCTGTTAAAGGCTGTACGTGAACTTTCCATTTCCAATTGCGTACAATTAAAGCAATATTTTCTTCAAAGTGATTATTTCACAATCGCTTTATTTTTTTATTATTTAGGTTTTTTTTTAAGCTTTTAAAATTACTTTTCAGTTTAGAGTAATAAATAATTCGTAATTCTTTTAAAAAAATAATACTGAATTTTATCAATATTTATTATTCAGGATGAATGTAGACTAAATTTTGTTTGTAGTCTAGAAAAAAAAATGTTATTGAGTTTTTTTAATACTAAAACTTACTGAATGGTTGAAAAAAATCAGGTGAATATTATTTTCCATATTTAAAAATGGCAAAAAATTTATGAAATAAACCTTATAAAATAGTTGAAATTTACAAGGGATGAAGTTTAAATGCTAAAAACTATTCTACAATTTATAAGTTTAGTAAGTAAGTAAGTAAATAGTTGTTTAAGTAAGTTTTATTCTACAATTTATAATTGGAGAAATATTTATAAATAGTTACGAAATATTTGTTTAAGAAGTGGCCCAAGTACATAGATTGATAGTTATGATGTTACTTTTGTATCTTAGATAAAATTTTTATGATGCATTCTTAATTTTAGATCAAATTAAAGTAACATTAGTAGTGAATTCCCTTAAATATAGTACTTGGAGTGTTTTATCCCGTTAAAGTTTTTTTTTTATCACTGTAATATTACGTACCGCCAGTGCGGGTAACTTTGGTCAAAAATCTTTGTTTTTTCACATTAGAAGAAAAATTAAACTACAAAACAACTACAACTACAAACAATTAAACACCTAAAAATCATTATTCATTCTAAGTATTGTACTTTTAGGAATAATTTCCAAGCATTTTTGTTAAATTTTATAAATTTAAAAAAAATGGTATTAGTTTTAAAAAAAATTGGACACGGTTAGGATCCGGGAGGGTAACTTTTGTCCAAGCATGAAATACTTAAGAAGCATAATTTTTATCATCCCCTTGAATGATGTGTTACCGAATTAAATAGTAATATTAAAATACTTAAACATAAAAATAACAAAGTTATAAGATACATAGTTATTAAAACTGTTATTTAACTTAACTTTTACATTACAGTACATCGTAGACTGACATTACAATATGAATACCAGTATTGGTCGTCGCTTAAAAGAAAAGTAAACTTCATTTTTAATAAGAGAAAATAACTTATTTTTTGAAGCAATGTTTAATAACAAATATCTTTATAAAAAGCAAATGATTTTATTGTAAAAGGAAAAAAATAATATGTTCGTAATTAGGGAATTTGAAAATTATTACATTTCGAAATTAGCAGTTTTGAATGTTGTACGTTTCTTGCATTTTATCTTTATCTTTTTAATGTTTAAAATCGTCTATTTTTTTAAATCATCTCAAAAATGGGTAATCATAAAAGTAAAACTTCTCTTCAAAAATAGTTTAACAGAATACACTTTAACAAACATTTTTGAAAGTGCAAAGTTCCATAAAATAATCCTTACATCTTGGACCAAAGTTACCAGCATTCATCGGCAAAAGTTTCCCAGTGACGAATAATTGATATAGCATAAAAAGTATTCAACTTAGATTAAAACAAATGAAGTAATATTCATCCCTATAAATAAAAGAATAGTATTGAGTGTTTTATTCAGCTATTTTCAATATTTTTTTTAGGTGTTCCAGACAAAAGTTGGGAGAAATAGATTTTTGTCATTAAATGCTCGTAAGAATATAAACGTCATTTGTGGTGTTGCCAAATTAGAATTTGATTTTTTTACATGAAATCTTTCCACATTTAAAAAAATGTAAAACAATTTAATATGGAATCATTTTATGAAGAGAAATTAAGAAACAAATCTTTTTCCGACGCATGGACCAAAGTTATCATCCATGGCCGAAGATACCCACTTCGACGGTACTTGCGATATTTATGCTATAATAAACTTACATTTGATTATGGCAAAACACATTAGGTATAAAAATAAAAAAAAATCAATAAATTTATTTGACACATAAATTAATGTTTGTAAAATTTTGATTGTGTTATAACGTGTCAATTATAAAAAAGTAATATTCCAAAAAATTTATTATTTTTGAAACAGTTCAAATAGTCATTTTTTAAACTATTCCAAAAAAATTTGAGGATTTTTTTATAATTTTTTATGTCAAATTGATTATCGTTAAAAAATAGATATATTTAAGCAAAGTTGTATTAAACAATACAAGCTAGATGCGTTTTATTATTTTAAAGATAAATAATTTTTTGATAGTGATAATAATTTTTTCCTAATACATATAGAAACAAATATACTTTAGCCTTAGCAATTCATCAATGCACGTCAAAAATCCTCTCAAATACCAGCAGACACATCCATTTTCAAAACCAAATTACAAACAAATTTAAAATGCAATTTTTATACACTGAGAAAAAAATACTGTAAACATACAAAAAATGTTTTTGTAACGTTACAGAAATAACCAATTTTACAAAAAAAGTTTTTGTAATTCTGAACAGAAATCCTCATTTCTACAGTTACAGGAAATGTTCTAGTATTCGCAATTTTTTTCAACCAATCATCTTCGACTTGAAGTTGCGCGCGCATCGCTTCTAAAGTTTCGTTTGTGATTTGGATCAATTCATCGCCATTTAAAAATGTTATAACGTTTTAAATTTGATACAGATATAAAATATAGGTGAGTAACTTTTATTTCTTTCTATTATGCTATTTATAATTCTTATTTTTGTATTCGACCTTGTTCCGATTGTTTAATGTTTTATATTCATGAACATTTCGTTAACATGTAATGAAGCCGACCCGGTGGCGCAACGGTTAGGGATCTAGCCTTTGGAGCTTCTGGGTTCGGGTTCGAATCCCGGTAAGGCATGGATGTTTGTGTTTGTCAATAAATGTTGTTATTTGTCTATGTGTTTGTGTCGTTGCTTTCTTTGTGTGTCTCTTGTGCCTGTGTCATTTCTGGGGTTGAGTACAATAGACCTGAGGTCGCAGTGCTCGGCGAACTTGCCCCCCACCAAGAAAGTCATAAGTCTTAACATATAATGAAAATTGTTCTGTTTTGCTAGAAAATAGGTAATAATAACAATATACATAAAAAAGTCTTGTAAAATTACAAAAACATTACATGTATAGCATACATAAAAAAGTCTTGTAAATATACAAGATTATGTATATGTAATGTTAACACAAATATATTAAGTGTTTTTACAGTACTATTTTTAGTAGTTATTTACTAGAAATTTTCTAGGAAAAGTTTTTTACAAAAAATATTTTTGTTATGGTTACAGATTTTTTTTCACAGTGTATGTCTTCAACCAAGGCGAAGCACATCGTTATATATATTTTGCTTCACTAAGTCGGAAATCGACCGCAAGAAAGCTCGCTAAAATTTTAACAGAGTCCTTGCATTTCCATTACTGAGTTAGGTGAGCTGTGAGTAAATTATTCAGTACTTCTCGGGACTTATAAAACTTACACTGTCACCGTACCGTCTTTGATGTTAAATTAAAAAAACTCGTAAACAAAGAAACTAACCCGACAAGACAAGAGTAGCCTTTCTGTGGAAGAATGGGACATTGATTATTTTTCAAATTTATTTCCGCTAAAACATTGTTAACTGTTAGATTTTTCAAGTGGTTTCTAGAGTTGTTTGATAAAATTGTACAAAATCGGACAAGTTTTTGCTTTTATAAGACGTAAATTGATCTGAACCAAATCGTTCATATAAAATTTTGATATTTCAATCTAATGCCAAAACCCCAAAAAGTTTAAAAAATCAATGTGTTTAACATTCCAGATTTTCCACAACTGTATGAAAAAATAGCACTCTTTTAGCATATTATCTGTGGGTATCTTTACAAATAAAGCTGGTCAATGAAGATGAAACATAATGAAACAGTTATTGTGTGAAATAAAATAAGATATTATTTTTGAATTAAAACAAAATATTGCAGACTTTCTTTTCTAAATTCTTTTATTTTCTGCGATGTTGCCAATTACAGAAATATAAATTTACAATTAATTATAGTATGATAAAATAAGCACGTGAGCCGTGTCACATTCAATATTAAAATCAATGGGAATACTTCTTATGATGTCACGCTCTTCATACTGCGATATCATTGGTTGTTTTGTTTTGTTTGATAAAGTGTTGAAGCAAGCTCATTGGTTTTTTATAACGTCACGCGCTCCGAACTGCGATTTCATTGGTTATTTTGTTTCCTTTGACAAAGTGTTGAAACAAGCCCATTGGACGAAGTCTCAAATGAACTGTCCAGCAACCCCATATGTCATTTATATTTTGGGGAATGCAAGTTTTGCAACTAGTCCCTTAATTTACCACATGCTTTCGCTTATTTAAAAAAATATCTTCAGAAGGGAATCAGTAAAATTAACTTTTTAGAATACACATCTCTAACAGTATATACATTTTTGAGCGACAAAAACCTTCGTGTAGAAACCTTTAGAAAGCCTTCACAAAACTTTTCGTCCCCAGCTTGAGAAATACACTAAAGTGTACCTTAAATATAATATCAAACGAATTCCCTGAAGAAGGATTGTAGATTGCTTTAAGTGTTGAGTTTGAAGATTATAATTTGGTTGTTCTACAGCTACTAGGTGTAGAATTGGTTAGCTTTACTAAGTTGTAGCTGTTATTTGAAGAATGTTTATGCAAAACTAAAAAAAATTAAATTATAACTACGATACAGCTTCTGTTCCATTTATTGGCGACTTTTAATAATTGTAAATTTAATTGGACGAAATTGCTAATGAACGGGCCGGGTCCAATATCTTTGTTATACTTTGTAAAATGTTAGTTTTGCAATCATGCTCTTCATAGTATTTATCAAGTGGCCCATAGTTATTTTTTATGACCAATACCATCGTCTACTAGACGAATTTTGTTTAAATACCAACGTAAATTTACCCACATGTAGAAGAATATTGTATATTTATGCTATTGTATATATACGCTTTGTTGCTAAAACATAGTATTTCAGTGGAATAATTAAAAAAAAACATACGCCATTATAGGTATGTAAGAAAATCCGTCTCCATTACATTTTTAAATTTAAATAAAACTCTTGTCACTAAGCATCAATACATTATATCATCAGATACTAGTTGAAAAATTCTCTGACTTCTTGTACTTAACTAGGTAAACAAATGTAACAATATAAATAAAAAAGAGGATATATAAGGGCTCTTGATTGTGCAATTGAGACTCACTTGTTAAAATTTTATTGGAAAAAAAGCGTTGATTCTGGATTGAGGATCAGTAACTGAAGACCAACCTATCGCAAATATGATAATTATAAGTCTAGGAATAACTGCTTAGATTACAGGGCTAAATAAATTAGACAAATAGGAAATTCGTTGATTTTGCACTGCTACCTTTCTATTGAAGAGCAACCGAAGTAGACAAAGTTGGACGCATATTTTAAAAACTCTTTAAAATAAATGCATACAAGCTTTCATATTTTTTTAAATATAAATTTTTTTCTATCCATTTTGTTATCACGTTTACTTTTGAACTACGAGTGTTGATTTTAACTCTAATTTTAAGCCTAGAATTCACTGTTAGAGCACACTGTTTAAGCCTAGAGCACATTGTTAGAGCACCATCACCTTTTATTGAACTCTTTATTGATTAACATGTCTAACGTATTTTAATATTAAGGCTTCCAGTTTAGAGCT
This sequence comes from Oedothorax gibbosus, assembly GCA_019343175.1. Lineage (NCBI taxonomy): Eukaryota > Metazoa > Arthropoda > Arachnida > Araneae > Linyphiidae > Oedothorax > Oedothorax gibbosus. The sequence goes on along the minus strand of JAFNEN010000657.1, from coordinate 325,923 downwards.
TAAAATTCCTTAATTGTTGGAGTAAAGCATTCCCTTTGCATGTGTTAAACTCCATAATTAGAGAAAGGGAAATGTATATTCGTAAAATTCACATACTCCCTAGTGTAATTAACATATAGGGTCCTGCACCTTTGTTGGCGATATCGTCCAATTGAATTTACCATTTACAAAAGTCGCCAATGAAAGGGCAGGGCCCTATATCTAAGGTATACTTAGAAATATGTGAGCTTTGCAACTGAAAGCGTAAAGTTTTAATCTCGACACATGTTTATGTAATAAAATATTGCTTAATTAAGACGCCGCTAATCATAATTTAGGATTACTTTAAAAAGTTAGTATAACGAGAATTTTTGTAGAAAAGGGTAAAATTTCATTAGATATTTAGAATTTCCGTTTATTATATAAAAGCCCCAAGTTCTAATTAGTCTAGCCAATTTTAATTATGCAATATACAGTGAAAAGAATGGGTTACTCAAAAGCAAATTAAAAAAACTTATTGCCTTTATGTAATTAGTACAAGCAAAGTAGAACAAGATCGCATTTAAAACTTACGTTAGACAAACTTTTAATTACATGTAACTCAAGTTCTGCCAAATGTACTTTTCCTTTTATATAAAACTTGCTTGGCATGATTGTAAACTTAATATTTATAGAAAGAAATACAGAGAAGTTATTTTTACCAGACGCTTAAAACTGTATATACCATTAAAATTACCTAAACAACGCATTTTGGTAAAATATTTTTTTAGCCTTAGTTTAAAAGTGTTGTTGTTGCATTAAATGGTAACTCGTAGACCATGGTGGGATCTTAATTATTTTTCATGCAATAATTTTTTTTATGAATACAAAGGCTTCAAAGTTTCATAGAATAAATTATATTAAAACATTTAAAAGCTGTATATACACGCTAAAGCGTGATCAAACATGTTATTGATGCATAAAAAAACTTTTAACTTCTAAAGGTTGGCAAATAAAAATGCGAAACTAAAAAATGCATAACAAATATGCAAATATACAAATACTACATTTTATTAAACGTAAAACTATCATGTTACTCAATTAATGTGAAATGGGGACCTATGATGTCAATTAGATGTCCGTACGTAGGTCCGCGTGTACCTTCATCACTATTAGATTTAACAATGTGTCTTCTAAACGTGGTTACTTATATGAGTAGATACTAACTCTAGGTGTTATGTTAGTTTGAAATATCATCGCACTAGAGTTACACAAGGGCTATTGGCGACGTGCTGCATAATTTAGAATCACAGTAAAATGACGAAATTCCAGGAGTATTTAATTAAAATACTATTAAGTTTTGGAGAACAATCCTGGGACAAGTTAATAAAAATTTACAAAATTGAATAATTCATTTTTTAGATTATACGACCTGATTTTATTTTTAATTCTACGAATTATGAACATGCTTTTCAGTGGCTAACGTAAGTGAATCTATAAAAGTATATATGATGTATATGTTTACAGAAATAATAAGTATATGATTACAGAAGTAAGATTCATATGATGATTTACTTAACAGTTTTAATAACAATGTTTATTCCAAATTCATTGTCTCGACAAAAGTCGTTATTTAAATAAATTATAGAAAAGTATATTTAAATTTCGAAGTTGATACTTTTTGTTTATTTAGAGTAATAATTCATGCAGCTTATAAGATTTATCAAATGCTAATTTATGTAAAAACTTGTTATACGCTAATATTTCATTGTTCATGCGTTAAAAAATCAATCATGATTGATGAATAATACATATTTGTATCCTATTTTATGTTTATTCAATTAAATCAACAGAGTTAAAAGTAAATTTTGGTAAATGGTTATAAGTACCAAAGCCAAATGATCTAGGTGCACAATGCCGGTATTGTATCTAGAGCCAATTTACAAATATTTTTAAATTCTTTGATTTACACATAATTATTAATTTAAATACATACTATAGTTTCATAAGGTGATAAGTCTAATGATTTCTGCCTTAAAATTGCAAACCTTAAGTCAGATCTATTATAAATTTATTGGAATTTAGAAAAAAAGGTACATATATCTTCCCTACTCCAAAGAAGTGTTTTATATTAGATTTCAATTCAAGAAATGGTGGTCAGTTTAAACAGTTTCCGGATTGTTTTTAAACGGTCGAATGCTTCTTATAAAGTAGAATAAAAAATCCTTCTTCGAAAACATTTTCCAATTTCACCGGTACTCGAATACCAAATGCTTCCATTCGAATACCCAGGGACATACTCTAAGTCAGTAGAAGGGGGTCCTGTCATTTTAAAACAGTTTTCGGTCCCCTAAGAGGTTTAGTTTGGTACAACGGTCTACAGCTTACAAAATATCTCAGTATAGGCTGTTTCTTTCAGATCCTAGGCATCAATATATGGCGAGAATATTTTAGAGCGCTGGGCAGGAAATGAGAACCGTACGTTGCTTAGGTCTTCTTACGATATTTCTTTTATGGAATAATTTGAAGGAGATGTTTAGAAAGTATTGTATGATTGTTACTTGAAATCGTCAGTGAATTTGAAGACACTTTATTTGCTCTCATCGAAAAGGGGGACTGTATACTCTTCCTGGGTGTTTTAAAAACTTTTCTAATGTATTCACAGTTGGGAAACATAGTTTTCTTTTATCTAATAAGTATACTTGAACTTATGTTAAATATAGATGAATTCGTTTAATTTGTTGGTATTTATGTATTTTTCTTTAAATTAATAATTATCATGAAAAATGTTTGAAAAGTTACCTTTAAATATTAATATATTTTTATAAAAAATGTCGAATGCTGAATGTCGAATTGTCGAATGCTTCTTATAAAGTAGAATAAAAAATCCTTCTTCGAAAACATTTTCCGATTTCACCGGTACTCGAATACCAAATGCTTCCATTCGAATACCCAGGGACATACTCTAAGTCAGTAGAAGAGGGTCATGTCATTTTAAAACAGTTTTCGGTCCCCTAAGAGGTTTAGTTTGGTACAACGGTCCACAGCTTACCAAATATTTCAGCATAGGCTGATTCTTTCAGGTCCTAAGCATCAATATATGGCGAGAATATTTTAGAGCGCTGGACAGGAAATGGGAACCGTACGTTGCTTAAGTCTTCTTACGATATTTCTTTTATGGAATAATTTGAAGGAGATGTTCAGAAAGTATTGTATTATTGTTACTTGAAATCAAAAGTGAATTTGAAGACACCTTATTTGCTCCCATCGAAAAGGGGGACTTTATACTATTCCTGGGTGTTTTACAATCTTTTTAATGTATTCACGGATGGGAAAGTTTTCTTTTGGAGAGTTTTCTTTTATCTAATACGTATACTTGAACTTATTTTAAAGATCGATGAATTCGTTCAATTTGTAGGTATTTATGTGTATATTTCTTCAAATTAATAATTATGAAAAAGTTTGAAAAGTTACCTTTAAATATTAATATATTTGTCGGTATTTATGTATATTTCTTTAAATTAATAATTATCATGAAAAAAGTTTGATAAGTTACCTTTAAATATTAATATATTTTTAGTAAAAAATAAATTGTATCGTAAAATTAAAAATAAGTAAATATAACATATATGTAGATAAATACTTTATTGAATAAGCTTTCAATTATATGCCCCAATTAGTACCAAATGGATCAATACTTAGTTCCTTGATCACTCAGGATGCATACAATTGAGTCAAAATACAAAGTGTTTTGTTTTTAGAATATTATGATGTATCCAAGTTTCTTACAAAAATTCTTATAGTTTAAATTTTTAATTTTCTTACAAATTTTATTTTGACAACTGTCCATTAATTCAAGTTCATTAGAAACTATAAAATAGTTAGTTTAGTTGATTAGCAGTGATGAAATTTTGGTAATGATGTTTATTAGTGTTTATTCGTCTTTTTGCATTTAGTCAAGAGATTTAAGAGATAAGGAAAAACACGTAGTATGTTGCTCCAATCTTCCAAAAGTAGTACATCTCAGACGCTTCACTAAAGTGGATCACTTATGAAGATAATTCCCAGTTTTTAATCACAAAACCTTACATGAGGTTTAAATTATGTAGACATCAATAAAATTTTAATAATACATGTTCTAACCACTTACATTTTTGAAAGTTGCGTGACATATAAAAAAAATGTGTTTCTGCTTAATTTATCCACAAAATATTTTTTTTTCAAAAGCTACAAGATCATCTACGATATATAAACTAGTATACTGTAATTATTTGTATCTACAATATTTCTAAATTTTATAAAATGCTACTACTGTAATTGTGCTTGGATATATAATATATATGTATATATTGGGTATGAAATGATTATGAAATATATTTACAATGACTTGTTTTGTTTAATGACTTTGATATAAATCTTATTTGTATAACAGATTTTTTCCCTTCCAACCAAGAAACTGCTGGGTTTTTCTCGAAACGCATTATTATTTCTTTTTTACAATTTTTACAATTCAACGTGTGATTTATATGTAAAGTCAATATTATTTTCTTTTTGAACATGTTACTTCTGATAAAATATTTTTTGACTCTTACAAAATGTGGCTCCCAACTTTTTGTAAATGGCAGCGAAATTATTTATGAACCAGTAACAAGTACTCATTTCAAAAATGAAAATAAAAGAACGTCATGTTTTAAAAACCATACTCTTTCTGATTGGATTTTGTCTATAATCTTTTTTTGCAGAGGCTAGCAACGTTTCACGCTTTCGTGTATGGTATTAACTGCGCATGCTCAAGGCTTTATGGAACATGTATACATTCGTAAACAGGTATGGGATTATACTGAAAGTTGAGATTACTCTTTTTGGTCCGGGCCAATTGTTTTCTCCAAAAAAAACATCAGTATCCAACATGGCGTATTGAGGGCGCATGAAAGCCTAAACACTCGTTTAGGAACGGGAAAAATTTCTCTAAAAAACTATCAGTTCTAGCCATTGTAATGAGCGTTCAAAAATTGAAAATTTAAATAATTCATGAAACGTTAAAAATCAAGAAACTTCAGGACAACTCAAATCGATTTCTGGTGAAATAAAAAAGCTGGAAAAGAAATTGGGATTCTGCCAGAAGGGAATTGAACCGGAAACCTTATGTACGACGCTTATTCTACCACTAAGCTACGTTTTCCGTGAAGACCCGAACTCAATGTAAATAGCGTCAGTCCTGACAGTAATACCGTACGCGTAATGCGTTACGGTTTGCGTGCACGTAACACTCGTTTTGGGTTTTTTTATAATTAAAACACCATTATGGTAAAAAGGTTTTTCTGTTTTAATTATTCAGAGGATTAGATTGATTTAAATATTAATTATTCTTATGATTACAAAATGTAAATTTATATACACATAAAAAACCTTTATAATAATGTTCTAAAATATTACAATACTTCGTCACTCTTTTTATAAATAAACACAAACATAATCGCACTATTTAAACCAAATTACGGGAAAATTGTTGGAACACTATCCCAAACAATTTTATTCAAAATGTATTACAAAACTGTATGGTGTTTTTTTATTTCTACTTAAGTTTATATATTTTTTTTTATATTTGTCCAAAAGTAATAGTTTTAGTTAGGGTTATATTAAGCTGAAATAATTAATATTTTCATAAATTAGCTTTGTAATTTTTGCCGATATTTTATTTAGCATTAATTATCTTTTATATTAATCCTTAGCAATATTAACTCAAAGATTGCGTTCAACTATTATATTTTGTTTTAATACGACCGCCACAAATTTAGCTTAGGTATATTATTTGATACTTTTGATACTAAGGATACATATTCTAGAGAATATCTATAATATTTTGATAAATTATCAATATTAATAAATCTTTGTAACCAAAAATCTTGTGCAACAAATTAAATTTTCGAATTTAATGATATTTAAACTATAGTTTAAACATTTCAGTTTCAAACCACGATTATTCTATTTTCTAATTGAGAAAATATGGCATGAATCATATTTGTTCAGCCAGTAACTAGTTATAGGATATATTAGTCAAAAGTTTCATAAATCATTGTTCACTTAGATTTCCACTGGCGTACCTTTATAAATTAAGTACTATTGATACGCTAAAAAGTAACTACTCATGTTCATTACTTAATTTTGTTCAGTGTAAGTAATGGAAACAGCAATCCCGAGCTATGAATTAAAGTGGAAAAGAGCCTCTCTTACTCCATACTATCATTGCGAAGCTTAATTTAATATATTGCAAAATATAAGTATTTTACTAATGATAACTATTTTTCTAAAATGATGGTATAAGTGTCTAAAAATTACATACACACGATACCAGCAAGGTGGAGGCAGTGGAAGATCATACATACCCTGTCCGATAGATCAGGTAGAATAATGATTTAACAACACTGAATTTAATACTCAGGCTATTAATTTTTTCACAACTATTCTGTTTAATTGAAAACCTTTCCAAGGAGATCGTCAACATTGTACAGCGTAAAAATTACTAGATGACTATATCGTTTAGATGTCTGCCGTGGGCAGGTAAACTGTAATATCCAAACACATGGCTCGAACCATTATTGTAAGCTTTAATTAATTCTAATCTGTAGGAAAGTATATTAAATGACTGATCATTTCAGGGAAATATATGTCAAATTCATTGTTGTGATTACTGCAGTTTACCTGCTCACGGCAGATGTGAATGTATGATAATTCAATATTTCGAATATATTTTTTGATCCCATAATGTTAAACAATTAACCAATTGTCCGTCAACCATTTTTCAAGCTATTAGATGAGGTGCCGAGAAGAGACATATGCACGTAGACAGCACAGTGAAGGCAGTGAAGAAGATCAAGCAAACCCTGTCCACAACCATCGCAGCATACTTCCATTCCGCAATAATGTCATTGATTTTGTCTTCTTTCTTCATTCTTCCAGTAACGAACTTGAGTTCTCGCAATATGGATGCCAGTTCGCGGCTAAAACATCCGGTTGTCCCGGACGGTCCTTCTTGTCCAGATACTGTTGTCACGATGTCCTCGTCAATGTCCATCACGTTGGCCATCAGACTTCTGGATGACCTTTGTCGGACAATCTCAAGGTCTTTCCTGGAGCCGAAGATTGCCTTCTGCTGGAGCTTGGCGGAAGGTCGCTGCATGCGAAGGATCCATGGAAGCCAGATAAGGAAAAGGGATCGGACCTAGTAAAATATTTGACTAAATCAAACTGAAATCGAATTAATAAAAAAAATTCAGAATCATTAAACTTTTTTTTAATCTACATTACATATGGTTATATTAGAAAAAAAATCGTTCAGTTATATATAATAGCTACTTCTAAAATTTTGAATCATTATTTTTTTAATGTGTACTATATATGCTCATATTAGAAAAACATCTTCAGTTCTTTAATCGATACTATTAAATATATTAAGATATATATTTCAACCATATTTAAATGAATTTACTGTAAAAAACAAGAAGTTTTAAATGAACTAAAATAACCTGCTTTCCTGTTACTTTAAATACTGACCAAAAATTTTATCGTAAAACACGTATATTTGTATTAGTTACTGTAACTTAGACACGCTTCCATACAAGCTTTATACAATTTTAGAAATCATGCAAATCGCCAAACACAAATTTTAATTGTAATTTAAACTTTTAAAAGCCAAAATTGGCTATTTTCACACTCCTTAAATAAGGAGATATTCTTTTTAAAATAAGTATTCATATAAAAAATGTAAAAACCCGATATCATCTAAAAATTTAGTAATAAAAAATGATGAAACAATTTCAAATTATATTAATAAATAAAAATTAAAGTACGGATGGACGAACGTACATTTACGTTTGTTCGTAATTCACTTCCATGGACATCCCCAGCATGTAAATACCTACTTTCTCTTTTAATTAATTCTTTCGAAATTTAAAATTATAATGGAAAGTAGGCTAAAAATAATTTTTTTACACACATAAATTTTAAATAAATAATATAAAAACTCTAATGTTTTTTACAGGTGATAACAATGATTTAAATAAATAAATATTAAATTTCAATGATATTAAAATATGTAGGCCATGAACAGACTGGTAGACAAATGCCCGTCCGTACGTACATACTGAAGGAGTAAGAGTATAAATGGTAAGTCTCTGATGTCATACCTATGAAACAGAAATATTTTTTATTACATCAGGCGGATCGAACCGAATTTTGCTGGGGATGGGAAGGACGAACATTGAACATAATTTTCACCACGTCAATACCTACTATCCATTTGTGTTATAATTATTTTGAATTATAAAAAATAGACTGAAAGTAAGATCTACTTAGAATACTTAAACTTACAAATGTAGGCATCTCGTGAGTGTCCGAGCTTCTATGATGATAATTGAGAACTACAACTGTCATGACTACCGAGAAAGCCACCATGACCATAATACAGGCAAAATAAGTACCTATTAAAATGAATTATATTAATATCACGTTAATGTCATTCTTATATATACGGCATCGTAAAAATCAATAAAAAAGGCATATTATGTTTTTTAAATAATAAACCATGTTTTAATATAATATAACTTTATAATTGAAATTTTCTTAATTTTAATAATTTTCTAATTAATTTATTTTGTGTTTAAAGTAGCATATTTAGTAAGGAAAGGTAAACTATATTTTTACCAAGAAATTTTTCTTTAGAAATAGGTATTAAATTGTTTTGTTGTTGTTTTCTTTAAAGTTAATTAAATTTAGCTCGAGTAAGCGTCGTTAGACTCACAAAAGAAAATAATTAATTTACTTAAGAATTATTTTCTTCCACTTCCTGAATTTGCTAATATTGTCTTTAATATTTTTTCTAAGTGTGGAATTCAATAATTTAATACTTTATTGTGTTACTGTAAAAAAATAACAATTTGATAAAAATATCATTAATTCTTTATTTTTCTCTTTTGGTAGAATTAAAAGGATTTTTTTTTGTTTTGAATTGCTAAGTCAAAACTTTGAAAACAAGTTTATTTCTAACCAATGCGTCACTAATAATTCACAAAAACATAAAAAAATTTTATATCTTATGGCATTATCCAAACAAAAACTAACTTATTGGAAGATATATGACAATAACACTTATTATTGCAAAACTTTATCTACGAATGATAGTATGAAATGCTATTTATTTACATCATATATACTACTTACGATGCTATCTTATCTGTAGCCGAAGGCTATCTTTAGACATTATTGGGACACAAACGCAATAAATATTCCGTTATAGTTTTGTTTTATGGTTTTGTTTCACTTTAAATGCATCATATAACAGGATAAAGTGTTGGATTGTCTTGAAAACAACGGCTATGGTACTTCTATTTGCTTTTAAAATGCATTTTTTTGAAAATAATGCTTTGCTTTATGGGATATTTACTCTATAATATAAATTAGCATTATGGTTGCATTAATAATGAAATAGCATATTAAACAAAGTATTTATTAAAATGAATTGATTTAATATTTCCATGCTGCATCTTTTGGTGTCACATATTTTTCACAATGTATTTAAAGCCAAAATAATATAGTAAAGAATATGAATTAAGATTTAAAATATGACGGAAGTATTGAACTATAAGAAGTATTGTAATATTTCAATATTTAGTGATGCCATTTCTTACGTTTTTTCTTACTATCTTATCTATTTAACTTATCTATTTAATTTGATTTATTTGTCAATTTTAAAAAGCTTTTCATCTCCTCTTAAATTGTGACTTACACTACAGTTACATGGGATTACCATATACTTTTAGATATGTTTATATTGAAACGGTATTAATAAGGCAATACTTAAACGAGTTTGAAAAACAAAATATTGATTTAATAAACTTTAATAAATGAATATTTAAAAATAAAATATGCATGATATTTGTATACACTTTTATTTAAATCATTACAATCGATTTACATGATTTAACATAAAACACTAGCCATTATTTTGAAAACATTACTTCCATCACCAAAACACGACTCAAGAGTTCACAATTTTTGTTGTTAATATAATGGAAATTTTATTTCTCAAACAAAGAAATTAGAGTTTTTACGTAAATAATTGGCCTTCCAAAATAACACAAAAGAAACGCTGAAATATAAAATTATGGAATTCTTAGTTTTCTCTTTTGCACATGTAGTTGTTTATAAATGCATTAATTTGATTTCCATTAAACTGTTCTCTTTTGTATTTCATTTTTCTTGTTTTTTATCATTCAAAAGTGCTTGAATAATTTTTAAATCGTGGTGTTTTGATCGAAATATTTTTTTTCTTCTTACAAGATACAAACATAAATACGCAAACGTGACAATCTGCTCTTTAAATTTCCGAATTCATGCTATAATTATTTTTCTTCTTCGCATTAGTATGCAAAAGATTGCAGTAAAATTGATGAATCAACATTTTAAAAGATTTTTTTCCTACACAGGAGATACATTATTTAAAGCTCACGTTCCTAAAAAGTTCATATTTTTTTATTTTTGTTTTTTAAACAACGTACCACTAGTTTTGTTACATATTTTCGTCTTTTTTAAATAAATATTAGCCGTACATTGGTAAACAAAGCAGATTTTTTTCTTGACACCTTTGCAGGTGTATAAATATTTTATTATATTTCAAAATTATGTAATGTATTGTTTTATCATAATTCCATTAAAGTCATATTTTTGGTGGCTTTATTGGTGGCTAAGCCTTTTGCAGACTTCTCATATTCCTCAGAATTGAGAGCCATTTTTTGTGGCACCATCTAGAAGACTCACTACCAATTTTGACGCTCAGAAGATGTTGAAGTATGCCGATATTTAATTTTGCCACGATAACCCAAGCCAAATGGATACTCAAAGGATCTTTCACATGCCACATAGTCATATGGGATGCGTGCCCATGATTTCCCCATCCAGAAAATATGGCGACTCAGACGTGGCTCGAACCCGCAAACTTGGGAAAAGAGAACATTTTATTTTTTGTAATACTGAAAACATATAAAACGGTCTTTTAAGCGATATCCTCATGGATATACATTATATTTTCATCGTGGTAGCAATCAGATCTTTATAAAAACATTTTAAATCTATTCCAAATGTAAGTGATATAGATCTATTTTTTGTATACAATTTATTTCCAAGTCCTAATGACTGTTATACATATAATACATACATGCTTCATACACAATGACTCAAGTATAGAGTATAATAAGGATATCGGGTAAAAAGGTTTAAATAAAGCTATGTACAATGCATGCCAAGCAGAACTCCAAGCAACTATATGAACATCAACATGCATTTAAAACTAATAATAAACACTAAAATCTTACGTAATAGAGTTATGCAATAAGTTTAAAACTACTAGTAAGTTGAACATAGGAAAGGAGTGAATTATTTATGTATTTCTTTAATTTTTTGTTTAATATCTAAATTACCAAAATAATTCTTACTATGAAAGCTGAAAATACTATTTCTTAAATTGTATGACTCAGCCAAAAATAATATAATAAAGCGAATTTATGTAACTTTTCTTTAAACACATACACTAGTTTGACGGAACTGTTAAATGTATTGTTTGTCATTGAAGGTTGTTAAATTTCTTTACACAATTAATTTGTCCTCGAAAACGTATTTCATTTAATCCTATAGATTAAAAAAAAATATGTATATATATATCAGCATCAATGCATATAAAAATGAGCAAATTGTAATCCGCAAATTAAGTGTTTTATCAAAGTAGGTTTTAGACATTGCTTTATTTTTAATCAAAAGACAAATTATATTTGTTTTCTTCGAATTAAATTATCTTTTATATCTATGGATGATCCACCATAGGTTTAATGTTAGAATTCTACGTAATATTTTTATACTTTTATCGCAAGCGTTGGGATAATTGATAACTTGTTGGGATAATTAAATTGCATGGAATTTTGTTTTATTGATTTTGCTGAAATAAATTCAAAATGTGAGTGTGTAGAAAAAATGGGTGTTTTAAAATAAAAATAGATAAACGTTATTCTATTTTTCTATTACAAAAACTATGTTTTATTAGTTGCCTGAAAATAAAAATATTCCAAGCCTACATCTCTGCTTGATATTTCAAAGAATCAAAAACTGAAGAGTTTATTTTTTCGAATCTTCAATTTGGTTTTATGAGAGAATTTAGCTTAGGGTTAAAAAGGCAAAAGCACTACATATGCTGTAAATATGCACACTTGAGTGCTGTAGATATTTAAATATCAGCCTATTCCTAGTTGAATGTCAAATCCTTCAGATTCTCAAATAATATTTAAAAAAAATAGTTTGTTTAAATAAAAACCTTTTCAACATAATTTTCTTTATTTATATTTTCCCTTTCTTTAAAAGTCCTCTTATAAATTTGAGAGTTTTTTTCTTTAAAAATGCTGGATAGCTTTATGTAAAGTGAGGGCATTATTGTTTATTATCTATATTTATTTTCTATAAGAGTGTTGTGGGTAAATAATTTAATAGTGGTTAATAATGGCTTACTAGCTTAAAATTGAAGTTTTTAAAGAGTTAACATCATTTGTTTTTCAAATATCTATAAAACAAATTTCCTTATTTATAGAAGTTATCAGATTAGAGTTAAACTTTAAAAATAAATTGCATTCTTTTGAATGTGAATTATGTTTTCTCCGTTATTCAATAACATCTTCATAAAAACATATTAAATTTTATCTCCTTTTTTTTAATCTATTTTTCAATAATATTAAAAACAAATATTATGTTTCTTGTGGTTTAAGCACCTTTAGGTGTGTAAATGTATTTACTTTATTATGTAAAAACCATCTTGTGTGGTTCATTCTACATAATTTAAAAACGTTATATATGATTTGTTAATTGAATTTGCGGTCCTTTCTCGCTCTAATAACATTTTATGCTGCAAATTATATAATTTTTTTTTCTTCTAAATATGCTGTTTATTTTAGATTTCTTTTTATGTAATATTTTATTGTGCTTGGGCTCTATGCTTATCTTAAAACTATAGCTAAGAGATGGTGTGAAATATACTAATTTCAAGCGTAAATATATCAAAAAGGGAACCTATTAGAGGAACTGCGTCGGAAGTTGGCGGCATGGTCTCAGCAACCAGAAGAAGAAATACCGTCAGGGACAGCAGTATGGTCACACCTGAAAACGAAGGCCAATTGAAATAGTTACCTATATCAAAATGTAACTTGGCTGCACTTAGATTGTTGTGAATACGCGTGTTACTTTGTAAAATTGGTTGTTTGCAATGAGTGCAAAAAATATCATTCATTCTCATCGTCAAGGGCGCATCGCTGATACACTGGCAAGCATTTTAATGGAAAAATTGGGCTACTTAAAAAAATATTGTGAACAACGCAAGTACAATACTGAACGATGAACAATCTCTTTAAACTCGAATATAGTTTTTTTTGTGATTTCATGATTCCGGTGAATTTCTGAGAATACTGGAAACTCATAAATGCAGGCGTTTTCGTTTTCAAGTGTCTAAAAGTTATTAAAAGTTTATAATCATGCATTGAAAAAAAATTATTTAGTAAAGCTGAAGTAATCCATTATAATAATATCAACAGAATTGAACTTTGTGCTTATGCTATTTTATTTCTCTAAATGAATTCAACTGGGACAAAATACTACAACTTAAAACAAGCAGCGCACAATGCATTTCAACAACTACACACAGATTTGTTTAATGAAAAGGATGCCAGGTAAGGGTAACACTTAGAATAACAAAAAAATGAAGAAATAGAAACACTGATATAAGGCATGAAATATAACGAAGGTCTAAAACCTAAAACAGAGACTGCTTCAGAAGTAGGTGGCATAGCCCCTGCTAATTGCAGCATGAATACTGTCAACGATAGTAAGATTGTAACACCTGGGAAAGGGAATCTTTGATTAGTATTGTATTGAAAAGAAATCAATGATAATAAAAATTCCGAATTTAAATAGTTCTAATTTACTTTGTTTGCAATGAACAGATTATACTATTCTATATTTTACGCAGAATTTATTTTAATGTTTAATGTTTAAAATGTATAGATCTAATTGAAGTCTTGCAGAATATATACAGTTTTTAAAAGAAATTTGAAATATTTTTTTGATTATTATAAATGAATCAAAGATTTTATATGTTAAAAACAAGTCTGTTTATTGACTACATTTATAAAATATGACCATAATTGATAACTACTAAAAGAAAAAGGTTACGTGCTTCAAAACGTTAAACAAGTTTATAATGATTTATAAAAACTGATTATTGATGTATTCTTTAAACAAAACTTTTTAATATAATTGTCTTGTTATTCCAATAATATAGTGAAATAGAGCTTATTCTTTCAAAAACTTCTATTACTTTAATGATAAATAATGATAAATATGTATTTTTTTACAGAAAAATCTTTTTCATACGAAATACTTATACACTCCCTATGAAAACCTATTCACGGATAAAAAAGAAAGACACGAACATTTCTAATTCAATGTATACTTTCTTTATAGCATTTAAACTACAGGATAAAAAAATAAAACACAGCAGGAATTTAGCTGTAAAAAATCCCTATTGAAGAAAACTTCCGATAGATCTTATCGGTATTTTGAGAAGTCTTCTTTCAAAATACTCACGTAGATCAATAATGACTCAATAGCACCAGTTTATAACTTCAAAATATATTAAAGAGCCATAAACATACAATTCTTATGGAAAAAAATTATAAAATGGGAGAACTCTAATATTAAGGAAACCAAATCATTATTTACTCAATTGTTAGAACTTTATCATTGATTCATGTTAAAATATTTGAACATAAAACTATCATTATTGATTTTTCAATCCCATGAATGAAGTTTCGTGTCATAGCATAAACTCGGTAAGAAAGAGGCATTTTGTAGAATTTTAACACAATGCCAATAAATATTTGATGATACTTAAAATTTGTGTGTTGAATTAAAGTCAACCGATCTATAATATTCTTTTAACTTTTATATTGCTTTTTTTAACTAGCAATAATATTGTTTAACTACATAACATATATTTATTTTTTTGTAGGGATATTTTTGAAATGTAATTTATTCTTAGTATTTCGCTAAATTTTAATATATTTATAGGGTAAAAACCAGAATTATAGTTGTATTTGGAAATTCCTTAGGCTTACTTTTACATAGAGATAAATTGTTGGAATTAATTAGAATACATCGAAAAAAACATCATGATAAAAAGTTCAATGCCGCTATTAAATTTTTTTTTTCATGTATTCCTATTTTAATTTTTCGCTGAACCTATACAAATATTTGGTTAATAAGTCTCATTACACTACAGTATCAAAATACACAATCGGGAAATATTGTATGTAGTAAATTTCGAAATGTACGTATTAATATATTGTCAGACCGCCCATTGAAAACATGGTTTTGGTTTCCTATTCCATTTTTAAACTTGTCATATTCTTAAAAAAAAGGAAAATGCAATATGATGAAATATAAATCTAAAAAGTAATGAAAAATAATATATATATTTCCAGTTCAACATTAAACGTTTTGGTTCGGGATCTTTTTTAAAAAACTAAAACTAATATATGTGCTGTAAGCAAAATAAAACTACATTAACAGATTTTGAAGACTTAGTTTTGGGAGTTATAAACCTCAAATCGGATTCATTATTATATTTAAATATTTTTTAATTATATTTTATTTTATTTTAGATAACTTAATTCACTGTTTCTTTCTTAATAATAACTTCCTAAAATATGTAAAACTATGACTAAAGTAGCTTCCTATCTTGAAGTGGGAAACTTTTGTAAACTTTAAAAATGTAATGATTTTTAGTGTTATATAGGACAATGATGGATAATAATTTTAACTGAAATATTTTACAAAAAAGTATAAATAAAAAACGCTTTTAAAGAATAAAGTTCTCATACAGTATAAAAATTGTTTCGTGTTAAAATAGCTATAACTTTGGTTTAAATTATGGTAGAGTAATAATATCAATGGTTCTTGGTAAATACATTATATACATTATCGGACTTCTATTAACATGATAAAGACAATTTTGAAAATTGTCGAAATTCGCCGCTTACGAAGTAATAGGATACATTAATAGAACCCGTGGTGTAGCAGTTATAGCTCTGGAGTGTAGAGCTGAGGGTCTAGGTTCGATTCGCAGGTAAGACTTTGTTGTAAATTGCCCATCTCAAGTCTTGTAATTTGGTGAAAATCTGTTAGACTGTGTGGCACAATAAATTATTGTTATTAATAATAAAAACCTACCCAGAGTTAGTTTCTCTCCGGAATCCGGCGGGAGAGTGAATCCGAGCAGCGCCATGGACGATATGAGTACACACGGTATGATTAAGTTAAAACCATAATAAAGTGTTCGCCTCCTGATATGGATATAAAAAGTGATGTCTACGTAAGGGTCTGGACAACAAGCGTAGAAAATCTCGTTCCGAGTTCCAGGCATTTCTGCAAAAAAGTAAATAAAATTGAACGTTTTATTTTAAAGCCGATCACCAAATCTTCATTTATTAACTAAATATTGTGTTTTTATTTATTTTACTTTAATATTTGACATAACATAGTTTTTTTATAGAAACTTTTCTTCAAAAATAATTTTCGGAAAGTCAATCCAGATATGTTGTGCTTAGAGCATGGTGAAAAACAAGTTCTGCTAGAAATAACCTATTTTCAAGCAAATGTTATATACTTTGTAGGGGAGAGTTGGGATAGTTTTCCAATGGGGTAGGTTTTCTACCTAGCCTTTTTTAAAGGGATTGCTTAATTATCCCATTGGTTAAACTGGCTGAAGAAGAAACTTAGCATACGAGATCATCTCTTACGAGAAAATTAATTCAAAACAATCTTTTAATGTTCTAAAAATACCTTGTTTTCTAAATTTAAAGCTTTAAATGAATTTCAGATCTTTGTTTGAAATTCAAAATAAGGTCACTGGCATTGAAACAGTGGTTCGAACAATAATTGTACTAAAAGTAGAATTTAAGCTTTCTTCCTTAATAAAGTTAATGCTTTTGTTCTGAAACTAACCATATTTTTTCGTTTCCAAATTTGCCCCTTCTTTACAAATTTCATGCTTTTAAATTGTTCAGCACTATAGTCTTCATTTTTTTATATACAGATGCATTACAGAAAAAATAATATATACATATATTTACATTATTATCTTATTTGTATACAAACTAAAGAAAAAAACTATTTTCGAATGGCAAGTGTTCTTGCCAGTGATATGTAAAAAAAATAATTTAATGATTATTAAGATGGTTCTGGTCACCCTTTCTGTACCTTTGACGTGTATAACAAAATATTATAATGTTGTCAGGCGTTACATGATTCTAGATTCTGTCAAAGTTCGAAATATTCCGACATTTTTAAAAAAATATAATAATTTTTTTAAAAAAATAGACTAAAAATTTAAAAAAAAAATAAGTATCAATATTTTTCTGTGTTTTACATTTTTCTTTAACTACATTTCGTTAGACTTTACTATTGTAGAACCGTTTGTTTGATTAGCGCTTGATTTCAGCAAAAATAATAATTTACATAATCATGCAAAATGTTAAAGAGAGATAAAAAAAATTTAATATGTCATGCAATTAAAGTTGTTTCAAATATTTTTTATTATTCATTAATCTTCACGATGTTAGTTTTAGTTTATTTAGTTTGGACAAATTCACATTTAACTATATACTTAACTATAAAAAGTTTAAATATGATTTTTAACTTAACTATTTAATGAAAATACAGATTTCATTAAAAGATAGCGGGTATTGATCATAGCGAAATTAATAACTTCCTTAGCTTATCCAGGATTTGTTGTAATTAATTGCTTTGGTAATGGACTTTAAAATAGAAATTTTATTTTAATTAGGTTTTGTGGTAATTGGTTTCATAAATAAACTAACTTAATTTAAAAAAAGTTCACAATTTTAACTTTTAAATAAAATGAATAACGCATTTACTTCATAAATATACATTATTTATATTACTGGAGATTTTAGTGGACAATATAATATATATTTTTTAGTAAGTTTAAAAACAAAAGTGATTGCTTTTTATTTTATCCCATCCAACAATAAAGTTATGATTTTGATCTCTAAAATGTATAAGTTTACGGCACAAATTCGCTTTCCTTCCTTTTAACTGTGGTCTGTCAATTTAACCATGTTTTCTTCTGGTGAATAACTGTTTGCAAAACCTACAGTTGTACATTTAAGGTTTAGTGTATAACTAATCGTTCGTCACAAATAAATTCACGCTTTTTACAGTCAAGCCAATGGTACAGTAATGGTGAACTGCACATCTTGCTTAATCATTAAATTAAGTCATTAAATACTACTGAAAGGACATTACTACGCAACAATATTTTTTGCTTTAGTTAATCTCTATATAAGATAACAATACATTTTTTTTATTTTGTACATGATTATATGAAACAAATGATCGAAACAAATTGATTTAGAAGGGCGATATATAAAAAACGAATTATAAAAAATAAACTCGAAGTTTTTATTCGAAAATAAAAGTATAATTGAAATTATCAAATAGGTCTTTAACACTTTCGCTACGGAGGATTTCTGTTTCCGCGTAATATGTGAAAGGAATATCATTATCGAATCCTTAGTTGTACGGCCATCTGGACCGTTTTGGAAGGAAAAAGATTAAAGTTTTGATAACAGTAAAACATATTCATATTTACCTAAAAGGTCCCACTCTCCATTTGTGATGTATGTCGACAAGTCACCCCCTGTACCATGAGACAGCTGCAAATCAATTTGGTTTCCACCATAAGTCCAGGAGCCAAACTTCATCTTACACCGCTGGTCGTCAAAAGGGAACCACGTGATGTCGATCTTGCAGGTGCTCTTGAAGATACCTGGAGGAATGTAGGTGCAGCTGCCGTTGTTGCGGACTACAACGTTTGTGTGGTATGTCCCGTCAAACTTCTCGTCTGCGCTGTAACGAACATCAGTTTGTATTTATGTTCTTTTTTTCATATTGAGTATAACGATTTGGATATGTATAGACCTCATTTATTTGCGGAAAATATGATGCAAGACCAGTCATCAAGCAGTCAGTTTTTTTCACATTCTCAAAATAGTTCTATATTTATCTTTCCACAGATTGAATAATCCAGTTAATAAGTGTAATAATATCAATAGTCAACATATGTATTGTCGTAGCCAGTAAATGAAACATCAGCTTCCAGGTATGAAATATTTATTTATTCAGCTAGGAATTCTTTTATAAAACAAGTTATTAAAAACCACAACACACAAACTGTAAAAGGTTATAGCTGTTGGTTGGTACATATATTTCCGGCTTGTATGCTTGATCAGCTAATAACCGCTTATAAACTTCCGTCAAGTAAGACAGGCACATACAGATTTTTTTTACTGACACAAAGAAAGATAAATTACACCCAGGGTGAAGGCGGGAATCGAACCCGCACCCGGTACAGTGCACAGACTGTTAGCGTAGGCAGCTATCTTAACTATTAGGCCACCCGAGACCCCAGTAAAAGTTTAAAATTTAGAAAACACGAGAACGCCTACAGAGGCACCGCACCTTATAAACTATATTGCAAGTTAGTAAATTCACAACAGTTACAAAAAAGATCAAAAGTCAAGTTAGGTTGTCGGGTTTTCGTAAAAGAACTACCAAGTGGAATATATTTATAAATTTTGGCCTGGAAATAAGGTCGAAACTGGATTGCAAAAACTAGGTATGGAATGAGATTTAAACATCAAAACATAGGCTATTATCAAAATGTATTATGTTATACAAAATAAGTTTCTTGTTTCTCGACATACATTTGTAAAATAACAAAAACATCTTACTCTTAATTACGTTTCTTATTTTTTGTAGAGCATAGTAAGATATTTATTTTCAACTATAAGCTTTAATTAATAAAATAGTAGCTTTAGTATTGTTTCAAAAAAGTACTTAAAAATGCTGCTTTTCTTGAAGTAAAATTTTTTTAGTTAGATACAATTCCAAATTAGTGTCCCTACTCTGATCAATTTTTCTATAACTACTCAGAAATATTTACAAACTATTAATTAAGATGCTGCTATATTTATTCTTTTAACCTTGATTTGAAATTAAAAAAATGAAAATCAGAAAGAACGCACCTGTTGTACATAAGAACGTCAGGTTTCCAAATCCTCCAAGGTGGTATTCGTAAGTCTTTGACTCCTCCATATTCGCTGGCATTCCACCTCAAATTTACATCCACCCATTGCTATTCCAGAAAGAAGGTAAAATTATATGCATGACGAAAAATAGTTTCCTTGGCGATGAATTAAATAATTAAAGTTTGTCTTATTCACATGACTGGTCATACTTTTGACAATTAGGCCAAAAAATGGGTAACAAATGAAGAGCTTAGTGGAGAACGTGCTAAGTGACATTTTTGAAAAAATTGAAAGATTTTTTTATCAGCCAACATGTTATTCACTCCTTTAAAAATTGCAAGTTTCCCCTTTTTTGTAAACTTAAAATTGAATATATTTTTTTACCGTTTGCAAGTACCGTTTTTAATGGATTTAAGTGCAAAGGATTAACTTTAAAGCTCATTTTCAACTTTTTGTCACTTAGAATGTTCTTTCACTAATTTCTTCAAATAGTCTGAATATCTTTAGCGAAGGTTAACAGAAAAAAAACGTAGTAGGTTTGTTACAGAATCTGTCATTAAATGGCTTCAATATTTGTGCTCAACAAAAAAACCCACTATTATACACCTTAGAAAAAAATTCGCCAAACAGAGCCTTTAACTAATAATTTATTTCTAATTCAAAACTTTTAAACGTCAAAAGTAACTATTTTTATTAACTTTTTTTCGCAAATTAGTAATCACTCATTATCGTTTGCTAAATTTGTTTGAAATTCGAAGAATAATGACGCAATTTTTTTAAATAAATATCTTTTAGTCGCCATAATTTCCCATGTTCATTAACTTTCTTTCGAAAAAGAAAAGAATAAATAATTAATAAAATTGATGCTTTAAAAATAAAAGCGAACTTTTGCATATATTTTATTCAAAGTTAGAATTCGCTAAGCATCTTTCCTCATACATATATAATGAACCATCAAAAGAACTCTATTGTGATATGACATCAATCCAAACTGAATCAAATCACATAAATAAATATTTTTCAAGAGTTTTATTTTTATTTTAAATAAAGTTTCCCCTACGTTTGACGAAATGGCATCAGCGAAAATATTGAATGAAAATGGAATTTGCATGTTATTTCAATAAACATTAAATTTTTAGTTATTTAAATTTTAAATATACTTATAATCTAAATTTTTTAATAAAATTTAGGATGTAACCTAGCCTGGGTTTTTGCTTCAAAATGACGTATCCCACTTGTTTGTGCGACTTGCGTTTCGTTCTGTGAAAGTGGGTGACGGACGGACAGACGGACGGACTGAATGATTATAATACCTCCCACGTTTTACGTTATAAACGTAGTGTGGAAGCTAAAATGATACAGAAATGCTAAATGCATTTATCTCTTCCGGGGGGAATTACAGTTTATTACCATTATAATAGACTTTAAACCTGTTTTTTGTAATTTTTTGCTCATTAAAAATTGTGGACATTTATTTTTATTAATTGAATACCAATGAGAAAAAAAATTTAATGTAAAATTACAAACTGTATAATATTATTTTTACCTATGAAATTTTTAAGGATAAAAAAATTAAATCATAAATACCATAACGAGTCAATAATTATTTTGTCTTCTTTAAAATAAACATAAATATTTGTATTTTAACGCAACTAGTTTTTATAAATTAAATATTTTATTTGGTAAAAAAGAATTTCAAATAAATTATTGGTGCAGATTTGTGAATAATTTTTAATGAATACATAATCGAAAATATAAGTTAGGATCTAGAATAATAATCAGAAAAAAGAATCTAGAATAATAATGAGATACTAAACTTACTTTTTTGTTTATATAATTCAAGAATTCAAAAAAACGGAAATAATTATTTATGATGATCAAACTTTAAAATTTCCTTTAAAATATATATTTTTTTATGGATTAAATGGAATTATAATATTGATTTTAATTTCCATGCTTACGTTTTAAAATATTGCCTGAGGAAACTTGTTTCACAATGAAAAAAATAAGTTAAGTTTAAAAAATGTGGTTTGCGTCAAAGTTCTTGATCCATGAACAATTACAAAAAAGTGTTAATTAATCATACTTTTAAGAACTAGTGTCAAGTTTTAAATCTTTGTATTCTTTATTAAGGCATATTTGGATACTTTATTTTGAAAATATGAGAATTTTAGTTTTGGCTTGTTAGCTTGTGTAGACTAAATATAAATCCCAAATATTTGCTGCTTTATTTATACTATTTAAAAATATCGGAATTTTCAAACTATCCAAACATTTTGAGAATAGTTCAAATATATCTTTTAGTAAAAGAAGAAAATTTGTCCCCTAGTTTTCAAATATAAAATTTCACTTCTTCTCCCAAAGGAAGAATACACGTAATATTTTTAATAAAAACTTCTGAAGAATAAGATTTTTGGCTAAAGTCAAAACTTCTTTTGAAATTTTTGAACTTTAAAAATAAAATAGGTAGTAAATGGTTTTAAACTACCTCAATACTAGATATTTTTTAAATTTAATTAAATCAACAAATATATTTAAAAAAATAAAAGTTGGAATATACATAATGTAGTACAAAAATATTGGATCATATAAAAAAAAAACTCCATTAGTTCTTGAATGATTTAATTATCATTATACGGGTATGATTTTTATAAACGATGCGATAACTCAAAACTTCAAAATGAGTAAGAATCATTAAATAAGTGCATAGTAACAAGAATCAGTTATTTTTAGATAGCATAACTAATTTAAAAGTCAAAAAATAAATTCGGTAGAAATCAGCCTGAAAATTAAAGGAATTATTATTCCTTTTAATAAATTACACTAGCCACAATCTAACTTTAAAAAAACTATTTTAAATTATTTGATTAAATAGTAACGTCTAACTCATTTTAATGAAACTAACTTTTAATGAAATATTATACATTTATTTTCTTTTAATTTTACAAAACTGGTTGATTATTTGATAAATTAAATAGTTTAATTAACTCCAGGCAAAAATACACAATTGATTCCTTAAAATATTTACCAAATTTAGCCACACATTTGTTGTGATTATCTGGCTTTTTTCTTCCTGCAAACAAAGAAAAAAACAATGTGTAAAATAGTAGATTATATATAAAGCCAAAAATACTCGTATATTAACTAATGGTACTTTTGCGAAGATGCGTAATTGTTAATTTTTTAACAAGGTTTTTTTTAATAATATGTTAAGATATTCATCGAATCAGAAAAAAAGTAAAATATACGGTATTTATCCGCAAACTAGGAGTAAAATCGTCCTTTCTCTGCTTTTTTCCATTAATGTATATATACTGAAATATTTTTTCCTGCGACAACAATTTTGCCCAATAAGAATCGAGATCTAACAATTTGCTTGTTTTCTTTTACATAATTACTTAAATTGTTTCTTTTGAACGACCTTTGATTGAGTAGACACCCGTCTCTCGTTGACAAAGGCCCCGAGTTCAAATCTCATCAATCGTATAACAAGGTTTATTTTTAAATAAAAAATTCACTCGATCACGAAGGTTTCCGAGTACACTGGGACAAACTTTCTCATAAAAAACAATCATTTTACGTTTCTTTATATAAACCATATCTCTATTTTTGGGTTAGAATACCACGTAGCTTGGAATTTACGATTATTCAACTATTTCTGAATTAAACGGTTTCAAACACGTTAAAGTAAAACATTTCTTAAACAATTACAATTATAGTACAGTATATTGACATACACCGTATGTATTCATCTTATCAATCTTGTCATTTTTATGTACGCTGTTTGTTGAAATCAAATTCATACAAAATGTAATTCGTATTTCACAAGCTCTTTCCTATTTAGTTCCATCAGAGTATATAAATGCTGGAACTATTTGTTTTCAAATCAAGGTTATAAATGCTAAACTTAAAAACTACGAAGCCATGTCTTACACCACTGTGTCCACAAACACATTTTTTTCTTCCAACAATCTTTACTGGATAAATATTATTCAACTTTCAGTTGGTTTAAACACATACATGTTCCACACAGTGCAACCTTTCATCAAAATCTTTAACAGTTCAGTGTATGGCACATCTTTTTATGATTTTATAAAATGAGAAAAAAAAGTACTCAATTGGCTTTGAAAGGACCGTTTTTAAAATCTGACCACACTGCAAAACGTTTGGTATAACGTTGCTTAACAGTCTTAAAAAGATACCGATTAAAAGCAGCTGTAACAAGTGCTGCCTTCAGTTTTATGAAATAACGTTACACAGCATAAAGTGGTGTAAACGTACACAAAATCTGAGTAACCTTACACCACAAAAACATAGTAAGCTTGCACCACAAACATGGAGTAAAGTTTCACCACAAAAACGGAGCCAAAACACAAGTGCCATCAAATCTTCATCCAAATTCGAGGCGGAGTTTAACTGATTTTTTACAATACATTACAAGAACATTACCTTTGTTTTATATATTACTTTTGTGTTTGAATATTTTAATATTTTAACCATAAGCCTTCTCTAATGTTAAGGAGCAACAAGACATGTAATTATATTAATGATAGTCTATATTCTATTTTTTTGGTAAATTGTTTTAGCCAATTTTCAAATTAAAAATTAGCCCTTCATCCAACAGTATTTTAATTCACGATAATGGTAATAAACATTCAAAGTTCTAGTTAAATGCATTATTAACTTCAGTAAATGAACTTTCCCAGAGCATTGCCTCAACCATGGTCACAGAATCTAGAATATTTTATTATCCTAGCTCCTGGAATTAGGAATTTATCCTACTTTTTCATCCAACCCCCATTTCTACGCTTCTGATTTCCTTGGAGATGGAAAAACGCAGAAAATTATTTCGCTCTATTATTACAGTAGCAGAAAAGTATAGCTGGAATTCAGGTGTTTTGGAGTTGCAGAGCTCAGCTCTACTTTTTATGGAATCTTAAGATTAAATAGTTTTTAGAAGTTGGTTTCGCGTTTTTAGTAATTTATGGTGTTATGTTTAAGGTAACCAAGTTATAAAAAGCATATATAGAATGGCATTTTTTATCAAAATGCTAGTTTTTAGAATTTTACGATTGTAATTTACTTTGTTATGTTCTTAAATTAGATCATCATCATTTTATGTGTATTAATGCTTTATTTTGAAGTTTTAGACACATTTCAAAAACAAACTTATTTTTCAAAAATATTTTATTTTGAATGGATTATTGAAAAATTTTAAATATATTTAA
Organism: Oedothorax gibbosus; assembly: GCA_019343175.1. NCBI lineage: Eukaryota > Metazoa > Arthropoda > Arachnida > Araneae > Linyphiidae > Oedothorax > Oedothorax gibbosus. The sequence continues at coordinate 300,539 of JAFNEN010000657.1, read as the reverse complement.
AATTTCATTTGTTTAAAAAAATCTTAACAAAAATAAAATATTGAGCACGGTTTTTGATGTTAAATTCAAATATTTATTTAAATTTGGCCCACAAATATTTAATGTATAATATATTTGGTTTATAGTACATGAGTTTTAGATTAAAACATTTTAGTACGGTGTTTCAAAAATTACTCTGTAGTAAGATAATTTTTTTTAAATAATTTAATATTATTTTTTTAACAACTGACATTATTAAAAATCGAATTATGTAATAGTGTATACATGCATTGCAGCATCAATGGAATCTTACCAATATTACTACTTTGAGCTATTCTCATACTTAAAAACTGTAAAAATTACTGCACTTAAAACTGCACGAAAAAGGTCCATTAAAGAATTATGCATCTCTCAACGCAAAAAAATCTATTCGTTCTAATATAAATTGCTATTTGAATTATTTAATTAATTAAAAATTAATAAATAAATATAAAGTTTCATCATAGCCAGAATTTATAAAGCAACCTAAATTTAATAATTTAGTAAATAGTATTTGGGTTCAATAGCTTACGAAGATTCTATAAGGAAAATCGTGTATCAATAAAATTTCAGATTAAATTGCTCAGTGCGAGATGCATGAAATATAGGGGAGAGTGGGGGCTAATGGGACAATTTTTTTATTAACCTCTGTATTTCAGAAAAAATACAAGAATTTTAATTTTATTTCTTACAAGCTTATAAACTGAACATTCGTTTACTTAAAAAGCCATTCGACAGTTGTTGAAACGTTACCATATTTTAGTTGCTGAGCATTTTAAACAAACATGTAAATGTCCCATTAGCCCCCATATGAGGGGTCCAATGGGACATAGTAAATGTTGCCGTAATTAAAATTTCAAAAAATGGAAAAGGAATCAAAAAATAACCTGAAAATAAAATTTTAAAGCAAACACCATTTACCTAATGTATACATAATGAAACTTATTTCTTAAACAATTATTTCCCATTGAAAGGTGAAATATCAAAGTTAGAACTCACAATCAAAGATGGTCCCATATTTTTTGTTGCATCACTGGAAAGGATAGTCCGGGATAAATTTTAGAAGAGATTTAGTTACAAAACTTATCCTGTTTTTCAGGTTACAGGAATTTAAAAAGACCGTCTTTTTCTTCAAATAACTTACTTGCTTCTTATAGCTTAGGTTATCGCTTCCTATTTCAGAAATCCATCCAACATAATAAAGAATAGTTTGCTTTTTAGCAAATTTTACCGACAACCAATCATTTATCTTCACCAAGCTCTGTTCAGATGTAATTAATGAAATTTCCGGTGGAAAAATATGTCATCAATAAAGCTACTCGAACTTTCACTTATTATAAGACGAAAAAAGTTTTAAAAGTTTAAAATAAAGTTTTAAATTTTTTTTGGTAACTTGAATGAATAAGAAATTAGAGATTTATATATATTCTTCAAGAGAAGCATAGAAAGCTAGGTTTATTCGTGTCCCATTTGACCCCACAGTTTCTGTCCCATTAGTAACCACAGTGTTATAATTTATAAATGATCCAACACAGAACCACGTGAATTTCACCACAGTATTCGACGTATAGTATCTTAATCTATGATATGTCTTCTACCTTAAACTATAGTTAAATTGATGAAAAGTTTTTACTTAATACTTTAAAAGTGTAAAAAATATACACTTTTAACTTATTTTGGATTCTCCAAAACGACAATTCTTTTCTCCACTTCAACGCATGCTTTGATCTTTGGTTGTTAAAATGTGAAGTCTAACTGTTACAATGTTGTAGTGTTGAAATATTTGTAAAAAAGTATAGTTTTCTCCGCTTTTGGCCCCTTGTCCCATTAGCCCTGCGTTCCACTAGCATCCACTCTCCCCTACCATTGTTTTAATAAAACAACGTAACTTGAAAAGGATAAATAATATGCTGAGATTGGTACATACGTAGTTACAACATCACCACTATTTTATGGTGCAAGTTTTTATGAAATCGGAAGACAAAATGATAATTTGAGTTGGTTCATATTTAAACAAAGATGTATAAACATATCGAAAACGTCCAGTTTAACCTTATGCCAGTGAAATACAAAAATAAAATTTTAAAGTAAAAATTCAAGAGCAAAACTTGATTTTTCAAGCATTTATTTTTAAATTAAACAGAAACTTCCTCTTGAAAAAACATGAGAAATCAATAACTTTTTTGAACCTCGCCCTCCTAAATTTCCCCCGTAGCTCCCCCGTCAACAATACTGACTTATGAATCAGATGAAATTCGATGCAGTTCACTAAATTATAGGGCTAGAATTGCAAGGAAGGAATTTCATCTATCAAAAATCTATAGAAAACATCATTTCAACATCTTGTTAATATTTTTTGGGGATCTCTGGGAGATAGTTGGCAAAAGATGTAACTTACGCATGACGGATGTAGTTGCAAAATTTACATGCTACAAAGTATAACTTATACATAGTCCGTTGATTGGAGACTTCCTAAAATTGAATTTACAATTTGCAGAAGCTGCCAGTGAACAAACCAGACCCTAGAAAGTAGACAGTTCACTTGAACAAGCTCATAAATACATACGAAGAACATTTCTTTTAGCTTGCGTATTCCCATTTCCCTAAAAACTTTGATCAAAATTTCAGTATACTAAAGAGAATAACTATTTTGTTAAAACAATTTAGGGGCATTTGAATGATGGTAAAGAAACATTCTGCACTTAAAACAATATATGTAAAAGTATAGAATCTGCACTTGTTGCATATGCATTAACTCTCAAATAATGTTACAATTACCTAAATTACACATACGCAGTTGACAATTTGAAAAAAAAATCAAGTGATTAAAACAAGTTTCAGACGCCAGGGTTTCATACTCTTGATAATTATTTTACGAATAACATGTTTTTTAGAAATTATTTTCTAAGAATTAATGCAACTCTAAAGTTAATAATTCTAATTACGGCTAAACTTTCATAAATTTTAAAGTATTTGAATTATAACCTTTGACTTGTATTTAAAACACAAAGATTTTATTTTAAATTTAAAATTCACGCATTTCTATCTTTGACCTTATTTTGTTGTTATTTACTTTTTTGCTATTTAATTTCTTTTCCCTTGAATAAATCTCTGTCGAGACTGATTCATGCGAAATTTTATGCAATTTCCAGCCGTATTTCTCGTTTTTTCGACATTAAAAGTAAAACTTTGGATACATAAATTACCTTAAAACTTAAATATATATTTAAAAGAAAAGCTGCATGTGCATTTTTTTCAAACCATTGAAAAAAGCTAGCGAGCTAAAATTTCAGAGTTTCGTATACACAAAGCTTGAACAAGAAAATATGTTGTCACGAAGGAATTCAAAGTAGTGGAGTACTATTATTGACGCGAAAGAAGAGATGGAGTTTTAAACTCATGACAACATCGGGCCTTTCGTCTTGAATTTTAAATTGTTGTAAATATACCGCTTACGAGGAAGCTGGAATGTGCATGGTTATTTGCTGCATCTTTGTTGGTAATTCTTATGCTTTTGGATGCACCAGTTGTGTGTTATGCTTAAACTTTGACATACTTGTTAAAATTCTTTGACAATAAATTTTCGGAATTTAACAAGCGCATAATTTGATATCTGAATACAAAGCGGATACTTGCTTGTTTGCACATTTTTTTATTGGTCTTACGATGCTATTATAATATGACAATTCGAAATGCTAAAGGATTCAAAATCGTTACATTTTTAAAATTATTTTTCTCTTTTCTCATTTTCAGAAGTTTTTTTATTGAAAAATATTGTTTTTTATATTACAACAAGTAAGTTTTTAACATAAACTGTCACTTAAAACTGCTTCCAAACAAACTTTTTCATGCGTTTAAAAAAAAATCTTAAAACTTGGAGTTTAGTTCTTTAATAATCTTCTACCAACTCCAAAATTATATAATCTAATTCTCTTCGAAGAGTCATTAATTAATCCTTATACATTTGTAATTTATTTGTATTTCAAAGAATAAATATGGATTTTTGCTCGCACTTAAAAAGTAGTAAATCATTTCCCATTAACGTACAACCTTAAGCAATATAACACCTTTAAAACAAAGCTAAACGAATTAGTAAATATCATTTACATTGACTTCATTAGTAAATATCATTTACATTGACAAAATACATTGAAAAAACTCGTCAAAAAGAAAAAAAGTAATATTAAGACGCCAATATTCATTAATAAATGCGTCAACATAACTGAAAAACTATGTCTGATTTTTTATCTAAAAACAATTAGACGCTTTGTAACTATTTCCTAAACAAATACTACCAACCATCAAAAAATTTCATTTTGGCACTTTTAAATGAGCATTAAATTTCGGATTGGTTTAAGAATCGAAGTACACTGAACTGAATTTTTTTCTGATGTTTACAATTGCCTTTAGTTTTGATGCGCTGAATTATTTGACACATCACATCTGTAGCATTTGTAGTTTTGTCTATGTAAGTGGGTGACTAATAGACGCCAAAGCCTTTATAAAATTGCACTTCTCACGTTAGAAACGTAATGTTAAGTTTAAAATTTACAAGATTTACAGTTTGACACAAAACCGAGATTAGTTTACTTTTATCAAAGTAAACCATGTTTACACTTTCCACATTTGCACGTGCAATGTGTCATAATAATCAAGATATTCCAGTTTATTTTTAATGAAGTCGACCATTCGGGCATGGAGCTCTCATTACCCTGAAGAAAGGTTTGTTTAATGAAATATGAGAAAATTCTCATTAACTTGAAAAGTTTGACGACTCCGTTGTTTAGTTTACTAAAAAACGCTTGTTAAAAAACGAAAATGTCAAAAAATTTAATTAAAAGCAGAATTAACCGAAAACACTATAGACATAGCCCAGAAACTTCATTGTTTTGAAAAATTAAAAGAGATTTCTGTATCACAGGTAGATAGTGTATATACTTCATCATATTCGTCTTGATTAAAAGAAGCCGAATTGCATTACATGTTTTAGTTTTTGAGAAAGGGCATCCTAAACATTTTAAAGTTGAGGTCCGATATATATATATATAACATTTCACTACAACAAATTCAATAGGTACAATTGGTGTTTTAGATTTGTTAATTATTTTTTTTAAAATAGGGTCAAGTGGGGTAAGTGTGATAGGGGGTAAGTGTGATAAACAGCTCTTGTAACTTTGGTAATCATACTAAAAATCTGAAAGTTTGCAATATATAACATTAGACCACTTATAATTAAACTAAACAGAAATATTGACTTTAAATAATAGTTTAAAGATAGTTTTGAGCTTTTGAATTTAAGTGCAACTGTCTGGTTTTTTTCAAATTTGAAAGGTTTTCTTCCGAATTCCATAAGTGTCATATTTTTTATAAAAATCATGTTGTTTTTTCTTTCTCTGTTAGTAAAAAGAATAAAGGTAAAGATATAAAACTGTTTTGGTTTATTATTTCACATGTTGTGAAGTATGGAAGTACAATCACAGTTACCCCTCAAAATATCAGTTGTGGGTAACTATGATAAGTGACATGGGGTAAGTGTGATAATCCGAAACACCCCATTTACCTTGTGCAAAACATACATAAATATAAAACAAATTATTAAATATTATTATTAAATTATAAAATTATAAATTATTATAAAAAAATGAATAAAAGGAAATGGCATTTCATTTCATAATATGAAAGAGGATTTTGAATTAGAAATACCAAAAACTGACCTTTCTGCTAAATGCTACATTCTTGTTGCCTTTTTTAAAAAAAAACGTACGGTAAAGCACTTTTTGGGACAAGTTCAGTCTGAAAATGAGGTGAATCGAGAAGGGGTTACTGTAAAATTTCTTAAATATGATAGCATGAAAAGACATTTTCATGGCCAAAAATAGATGACGTGTGTATAATTGATGAGGACGATATTGTTTTGAACCTCCATGTCCAAATATGGACCGAAGAGAACGTCTATTTTTCGCAAGATTTTGAAAATATCAATCTGTAAAAAAAAGCAGTCTAACTAATAACAAAAATTGAATAGAACCATAGGTATTTTGACTTTAAATTTTTTTTGTTTCATTTACATCCTGACTTTAGTTTATTATATCACAACATTAACCAAAAACGAAAATTCTCAATATTTTTAATTTTTCTTATCCGTATATTTCTAATAAGATGTAAAATACTAATAAATTTATGTTTATATTAAATTGTTAAGAAAAATGTATGCTAGGAAATTTATATGGCTTTAAAACACTTATTGCAACTGAAATCCCACTTACCCACATCAAAATCACCCCTATGTGGGGTAAGTGTGATAAAACAGCAATGGATTTTGAAATGCAAATTTTATTCACTTAAATTTGGAATTCAAACATATAAATTTTTTCCTACATAGGTATGTTTCTTATAATAATTCACTACCAATTTTAGGATTTGGAATTTACTTGAAGCAGAGAACTATTTTTTTTAATGAAAATGCAGAAACCGTATCACACTTACCCCACTTGACCCTAAACAAACTTCAAAATGATTTATCGCGAGATAGAAGACTGTTTATATATATAATATAAAATGCAATTAATAATTCTCTAATTTTCAAAAAAAAAAAGAAACCTAGATTCCTTGTCTCTTGCAATAGTAAAATTTTGTAATTTGCAGCACACAAAGTGAGGATTTACATTCAAAGATAAGAAACTAATCTCTTTAAGCTTGTGTGTACCAAAATAATACTTTTTAGAAGAACCAATTCGATTATTTTTTTCAATAATTTTGATAAAATATCATGAATTTTAAAAATTACTAAGGACAAGATCAAATATTTTATTTTTTGAGCACAAGTGTGGAGTTTCTAAAATACCTAATGAATTGCAAAGGCTTTTATACATAAAAATATTTCTACTGTTTATTTCATTGCTTTGGCTATACTTTCTGACGAAACTTAAAAATACCTATTACTCATAATTTGTATGCCTGTCAAATATGGCTTTCTTAGCATTAAAATATGAGATCAAGAGAAGGGTAAGTAAGAATGGTATGGTTGGATGGAATTAATTAGTCTTTGTTGGAGAGCCTACAACCTCATTCATACCAATAACTTTAATATAATATTCTGCTAATCCAAGAGTTAAAAGGCCAAATGAGGACACGACCATATAAACGTATATTTAATTTAGTAAAATTTCTTCGTTTGGATGGTCGGTTGGCTTTGGTTGGAGCAAATTCCAAAATATAAACAAGCTATAAATCACAAGATATATATAATAGCTATTTGTTGTAGGTGCTTCATACGTATGTCTTATACAAAGAAAAATGTTACGACCATTTTAGAAGGTCTTTGGCATCGTGATTATTTGTAATTATGCAATTTTCCTGGGGTAAAGCCACGTCACTTTCTCCTTACAAAAACCACCATTTAGGTTTCTAAATCAACAGTCCTTTAAGAGGGACTGTCAGTGCCATAAGAGCTAATGCATTAGTTTTGGAATCATAACTTCTTTAGAAGCATTGCTTTGTCATGTAAGCCCTTTTTCCCCAGGTATGGGAATATACATAACATCGAAATGAAACAAATTTTTTTGAAACGAAAATGTTATCTAGTTATTTAATTATATATTTTTGAAGTTTTTAAATGCCCAAAATATCCAGCAGATGACGACACTATTTTAAAACTTTATCAATTAATAATTAAATAACGGGATGTTATTTTCTTTTCAATTTTGTTTTAAATTGATGTTATGATGATTTCCATATCTGGTGAAAATGGGATAACATGGCAAAGCAATTCTTTTGCGAAAGTTGTGATTTTAAAACTAATGGATTAGCTCTATGTGACTGACAGTCCCTATTAAACACAAATAACATGATCGACTCACCACGTCTATAATCTGCTGCAGCGTGAGTCCAAAGCTGAGCAGGAGGGGTTCGCTCTCGTTGGCCACCGGCCTCTCCAGCTGGTTGTAGGTCGACAGCAGGTCGTGCAGAAGACGCTTCTCGTGGGGACCCTGCGCAGAGTCTGCAACGAAAGTGGGTGTCGATAGAACATATTTAGATAAAAAAATATGTACACTAACACAAACAATTAGACGCAAAAATGCATTTTATTACACACAGTCATATAGTAAAAATTCCTTATTGAGATTGAATGACCGTGGTACTCCAAATCAAAGTGTCTTTATGTTAATCCAATGAGAAAAAAATATTTTCTAAGCCACGTTTCCCCGGCTATATTGAATATTTTTAGAAATGATTTGTTATGTAATAAACGTAGCTGACTTCCTGGTCTCTATAATCCCACTTTTTGAAATTGGTTCAAATATTTTTTTTTTGTAAATTGTAAATTATTTATTGGAATTTTTTTAAAAAAATCAAAAAATTCAAAATCTGGGATTTTAGAGACATGTAATTTAGCTGCATTACAGCAGGAGAAATGTGGTTCAGAAAATATTTTTTAATTGGATTAACACAGATGCACTTTGGTTTGGAGCCTCGCGATTATTAGATCTCATTTACCCTTAAGGACTGCCTGCACTTTGAAGGGTCCCGAGTCAAATTCAAATTTGCTAAAAGGGTGAACGAAACAGTGTCTACGCTGTAAAAACAATTCTGCAGAATCACAGCAAATATTTTACAGCACAGTGTTAATGTAGTTTTTACAGAAAATTGATGTTTTCTTGATGTACAGAGGGTCACATTAACAACTTACTTCATTAAAACTTAAACAGGGTAAAGTAATTGTATTACTGCCAGTAAAGCAAACATTTTCGGAAGTAACCACACAATGAATATCATATGTAAATTCACAGAACAGGATGATGACTACACTTTTACTATCACACTGTGGTGATAAATTAGACAGATATTTTTTACAGTTTTTAGAGGCCTTCCGAAATCACTTTTGACGTAATGAGATACTTTAATAACCTGGAACCGTACTCTAAAATTATTTTTTTCGTAAGAAACATTTTCTTTCACATTGAAACCATAATGAGAAGGAAAATGTGCACATTCTTTAAGAAATACATTTATTTCATTCTCGAAAGTGCTCTTTAGTGTTTCTTTATTAAGTTATACCATTTTATTTAATATATATTTATTTAAATTCGTAGAAATAAAGTGTACATACATTTACGTGCAAAATAACAAGAACTTTATAAATACTCTGCTTACTAAGGGATATTGTATTGATGGAACGAAATGAAATTTTGACCAATATTCAATTATACTTAACTCGAAATTTATCCACTAATGTTGTTTCAAACCTAACAGTAAACATTAATTTGGTACTATCGGCGTTTACAAATAGAAATTTTATATTCATTTAAACAACTGCGATACAAATCAATCATTTTGCATTTTCAACGACTCATATTTTTGACTCGAAAATTATCCAATTCAAAATATAAAAAATGTTGAAAGCTTATGACAAACTTGTTCCGGGCAGCAGCCTCAACTGTTGCTACTAGAGAGATCGATACCAAAATAAACACCTGTTGCGTGTATCACTCCAGATGTATTTCGTGTGACATAGATTATTGTATTTTAATAGTCTGTTTCACTTATGACAAACAAATGTGTTGAATTATAAAATTTCATAAACGGTTTAACGCGTTTTAGTTTACAGTAAAAAATGTTGTCCTAAAACATGTAGCATGTTATGAGAAATAGTCCTCTAATCAATAAAATAAATATTGAAATATTGCAAAGGATAAATTGTGCAATTCTATAACACGAATATATTTATATATGCAAAAACATACTACATTTTAAGTAGTTTCAGATAATAAATTACAAGTTAAAATTACTTTAGCATATATTTACCATTAAAAAACTCATTTTGTTAATCAACTGAATGTTATACTTTACTCTTGTTTACCTATTTCTATTGTACATAACATTTAATTATTTCGGTTTTGTTTATTGGGCATTTCCACGCGTGACTTACACTACATCGGACGATTTAACAAATTTCGTTTGAGTAGTTCATAATTATTTTCTACTTATTCAAAAATATTGTACGCCAGCTTACCCCTGAACATATTCTATTTTTAGAAATCATAAAAAACCATTTTCATTTAGTATTTCACTAAAAAATAATAAAAATGTCATACTGTGACTTACACTACATGAAAGGAAGTCGAGTTTTGGTTATCATTTAAAACTCTCATTTCTTCTTCATAGTGCAGTAAATCAACATTCTACCAGTGCTTAATTTAAGTACAAGATTTAAAGCTAAATAATTTAATTGCAAAAAAGTGTGGAAATATCATAGGAAATAATTTATTAACATTTTTGTGCGTGACTTACACTACATTCAATTTGTGACTTACATTACGTCATGTGAATTGTATCACAGATATGGAAATTCAGGCAATAATAACATAACATATGTAAATAATTTTGAACATGGAAAGTTAAGAATTGCATACATGGTAAAATCATAGTTAGAAAAAGTTACACAACGTCCCCTAAAGTTGGTTTCTGGTAATTTCTTAATTCTTTCTTCAATAGAATTGTCTGAAAAACCTTCCTTCTCAGGCCACGCAAAAAGACTTCCTGACCATTGCAGATGTTTCAGTTTTATTGAATAAGCATCTTTACTTAACATTTGCCCCACAAAATATTAAACGATAATTTATCTACAAAAGGGACTAAACTCTTCTTTCAGCATCAAATTCATTTTCAGAATTTTGCTGAGAGGTATTTCCTTTTACAACATTTCCATTTGTTTAATCAGCCGTGTTGTTTTTTGGGGGATTTAATGAAATATTGGCAGTTTTAAGTAAGTATTTGTTTAATTTAAAAAAAAACAGACCAATTTTTGAGTGTCAGGAATCGGAAATATTTATTTTCCTTTGATGGGCAAATATCATTTAATCCACTTATTTCGCCCTTTATACAATTGTCAGAAATGTATAATAGGGATATGTTTGTGCAGATTTCTTATGCAAAGTGAAAAAATCTTAAGCAGAATGTGGGTCAATTTTCCTAAAAGGTGTGGCTGCTTTTATCCCCTCCTCACTGTATCACCAAGTTCATCAAATGGTCATTTTTCATGACTAAAGGTAAAGATGACCAACATTGGTGGCAGAGAAATGCTATTCAATGTTGTCTAACGGTTGGAACATTGCAATAGAGGTGGTGTATTTTTAGTTAAAGTGTTGTCCGTAAAGTCGTTTTTGCTTTCCTTTTCTTTAAAGGTTTGAAATTTTCCACGTGCTTAAAGTCTTTCCCTTTGCTCTTTTTTTTCGCTTAACTGTTGATTTATCCATCTTAAATTAAAATTATCAAAATATAAGAAATCTACAAATATTATAGCTAATCTATAATAGATAAATCAAACAGAAGCTGTGACTGACACTACATTGTGATTTACACTACAAAGTTAAAACTGTTTTATAAATAGAGAAAATGCTTTTCATTTTAAAATTTAAATGTGTGGAATTACACAAAGTTTAATATAGAAAGAAAATAACTTAAAAATTTTGAAGCAAAGCCTTACTTTAAAAAGTTATAGAAACTTTTATATCTTTTCGTGACTTACACTACAGCCAAAACAGGGGATGTTTATCTTTCTAATTAAATAACTTTTATTTATAAATGCCGATTAAAAATGTGTTTTCAAGATAGTCATTATTGTGTATTTTAATAATTTTACCAAAAAATCTGATAAAAAATAATACTTAACTTAAAATTCAAGAATTCAAAATGATGAAAAACCATAACACATGCTTTTAAAAAAAGCAGCCACTTTGAAACTTCAGTGTTGCCACAGATAAAAACAATAATAGTTTTTGATGTAAAATATGTATAGTTCAAACTTTTCTAAATCACATATAAAAGTTTCAACTGGAATAAAAAATATTTTAAAATTCACTTGTGGTATGTATTTACGTAGAATTAACCTATTGTAGCCTCAGAATTGAACTGATTTTTAAGAATTTTATCGAACAATAGATTCTAAAAATGTGAACGTTGAAGTTAAATTATTTTGAAAAATTATATTTGACGGATACGATCATTTCCAACTACAAATCAATGTATTTAAATCTTTGATAATTATTTCAATGCTTCATTTTGTAAAATACATATATATAGGAGTATTTGTGACTTATTGTAGAAGTGAAAATTCATTTTCGTCCACATAAACATTTACATTAACACTGAGAAGATTGATAATTACGATATATTTTTCAATTTCGTATGAATTCTCACTTTGAACTTCGGAAAAAAATATTTAAATTGCAAAACATTGAATAAAAACATTGAAACTGCAAAAATTTTAATTTATTATTTCTTAAAACAATTCAAATAATATTTTACTTTATTTATTTTGTAATGTAACAATATTTCCCTTACATTAAAAATATTCATATAAAACTTACGGAAGTACATCTACTACTTTATAATTTAACTAATAATATTAACTGCTTACCTGTATTAAAGCTTTCACTCACGTCTACAAATTAATCACAATTATTCAACATCAATAGCCACTTACTAATAAATTCATAGCAAGGCTCAGTTCAAGCTAAAGTAAATAGATGATCATTTAGCGGTAATAACATTCTAACTGTTCACTTATTAAACTACGCTATATGTCATTAGTCATTCTCAATTTACCATCTAAGTAAGTTTGAAATATTTGTCTCTTGGGGAGTTATTAAAACAGGCAATGTTAATTGTATTGGTTGAGATAGTTAATTATAAATCAATTCTATAATTCGTCTTTTGAGAATAGTTTCGAAAATTAAAAAAGGTTGTCTTTTTCGGTTTCATTGGCTTTTTAAGATTATCTAAACGCAATTAAACGTTGATTAAATGTAAAGAAAGGTTTTATGCAATTTTAATGCAACTATATAGGTTTAATTTACCAGGATAACAGTAGCATAAACATAGAAATATGATACTACACTCCAGCATGATAATAACACAGAAGCCAAAATTATAGTAGGAATACACAATAAATACTAGTTTTAAAGCGACTCCATAGCGTTCGTTTAATACTTGCAACTTTAATCGTATTAACATTTTAAATATGAACTGGCTTTTTAATGAAAAGTTTTTTAAATTTGAAATGATGTTTTGGAAATTTATGAAAATTTTAATTAAAATGACTTAAAAAATTTCTTATATACAGTGAATCAGTTAAATGTAAAAAGTAAATAAATTTATTATTTTTATTTGTGCTGTTATTTATAAAAAAATAACTTCATTTTACCAATTGATAAATATTCAATTCCTATGTAAAATTGTCTTAAAAATCTCTATTAAAAAGTAATTTATCACACTTTACAGCTTTTATAATTATGTGATGTTTTTAAAGTATTTACATAAGTATCACATACTCTTTTACTTTACACGTAATATTCTAAAAAAATACATTTGAATCATCTGTAATCAATATCTTACGACCTACATTAAATATACTTAAAACAACCCAACGTCTTTCAATGAACCCTCGCAACGAAGTATATTTTTCTTGAAGTTTGTGTAACCCAATTAGGACTAAACTCACTATATGTGAAGATCTAACGCTATCTTCCTCAGACTTCAGATTAACTGCAACAGGAAAATCTTATTTGTTCGAAATTTTAAGTCTTTAAAAGTTTGGTATGAAAGTAAAAATTTGATCGATTTCGATGTCTGAAGTATAGTTATTAAAATCAAACGTGAATATTCTTCGAGAATGTGTAATGCAATTTATTTGACTTCAAGTCTTATTTGTTTTTTAACCATATGTAAATGAATTTCGTCAGTTTTCCCTCCTAAAGTCTTGCAACAAAAGTGCTATATAATTAAATAGGTAATAAAGTTGGAAAAAATCCGTAATGAAATTTATTTATGCTTCTTCATTTTTTAATTAACGTGAATTGTAATCACTTTACAATTATAGTTGATTTAGTTATTGTGAAGACCAAATTTTATAAATATTCCACCTAACTAATTGTTTTAAACTGTTTAATTATGTTAAAACAGTTAGTTACGTGGTTAGTTAGCATTCCTAAAAAATAAAACCTGACATCGAATGGAGTGACTTTTGCCCTGAAGGGTAAATTTGACTCGAGGTATTCAAGATAATAACTTATCATCATTAAATGTAATCTTTAAAAATGTGTCTTTTTTAAATATGTGACAAGTCTGCTTTAACCTAAGAGTAAAATAATACCCAAGAAGAAAGTCAATGCAAGGGTTTCATGCTTGGGAAAGAGTTACCCTCCAGGGCCAAAAGTACCTCATTTTCGTTGTTTTATTATTGTTTAATTTTAATTATTGAATAAAATAAAAAAAGTTTTAAAGGTTAATCTTATGTTTAGAAGATAGTATACAAACAATGTTTAGATATTTCCCGTAATATTAATTTTTACATGAAAATTACATTTTTAAGAAATCAATGCTACAAAAAGTCGGCATTACTTTTATACTGCCCCATATGATACCCCCAAAAACTGACGTAGAAGACACCGAAACAGATAAATTGTGATATTACAATATCTTTTGGTTCGTGATACTTTTAGGATGAGATTTTAAATGTTGGACAAACCAGCAAAGCGTTGAAACTCAATTTGCATACGATTGCATAGTACTGACATTAACTCTTACATCATAACAACTCACCAAAATATTGAGTATATTAATTATGAATTAACTAACTAAATAAAAAATACATTCTAGTTAGTGTGCTTAATAGCTATAGCGCTGTAGTGTAGAGTTTTGAATTTATGATTTGCTTAATGGAGGTGCCAAAGGGTGACAAGGGCACAGAAAACGTTGATACATCACAGTTAAAAATTTTAGTATAAGATTGCACCGGAATCCTGGAACTTTCTAGTTCCACCACTATTTAGCACGTACATCTGCCACTTTTGCTGTGTATCAAAGTTATGGTTTTACCATGAAATTGATAAATTCTTGCTCCAAATAATGATGGTAGCTAGAAAGTACCATTATTAAGAAGCAATTTTGCACAAAACTTTTTAACAGTGTTCTGAAAAATGATTTCGCGTAATATGTATTTCTGTGAATAACTGGCACAAAGAATGCTGCATGATGTGGCTATATCATGCAATGTAGACACATAACTATTTTCCAATACCAAATAAACTAGCAACAAATAACACCAATGTAAACACAATTTGGTGATCGTGGAATTAGACATGGCCGATAGGTCCTTTTTTACACGCAAGACAATATATTGTCAGATAACAAATTTATCCTCAGCCCCATCTTTGACTGCTTGTCCTGTGTGACAGCAAATCACTCCATGTCCCCTGGGAAAACGTCATTATCCGATAATGTGAAGTTGGAATTTCGAAATTTCAGTCACGAAAGATCCGATACGTGTTTCTGAGAAAGTCAATTTGATTTTTTTTAGTATTTTGGAATTGCTGAAGAAAAATAGCGTTGTAGGTTTAGCTTGACCTAGAATATATAGAAATTTCCCTGAACTTTGAAAAAACTATTGTTTAAAGTTCTCTATTATGTTAACTATTGACAATCGTTTGCAGAAAAATTATGTACGTAATTAGATGGTTATTTTACTTACACTTAAAAATATCGAATTTTCAGTTACATTTTTAGTAACTATAATGAATATTTACGAAAAGGCCTGAAATGACATATGGAGATGCCAAGGTTGGTAGTTGATTTCTATAACACTTTGCAGCCAGCTTCAAATGTAATTATTCCAAAACACCGATTGTCAGCTTTTAGATTTGTTTTCTAGCACAACTATTGCGTGTATCTGAAAATAGTTTTATGTATAAATATAAAAAATAGGTCATTTAACGCAATAAACTTTAAGTTTAACGTAAGTCTTTAAAAAATTTTCGTTATTAAACTAAACAGGGTAGAAATTTAGTAAAGCTCGCCTGCGATAAGAATGGAAAAACTTTAATCACTCTTATTCACAACAAAGCATTATTTTGTAGATGAAACTTGCAAGAAAATATAATTCAATTCTCTAAGAAAAACCTGTTGAATTTTAAAGTAGGAAGTCCGTAGTTTGGAGTTTAGTTTTGAACTATAAATTATACGGTATTATTCTATGTTGACACCAGCGCCCCATTTTCTTTACTGTAAACTGTGCGTGAGCACTGCGTCTCTGATTCTTATTTCCGAACAAATGAAGTTAGGATATATAAAATAGGGCTCGCGCATCATGAATGACGATTTTTAGTTGGAGTAGGTGGAATTATTGTCTTGGTAAATGTTTTAGCAGTTCTGATTTTTTCTATATACTTAACTTTTATGAATCTTTAATCTTTTTTTGTTTAAAGTTTTTAAATATAAGTCCTCATGTATATGATTAGTGCCTGTAACATTCCCCACAAAAGCTGGTAACTCATGACTTCTAAAATTGTTCATCTTTAAAATATCAAAAATTGTAACTTTACATCTATTAACGTCATAATTATAGATATGTAATTTTCTTTTCTAACAGCGTTTGGTAAGTGAGCTGGCATTACAAAAATGTAGCAATAAACAATTAAAATCATATATTATTTTAAAGTTTGTTGGTCCTGGTTCTATGAAAATTTACACAGTAAGTTTTTCTGGCGTCTAGCAGCTAATTGATTTGTTCAATTCTTATAAAAGACGTAATTTACATTAGAACAATATTAAAATATTTATTTAATTTAAAAAAATTTTCCCCCATATCTATAAGTAATGATTATAAGTTAAATTTGCCTTTGAACCTTAAAATTACTATATTTGATTTAATGGATCACGGAATATTTAACTCATTATAAATCTAGTAAACATAATATACACCCTGGCGGATGACAAAATGAAGTTATAAACATTAGTTATCTTAAATTATACCATTAAACAAGCTGAATAATTCTCTACAATTACATTTTCTTATTTTCTCACTAAAAGTTCAACAAACAAACGCGCAAAATTACTGCATAAAACAATTTCGTAAACATTGAAGTTAATAATTCAAGAAAAGATTGGTAGCTACTTAGCAGTAATACTGTACTGTCAGAGAGCACAATTTTGCAAATAATGTGTACTATATTTGTTAAAAAAATGGATATGAAATAATGGATGAATAAGTCACGGGGCTTGTAGGACGTGACTTCGAGTCAAATTTGATTTGTTTTGGTAACAATATTTCGAGATGCATTTTATGGCTGATGTATATTTTAAGGAAGACTCGATACTCACTTCAACGAACAATTGAAAACAAAACTATGTTTTATAAACTTAAAGCTTAATATTCAGTAACCTTAAATCTATTCAAATGAAGTATACAGTATTTCCCATTCGTTAGGAAAACCAATATATTTTTCTATGCATATTTCAAAAGCATTTTGTTTGCAAAAGTAATTTTTTTTATTAAATAAAACACTATTACAGCAGGAAGTAAAAATTAAATAGATCTTAAAGTTTTTATGTGAAATTGAAATATCCTCTGCTTTGGTTTTATTTAAATGTATTTATTAAAATAACATCAAAAAACTTTATTTTCTGCTTTAAACTATTTATTATATGGGTTCATATTTCTACTTTAAAAAAAAATTCAAACAATGCATACATCACTAGCATCATCCGCAACATGACGTCTACTGTGTATGTCACCATGCACGATTTACAAAACACGTAGGATTAAAAGTGTTGAATATAGATTACATAAAAAAAACGTTTTATTTATTCACCGTCAACAAATAATCGCAAAGGTGAATTAATTTTTTATTCAAAAACCAGACATAACTCATGATGTCAAAACAATACCTTACCCAGTGATAAATTGTAGTTCGAGCAATGTTTCAACGCGTCATTAGCTGCCACCACTCTCTGGAAAGCACTTAAGCAATCTTTTAAAGCAAAAGCAAATGTGTAAAGCGCCGGATAAATAGGCTTCGGATGAGCGAATAATGATTGTTTTGTGCGGTTAGGAAAAATATTCTCAAGCTCATAAAGTGGGATAATGACCGGTGATATGAGATTGTCCATAGATTGCGTGGAGTTAGTTTATTCTCATAAGGGTTGCTTATTAATAAGCTGGAAAAATTAATGCCCATGAAACTAGATTTTTAATATGAAATATTTATAAGCGAAGAAGATTGTCGATTGAAGAGTGTCCGAGGAAATATTATGTATGTAATCATTTGAATGTATACAAAAATTAATATATTAATTAGAACTCGTATTTAAGATGTTTTTTTCATAACGACCTAGTTGTGGATAATACAAAGTTTTATATTCAAAACGTAAAATAAAACGATTTTTTTTTAATAAATTGCAGTTTCCTAACATTATAAGAATCTTCAAATATATTAAAAAATCAGAGTGATAATGTTTGTGGTAAATACATTAAACCTGCATGCTCATTTTTATTTAACTGAAACCGTCATTAGCCTAAAACCTTTGAATGTCATTGTAATGTGTATGTGAAATAACTTTTAACGTGACCTGCACGTTGAATAAACTATTGAGTGCACAGGATAAAAATGTGACCACAAATATCACACAGAAATAAATTTTTAAGGCTCTTCCTAGAAAAATGTAAAATAAAATATAATGTGCATATCATTTCATAACATGCGTGTGGTACGCCTGCAGTATGCATACATTCTTGTATTGTATGTTTTCTTTGCATCACCAAAATTAAGTTTCAACTTTTCACTGACTTTCCTCCAATGAAGAGCTTTTGGTCCTCTTGTGAATATAAATCCCAACGTCCTCAGAGAAATAGCATCATCTGGCAGAGTGAAGTGCCAGTTTTGTCAAATCTGTCACGATACCGGACGTACGTGATTTCAGCGAAATAAATGGACATCAGAGAGTGTGTTGTCCGAGGAAGTATCAGGCATGAACTCATATGCATGATCATGTTGCCAAGTACACAGTTCACTATAGTGTGCGATATAGTGAATATTTATTCTGTAAAGTAAAGTGTCAGTTTTATAAAATCTGTCACGATATCAGGGATAAAATTTCAGCGGATAAAATGGACTTGGGTATGGAGATCAGCAATCGGATGATCCAAAACATTTTTGTAACAAATAATAGTATTGTTGCCAAGTGTGTACAAAAAAATAGTGATACGAATTTACTATAGTAAGTTATTGCAGGTGAAGTTGATTAATAATTATAAATATCTGCAACCATTCAGCAAATATTATATTTTATTTAACCAAATAGACTTTTGAGCAAGAATAGGTCCTGAAATGCCTGAAAAGTGTTTGTGCAGCAGTTAATGCATAACTCTGCTTAAAAGTATACAATTCATTTTATCGCATAGTAAAAATAAAAATGATTCTTTAAAAATGTTAGTCAGTCATCTGCTTTTGAAAGATGTATATGAATTTCATAGAGATGACAACCTGTTGTTAATTAAATTTCTGTTTAGTTTGACTGATTTATATGTATATAAACAACAATTTATAATTACTAGAATGTATGTCCCTAGGTAACACTTAATAATACATTGTTAAAACCTTATTTGTTTGCTAATAATACGATTTTTAGTTGATTGGGGACGACCGATTTATTAGTTGTCAAAACTTGCATTTGCAGAAATCTTCTCTTAATGATCGCTAAAACAATGCAATGTAAATGTATTAATTCCATTTAATTCAAAGTAAGATATTTCAAGTAATATTTGCTTCAGTCTATATTTTTCTTCGCCATTCTAACACCCAAATGTATTTAATTGTTTCTAGTAATGTTTATAGTTACCTGTTGTCCTTTTATTGGTTTTATATGTAACTATAATCATGTCATCTATATATATAATACTCTTATACGGAACCCAAATGTCCTTATATTTCTATCTCTGGAATGGCAACAATCGAAATGAACAAAAAAGTGTTACACAAAAAGTGTTTCTTCAGGAATGGCTTAAAAAATTGAACAAAACATAGTTCGATACGGCAGAAAAACATCTATATGTATATAATTCTCTTATACGGCTTCCAATTTTCCTTATATTTCTAACTCTGCAATAGCAACACAATCGAATTTGTTTACATTTTCGACTGCGGTAAAGAAAAGTTGATTTTGATTTACTCTAAGCGTTATACAAGATTCGTTATTAGTTTTTAAAAAACACTTTTTGGATAGAATCAGTAAGTTTAAATTTAAAGATGCATAATATTAGGGACGTTTAATGTTTGAAGATTTAAATTATAATTTCGATTAACTAAACAACCAAACACAATTGTTTATAAAATAGGAAACATTCAAATTGGTTTTATATATAGTTTCTAAGCGTTGACGGCTACCACGGTTTCCAATTTTTTTACAAATGGATCTTAGTCAAGCAGCGAAGTATTTTCTCAATAATGACCATTAATTTATAAGCATTAATTTGTAATTATTTTATTTTAAAAGGATACTAAAGGCGGTTAACCTAAAAGACCATGTCCGGATTTGGCGCCAGTCGAAAAATGTCGCCAAGTCAAAATGACAATCAGAACTCAACAGTTTGCTGCAAGTTCAAAAACAATGTGCACAAAAATTAATATAAGAAATGAGTTATTTTAGTAATTAATGATTAATAATATTTTTTTAATTTAATAATTAATGATTAATAATATTTTAAAATATATTTAATATGATTTATGAATTCTTAAAGATGAAAGAAATGGACAGGATCAACTTATAAACAGTAGCAAAATAAATTCTCTAATGCAAACAGGATACATAGAAACAAAAACTGAACTATTTGATAGTTATTCGCTTCAAATACAATCTGGCGATTTTTGCTGCCATAATACGAATTTGGCGAAAAAATTGCCGGACATGTTTTTTAAGGTTAGAGTAAAATATTTCAATGAACTGTGAGCGAGCGAAGCGAGCCTGGATCGCTAGGCGATCCAAAGGGAACTGCGCAAGCAGTTCCCGGGGGTTGGCGAGCGATAGCGAGAAGGGGGCGTGCCCCCTAGTTTGTATATAAATCATCATGCTGTCAATAAACATTTGATTATTCTTTCCCATACTGACTCGTTTATGGCAAATTGAAACAATCAGTATAAAACATATTATTAATAATTTGGATATTCATAATATTCATAAACATTCATTTATCAAGTTAATTAGATTTAAAAATAATTTAAATTATTGTATTTTAAAATTTGCAAAAAATGCAATATACTTTTAAAATAATTCTTCTGCATGCATTGAATTTGGGTACAAATTATAATAATTGTGTTGCATTAACAAGAACTAAGAATGTCTTAATATATATTTAAAAAAAATATATTTTAAAAGCTGCTTTTATAGTAATTAATTAACCTATATTTTCTAGAAAATGTCTTTCTTGATATTTACATTTAAATGAATACCTACTTCTCAAATCCTAATGATTTTATCTTATTCAAACTTATCTTTTATCTGGCAAATTATAAAACACTCAAAATCACCGTCAACAGCTTCAAGTATTAATTAGGGAAATACAAATAGAGAAACTTGAATTCCCATGTCAAATAAGGATTAAAGCATCAAAAATGATCATAAAACAAATTTAAACATCATTAGTTAGATTAAGAGTGGGCTTTGATCCTCGACCATAATCTTCAATAGTGAGAAACGTGCGGGAAATAATGTGGAAATGAAATCGCTGATTAAAATGAAGTATTTCTTTGAAATTATGAGCCGTGCACGTCTACACATCTTCGTTTAATATTTAAATATTTTATTTCTTAATTTGTGAAAGTGGTTTTCATTTCTGGAAAAACATCTGATTGTCTTTAGTTTTCCTTAGTTAAGCTTTTAAGCTTAGAAGATTTTAGTTTTTAAAGTTTTTATGTATATTTCTAAGTGTTTGCAATTCTTTATTTTCCGACTTCATAGTGTGTATTCTCGTAGATACAAATATACTTTCGAAAACTCCGTATTAAGGATAATTTAAGAAATTAACCACTAAACCACATTAATAAGCCCGTATTGTAAGCTGATTGGATTAGTTTTTTAATGCTAGCAAATGAATCCCTGTTTCCTACCGTACTTAAAAAATTGAATTATACTTCATTCAAGCAGTATACATACAATTTTGTTTTCGATTAGAAAACGTCTTTGTTAGTAATTTATAATTGTTTCTGCCAATTCTTCCATAAAATTGTAGCTATTGCTTTGCATTATATCTATGGTTTATAGCATTAACTTAATTTGCGACGTTTTTATTTAATCAGAATAATTTCGAATTTCAATGTTACTTAATCCGACCACAAAAATTGAGAACACAAGCGATGATAATTGTTGAATGAAGATGTCAACAATACCAATTTAATTTCTCATTATATCGATTTCAAAGGGCCTTCCCCTTAAGCCACAAGCAATGGTGTACTGAACCAGCATTGATAATTGGACCATCCAAAGCAATTTGGCATAAAGCTTCTCCGCATTTCGGGATCAACAAGGGTTTATGAATCTATATTCGGTTAGCCAATAACTGGAGAGGCTCTTACATAAACTGGCAGAACCACACAATAATCTTTAATATGTGACGACTGTGTTTCATATCTTATTCAGTACCACTGAACTTGAGTAGTAGCTTCTGGCGCACTTTATAAAATGATTATTTAGGAATCGATTTATTTAATGTGCGTGAAAGTTTTAACAAATTTAATATCGTTTGATATTTTGATGAGTTTACTTCTTAAAATATTTATATGAATGCAATTATATATTTAAACGGCAAAATGAAATGTAGCGTTTTAAGATTGATTTCGATATAAATTTTCTAGTTGGTTAGGAATTTTCCACTCGAATCGTACTTATACCAGACATCATCCGTAGTACTTTTTGATTAAGCAGCCTATACATTCCTCATACTTTAGAACCCTGGTCAAGTGCCGAGTTTGTCACCTGAGAGGGCACCCAACGGAACTGCTAGTGACATCGTCTATCCCAGTGTATTCGAGTGTTTTAATCGGATTTCGCCTTCCGTCTATAAGAAAGCAGTGACTAAGGGATTTCGAATAAGGGATTTTTTTACCCTAGTCAAGTGATGGGCCGACACCTGAGTAACCACCCAACGCAACTTTTAAGGACGGCATTATCTACGGCGCCGGGACTTTTGAGCATATTAAATGTTCACTCCCTCTACACCGGGTATTACTCGTCGGGCATTTAAGATACTCAGGCTGTTATTTTTGGCAATGCTCGTATCCGAACCTGTATCGCATAGAAGGCAAGCGCCTTACCGACTGTGTCCTCCAGCCGAACGAAACAAAAGATAGAAAATAAATTCTATACAATATTAGCAAGCATTTTAGAACCTATATTGCGCGCAAAATCCATATAAATCTAAACAAACTCATCCAATCTACTAATATAACTCGGGATTAAACCTCTTTCATGAAATTGAAAAGAATAAACACATTACCCAAATCACTTATGTTTAGCACTTTTTCATACAAGCTCCGCAGATCTAAATAGTTTCTCTTGCGTAAATACATCCACAGGAGTCTATTAACGTATACGCAACACCAAAACGGATATTTGCAGTGGATGTTTAACACAAATTAACACATGGATGTGTAACACAAATTATTTAAATTGCATGAACAAGGGACTTCCCGAGTGTTAATTGGTTTGTCGTTTAAAACCGGATGGTATGTGGAGTACAATGCGATACAAAATTTTGCATATTAAATTTTTCAATACCGAAAGTAATGAGTATTATGGTCGGATGGCTTACATTACCAGTCAATCGTTGGATCCTCAAAATAATGAAATTTGTGTGTTTGTTTCCAAGTACGCAACTGTTTCTGAGATAAATGGGTCTAAAAATACAATATTATAAAAATTTCTCCTGTAATTTTTTTTTATAGTTATTAGTAAAGTGAAAGAAACAAAGGTTCAAAACGAAAGGAAGTCAACGGAGGTTTAACAAAATTAATACAGAAACACTTAATTCTGTTAAACTAAACTTTGTTCTAACAATATCTGGAAACGCATGCTTTTTAACATAAATTATTAATAGTTTATATAAATAAGAAAATATTACTTTTTGACAAAATGGCAGTAACAATTTTTTCAAACTCAAAAAAGAGGTAGATATACCTGCAAAGGGCGTGTGTTTTCTTTTATCGAATTCGGTCTGAACTGTCAAATATCTTCCGAAAATCCATGTTTACAACGGATGGACAATAATGGATTTTGAAGTAACATCGAACTTTCCTACTGAATACTGTCTGTCCAACATTGATTCTGTGGTCACGAATTATACATAAGTAAACATTTTACTCACACTAAAAATCTCTTTTTAACAATTTTTAACAGGCACTGTATGCATAAAAGATTAATTTAAAATTTTATCTTAGCGTCAAAGTAGATATACCTTATATGTCCCTTGTGACTCTTGAATAAATTGCTTAACCTCCTGAGTGTTAGACCATAATTTTTCCTTATTTTATGTATCTTAAGATTTAGAAATAAACATAAATGTCAAAGTTTTATAAATAATAAATTTTTATTGATATACTATATTGTTTTCCTTTGAAAATGATTTTGGGATAAGCCCTTTAAAAATAAACTTATTTCTGATTTTCCATAAAAATATGTTATATAATAAATTAATTTTAAAATCGATGCAGAGATCACACCATACATTTTTCTCTTATTTCAAGGACATTTATAAAGTTTAAAATAATTTCGAAAGTGAATAGTTCGTTAGAGCTGTTTGTTTGGACATATTTTCAACGATGAGTAAGTTTTTATGTTTATAAAGACACTTAAATAAAACGTAACATTGCTTAACTTTCTGTTTAATTCTTTCAGAACAAAACGTAGTTTCTTTTTCTGCGTAACAATGTATTTGTTTTAAAAAATAACTTAAACCTCTATCCTTCTAAAGTATATATATGTACTATTAAAGTCACAATATGGTAATTGGGCAGGTTTGATAAAATTTAATGGGGCACGAATTCCCACATGCCTTGGAGAAACCGTGTCCCGACTATAAAAACTAATCGTAATATGCTAAAAACGTAACTATTTTTTTAATTATGAGCAAGCAATATAACCATTCCTAACGTTCGAAATACAAAAAAAGATCTATATCTGAATCAATTTATACCATCTCAAAATGACGCCAAGGGCTGAACGGCAGTTATGTATATATACTCTAAACATTTCGCTATGTTAAAAGCAAAATCGATTTTATTTTCTATCAGGCAAACTAAACTTCGTAGAACAATAAAAATACCATATTGAGGTTTCGTCGATTACTTTAGATAAAAAAATTTGGCTATTCTAGAATAAAAAACAGCGGAGAAAAAAATTATGGAAATTTACGAAAATGAAATCTAACGAACAGTTTTAGTGCCATTTTGACCTAATTTTTGCTCAGACCTACAGCCATTACTAGACCATGAATCTGGAAGCGGTTTTTACTAAACGATTAAGAATGCCCTAGTTCATAATCTTGCGTAGGATTGAAGTTCCAAAAATAATTCTTTCTACTAGGGGCACGCCCCCTGCTCGCTATCACTCGCCAACCCCCGGGACCTGCTTGCGCAGTTCCCTTTGGATCGCTTCGCTCGCTAACCGTTTATTGAAATATTTTAGTCTAGCCTTTAGTATCCTTTTAAAATAAAATAATTACAAATCAATGCTTATAAAATTTTCTTTATTGTGATATATCCAACTTTTTTTGGTTGATTTTATGGGGAATGACCCATCTTAAGTTATTGGAATTCATGTTTGCTTGCTCCGGAGTTTCACTTCTTCTTGCGATTCTTCTGCTAAGATTATTGCGATAATATTTCTCTGCTTGACTGAGTAGCAATGACATTTGCACAAGCACAAGTAGCAGTGACATTTGTAACTAAATTGGAAACCGTGGTAGCCGTCAAAGCTTATAAACTATGTCTAAAACAATTTGAATTTTTCTTTTTCAACTATGAAATAACGTGAACAAATATATTGACTTAACTGGATTCCAGCAAACCCCGTGAATTCCACGCGGTTTTT
Source organism: Oedothorax gibbosus (assembly GCA_019343175.1). Taxonomy (NCBI): domain Eukaryota; kingdom Metazoa; phylum Arthropoda; class Arachnida; order Araneae; family Linyphiidae; genus Oedothorax; species Oedothorax gibbosus. The sequence goes on along the minus strand of JAFNEN010000657.1, from coordinate 274,607 downwards.
TTTTTTTTAACAAGAGTAGATGGTAGTTCAGTCGATCAAGATTATAATTTAAATTTTCATACATAAAACGTCCCTAACACTATGCATGTTTGGTTAACCTAAAGGAGCATGTCCGTAATTTTTTCGCCAAATCTGGTAATCCCGACAAATTGATATTAGGGGAACCTTGGCGCTAAAAATCGGGCTAAATTGCCGCAGATAAAATTTTATGCGAAATTCGACAAATATTACAACCCTGCCATTTCTTAAAACTCCATTTAAATCTTGAATGTATATAATTTATTCTGAATTTTTTCATACCAATCTTTTATACCCGTTCTATACCCGTTCTTCGCACGGATTAAAAAAATATAATAACGTTCGTATGTGTACCATATAACCTGTTATAGCATCATAAACTTATGGTATTGTTCCCGCTCGTTATAAAGTATAAAATCCCGTTTCATTGCCTTAAAATTCCGAAATGAAAAGTACGCCATAAAATGCACTCATAAATGTCATCACAATTCCCTCATAAATACATAAAACATTTTAGCTCATTTGGCGCGTTTTGGGAAATAATTTGGCGAGAAAATAGATATAGCTACAAAAATACCCATTATACAGCTCTAACACAATAACCTTCAAACAACCGACCAGCTTATAAATTATTTATAAAAGAAATTGCCCATTTGGCGTGATTTAGTTAATAATTAGGCGAGTTTGGCAACGTATTTGGCAGAAAAATAGAGACACACAACACTAATATGCAGCTCTAGTGCGATGGCCTTTATTAACCATCATAGTTCAGTAATAGCTTAACTATACATTTATTGCTTAAATATGCATACATACAGTCAACAGAAAAATCAATGAAAAAATCATCAAATAAACCCACAATAAAATCCGGGAATGGAGACAAATTCCTTATTTATGCCGAATATATTCCGGTTAACCTAAATAATAGTGTCTGGCAATTTTACGCCAAATCTGATAACCCCTATGGCAACCTTTGGCGAAATTTGCAATTGCATTGACAATTTCTAAATGTTAATCTATTTAAATCTTAAACGCATATAATTTATTCTGAAGTTTTCTTATAGTAATATTTTATTAATTAAATGCTTACTGATTTTAAATATTTATTTACTTTTTTTAAAATCAATTCTTCGTCATTTTAAAGTTTCACATTTTTTAATAAATCTGGTCTGCAATTTAAGGAATTTTACCGCTGTTTTAAGTCGGCCATATTGAAATTAGGCAGTATTTTTTTGGTCATTTTGAGATGGTAACTATCTCGGCAAGTGACGGGGTTCGTTATCACTTCGACTTGGCGACATTTTTGAAAATTCGCCAAATCCGGCCACGATTCTTTAGGTTAACCTATATTCCTCCATATCATCATTTCTTACCATTTGCAAACATCAATTAAATTGAATTAGGAAACGTAATCTATAATAATAAAAGAAAGAGTCTGTCTGTGTGTCTGTCTTCGGATCGTAAAAGACCTACTTATACTACCCTCATAGACATTCAAAATTTTCAAGATAGATTCCCTTTAATACCAACGTGTGCACCAGAGGCTTAGTTTTTTCATATTTATTACATTTTTAGAGAAAATTCGAATTTTCTGAAAAAAATACACCACTTTCGCTCAAATCCGATCATTTTTTCTCTTTCCTGATGCCATCGGCTGAAAAAATTAAATAAAACTTTTAACGAAAACATTTAAAATTCAAAATGTTTATTTTATTCTTTTGTCATTACTTTCAGAAACTAAATTTATTATTTGAAAAATAATCGACATATTTCAAGTGACGTAATTCCGCCAGTCTTCATTCCCGGATTTTTTTGTGGGTTTATTAATATCTTGCATCGGCCGGGAATCGAACCCGGGCCGCCCGCGTGCATTCTACCACTGAACCACCGATGCTTGATAAGGACAACGAATAAACTTTGACTTCTTTGTGCTGTTGAGGTTGGCAGAAAAAGCTGAAGTATCTATAATAATAAAACAATCTTCTTGCATCGGCCGGGAATCGAACCCGGGCCGCCCGCGTGGCAGGCGAGCATTCTACCACTGAACCACCGATGCCTAATTAGGACAACGGAATAAACTTTGACTTCATTGTGCTGTTGAGGGTGGCAGCAAAAGCCGACTGTTCTGTTGACTGCAAAAGGCGACTTTTCTGTTGACTGCATATGCATATTTAAGCAATAAATGTATAGTTAAGCTAAAACTGGAACTATGATGGTTAATAAAGGCCATCGCACTAGAGCTATTAGTGTTTTACGTCTTTATTTTTTCGCCAAATACGTTGCCAAACTCGCCAAATTATTAACTAAAATTCGCCAAATAGGCAATTTCTTTTATAAATTTAATTTATAAGCTGGTCGGTTGTTCGAAGGTCATTGTTTTATAGCTGTATAATGGGTGTGGGTAGCTATATCTATTTTCTCGCCAAATTATTTCCCAAAACGCGCCAAATGAGCTAAAAGGTGTTATGTATTTATGAGGGAATTGTAACGACATTTATGAGTGCATTTTATAGCGTATTTTTCATTTTGGAATTTTAAGGCAATGAAACGGGATTTTATAATTTATAACGAGCGAAAACAATAATAAGTTTATGATCCTATAACAGGGTACATGGTACACATATTTGGAATCTATTTGATATTTTTTTTATTCCGTGCGAAGAACGGGTATAAGTTTGCTAGTCTATAATAATAAAAGAAAGAGTCTATCTGAGTGTCTGTTTGTCATCGGATCGTAAAAGACCTACTTATACTGCCCTCAGAAATTCGAAATTTTTAAGATAGATTCCCTTGAATATTAACGTGTGCACCTGAGGCTTAGTTTTTTCATATTTGTTCCATTTTTAGAGAAAATTCCAATTTTCTGAAAAAAATGCACCAGTTTCGCTCAAATCCGATCATTTTTTCTCTTTCCTGATGCCATCAGCTGAAAAAATTAAATAAAACTTTTAACGAAAACATTTAAAATTAAAATGTTTATTTTATTCTTTTGCCATTACTTTCAGAAACTAAATTCATTATTTGAAAAATAATTGACATGTTTCAAGTTCAAGTTACGTAATTCCGCCAGTCTTCATTCCCGGATTTTATTGTGGGTTTATTTGATGATTTTTCATTGATTTTTCAGTTAACTGCATGTATGCATATTTAAGCAATAAATGTATAGTTAAGCTATTACTGGAACTATGATGGTTAATAAAGGCCATCGCACTAGATCTATTAGTGTTTTATGCCTTTATTTTTTCGCCAAATACGTTGCCAAACTCGCCAAATTTTTAACTAAAATTCGCCAAATAGGCAATTTCTTTTATAAATAATTTATAAGCTGGTCGGTTGTTCGAAGGTCATTGTGTTAGAGCTGTATAATGGGTGTGGGTAGTTATATATATTTTCTCGCCAAATTATTTCCCAAAACGCGCCAAATGAGCTAAAAGGTTTTATGTATTTATGAGGTAATTGTGATGACATTTATGAGTGCATTTTATAGCGTATTTTTCATTTTGGAATTTTAAGGCAATGAAACGGGATTTTATAATTTATAACGAGCGGGATAAATAACAAGTTTATGATCCTATAGCAGGTTATATGGTACACATATTTGGAATCTATTTGATATTTTTTATTCCGTGCGAAGAACGGGTATAAATTTGCTAGTTAAAATATAAATGAGGAAATCTGATCCACCATAAAAAAATGAAAAGATTTAAAATCAACAAATAAAATACTGATATTCAAATAACAATCCAGAAAATTAAACCCACGCCCTGTTTTTTTAATTTCTTAATTTTCGTTCACGCTGAACGCGCTGGAATTTATTTAAATTGAATTAAAAAGTATAAATTCTAATCATACAATGCTATTCCTATGAGGAAATCGGCTCACGTTTTGTACTCCTACACCCGTTTGGGTTCGAATAAAAAGTATCCTATGGCCTATTCCTGGTTCTAAGCTACCTTCCCATCAATTTTCAGCCAAATCAGTTAAGCCGTTAATGAGTTATAAATAGTGTAACTAACACCACTTTCTTTTATATATATAGATATGCTTAACGATTTTAAATAATTATTTACTTTTTTTCAATCAATTATTTGTCATTTTTAAAGTTCTACTATTTAAAAAAAAATCTTGTATGAATGTTAACTAACTTTTCCTGTTACGTAAGAGTTTGTTATTTTTTTAATTTTCCAAAATATCCATTTTTAATAATTATCAAATAGTTCAGTATCTTTTATACATATTTTTTGCATTAGAGAGTTTACTTGCGCGACTTTGTTTATAAGTTGATTATGTTCATTTTCCTTCATCGTTTTGATTTTCTTATTTTAAAATATAAAGTATAAACAAACTCGATTGTTTCCATTGCAGAGTTTGAAATATAAGGAAATTTGGAAGCCGTATAAGAGTATTATATGTATAGATTTTTAATTAAGTAAAATCTATATTACCTTTGGCGGTACGGTTGCGCGATAAACTAGCCATCTCAGCGGCCATATTTCTCCCGAGACCGCGCCAACGGAGGTTTGCTATATTTTCATCGAGGAGCGAGAGAAACGAATGTTTGTAACTGTGTTAAACTATTGGGTGAATTGTTACAGCTTTTAAAATGCATGATTTATCAAATTTCTGAACCGACATATTGAGAAAAAGTTTCTAATTAATAAACGGAATGCGTCATTTAAATTTTCAGGCGTTTTTATTTAAAGAAAATATGTCAACACGCGAGTGGAATGATTGGTCTAGAAATGTAAACAGTCATATTTGGTTGCCAGATTCAGTTCATTTTAACATTCAAACATTTATATACACTTCGCTTTTTTTATGAAAAGTAAGAAATAATATTTTTTTGTAAAAAATCGGAGGTTATACAACCCATTATGTCGCCCCCCCCCCCCCCAATATTTGTTCTTTTTAATCCTTCCTACCGCAAAATGCATCTCATAAAATAATTTTTTTTAAAATACTGATATCCCTCCCAAAAAACTTTGTAAAAGTAAAAAAAAAACGCCAATCTAAAAAAAAACAAATAAAAACAATGCATTTATTTTATAACAAAAATTAATTTATTTTATAACAGAAAACAATTCATTTTAAAAGTTGTCGCTTAAAAAGCCGTGATATAAAAAAAATGCCAATCTGTCTTATTTAAAACTTCTTGGTCATAATAAATAGTATAATTTAAGTTTCGCTGTCATAAAAAAATTGCGCTGTTTGAAGTTGGTGCCCATATTAATCCCCCTAAAAAAATTAAATCACGCAAATAAATTTGAATTATATTAAATCAAAATAACGAAAGATACTTAAAAAAAAACTTTAACAAATATATGATCTCAATACATTTATATAAAGGTATAGAAGGTGATTAAGATGGGTATCAACCTCAAACAGCGCAATTTTTTATGGCAGCGCTACTTAAATTATACTATTTATTTTGACCAAGAAGTTTTAAATAAGAGATTGGCATTCTTTTTACGAGGGCTCCTCCTACGGGCTGTATCAAAAAGACGGGTCAAAATACAAAAAAGATTTTTTCGCCAAAAGTAATGTACATTGTACAATACTGCTTATTTCTTCACATAATTACCTTGACGATTAAAGCATTTTCCATTACTGTAAACAAGCTTTGAAATACCCTATTCAGAAAATGTTGCCGCCAATGATTTGAAGGGAGTTGTGACGGTTTCTTTGAGCTCCACGTCAATTTGGAAGCGCTACAATCCAAGCCACTATGCTGATCGATAATTCTCTTATGTGTGGTACACCTTTGAATTTCCCTAAACACTTGATCAACTCGCTGAACAATGCCGTATGTAGCGACAGACTTGCTTCCTTGGTCCCCTTCTTCATGAACATCATTTCGGCCAACTTTAAATATTCAACAGCATTCAGGAACAACGCCACCACTCATAAATATCCACACACTCGACTCATTATTCGATGAATTTCCATTGCACTGTTCCCTTCTGCCTGCAAGAAACGAAAACAAGCTCGAAAACTTACAACTCCATCCCAATCATTGGCGGCAACATTTGCTGAAGAGGGTATTTTAAAGCTTGTTTACAGATATGACAAATGCTTTAAACGTCAAGGTAATTATGTGGAGAAATAAGCAGTATTGTACTTTACTTTTGGTAAAAAAAATCTTTTTTTTTTGTATTTTGAGTCGTCTTTTTGTTACAGCCAATCGGAGGTTGAAAAAAACAGCTCTCGTATATCACGGCTTTTGTAGCGAGCGACAACTTTCATAATGACTTATTTTTAGTTATAAAATAAATGCATTTTTAGCCTAATTATCTTTGTTTAATTCGAAATTTTTTTTAAAAAAATGAAAAAGTAGGTATTGACATGCGGTCGATGTCCGTCTGTCTGTCCGTGTGTCCGTACCCCCCCCCCCCCCCTTCCAAAATCGGTTCTATCAATCGGATCTTAAAAATTCTTTTTTTTTGTTAGAAAGCTATGACCTCAGAGACCCAAGTTTCATACTTTTTGCCCGCCTGTCTGTACGTCATGACGGACATAACTTTAATATCTGCAGTAGAATTTCCCATTGAATTAGCATTGAAATTCAATTTTGAGTCATTTAAATCACTGTTGCCAAATCAAAAATGGCATGAGAAACTTTATTTAAAAATATTTGAAGCAAAATAATTTTTTCATGAATCATTTTGGAATGACTTCATAAAATGTAGCACAATGTGATTCTCTGATTGTTCATTACTTGTTTACCAAGAAAGCGGCAAGGCATATTTTTTGCATACAATTCTGCTTAGTTTTAATTTAAATTTATTTTTTTAATGCAGTTTGGAATAATTTCATTATTTTTGTTGTTAATAATTATTATTCGAACTACAAATAAATCAAGCAGACGATAAATAATATTAAGTTAATTCGTGAAAGAATATTAAGGAAAATAGTTGATTCTGGCTTTTAGAAGTTTAAATTATAGATGGATGCTGTGTTTAGCGATTTTTTTATAATGTGTATAAATCTTGTGTAGAAACAATTGTTGATGATATTTACTGTTGGGAACCTAGTTGTTTCCCGATTAGAATTTCAGTATGTATTTAAGTAACAGGAAAGTAGGCTATTTTAGTTCCTTAACAAATTCTTGTTTGTTATAAAATAACTGCATCGTTTTTGTTTTTGTTTTTGAAATTGGCGTTTGTTTAGTTTTACAGATTTTTTTGGGGAGGGATTAAAATAAAGCAATAAATTAAATATACCTTAAAGTTTTTATGTGTAATTTAAATAATATCTGCATTGGTTTTATTTAAATGTATTTATTAAATTTTAATTATTAACAAAAAGTTGAATTTTATTTTGAGTTATAACCTATTTACTATATGGGTTCATATTTATCTCCTTTTGGAAAGAATTTATACAATACATACATCACTAGCATCTTGCACACCATGACTTCAACTGTGTATGTCACCATCCATGACTTACAAAAACATTTACGATTAAATGTGTTAGATATAGATTACATCTAAAAAAATCTATTTTATTTATTCGTCGTCTTCAAATAATCACAAAGGTGAATTAATTTTTTACTCAAAAACCACACTTAACTCATGGTGTCAAAGCAATGCCTTACCCAGTGATAAATTGTAGTTCGAGCAATGTTTCAACGCGTTATTATCCTGCCACCACTCTCTGGAAAGCACTTAAGCAATAATCACAAGCAAATGTGTGAAGCGAAGGATAAATAGGATTCGAATGAGCGAACAATGATTGTTTTGTGCGGTTTGGAAAATATTCTCAAGCTCATAAAGTGGGATAATGACCAGCGATATGAGATTGTCCATAGATTGCGTGGAGTGAATTTATTCTCATAAGGGTTGCTTATTAATAGACTGGAATTATAAGGATAATTTATGTCCATGGAATTAGATTTCTTTAAGATCAAATATATTTATAAACTTTTAAAATGTAACTCTTGGTCAACATAAATGTAATGTTCATCACATTTCAATTTGAGATATTTTATTATTTATTTAATTTTGTTTATTTTAGAAGTTGTAAATTACATTTTGAAACTATTGTCAATAGCTATAAAAATTCTGATGACTCTAATTCGGGTTTTATGTATTAAATTAAAACACATTTTTATTCAACGTAGAGAACAATATCAAAGGTTGTTGTCTGAGTAATATCAGTTATGCACTCATATAAATCTGTACAAAAATTCATGTATTAATTTGAAATTCTTACTTAAAGATGTTTTGGTTGCATCAAGATAAAAGTTTTTAGTCAAAGTTTAAAATAAAAAATAAAAAAATGAAAAGAATTACAGTCTCCTAACACTAAAAGAAGCTTCAAATATATAAAAGAAATAAGATTAATACTATCTATGGGTTCTACATACGTTAAACCTGCTTGCTCATTTTACATTTAATCGAAAACGACATTACTTAAAAACTTTTTAAACGTTATTTTTATACCAAGTGTATGTGACTTGAACTTTCTACGTAACCTGCTTTTTGAATAAACTATTGAGTGTATAGGATAAAAATATGAGACCAATCAGTTCCTCCAGTACAAAGCTTTCAATCTCTTGTGAACCTTAATCTCATCGTCCTCAGAGAAATAGCATCATCTGGCAGAGTGAAGTACCAGTCACGATACCGTATGTACGTGATTTCAGCGAACCAAATGGACATCAGAGTGTGTGCCCGAGGAAGTATCAGGCATTAACTTGTATGCATGATCATGTTGCCAAGTACACAGTTGTCTATAGTGTGAGATACAGTGAATATTTATTCTGTAAAATGAAGTGTCACAGTTTTGTAAAATCTGTCACGAGATATCATTGATAAAATGTCAACGGATAAAATGGACTTGGGTATGCAGATCTGCTATCGGATGCTAAAAAAAATTGTGTAGCAAATAATATTCTATTGCCAAAGTGATATACTTAGTAATATTTTTGGGTGAAGTTAATTACTATTTATAAATATATCGGTTACCATACTAGTAAAATTTAATTCCAGTAGACCAAATAGACTTTTGTCTGGGAATCGGTCCTGAAATACCTGAAAAGTATTTGACTATCAGTTAATGCATAGTTCTAATTACAAGTATATGATTCATTTTATCGCACCGCACAAATATCAATGATTATTTAAAAATGTTTAGTCCTTCACCTTCCGCTTTTGAAAGATGTATTTGAGTTATATTTCATAGAGCTTGCATGTTTCATAGAGCTTGCATCATCAACTTGCTGTTAATTAAATTTTTTGTTTAGCTTAACTGATTTATATGTATATCAGAAACAGTTGATAATTACTAGAATGAATGTCCCTAGGTAACACTTAATAATCCATTGTTAGGACCTTATTCGTTTACTAATAATACGATTTTTAGTCGATTATTCACGACCGATTTATTAGTTGTCAAATTTTGCATTTGCAGAAAATTTCTCTTAATGGTCGCTAAAACAATGCAGTGCAAATGTATTTATTCCATTAAATTCAAAGCAAGATATTTAAAGTAATATTTGCATTACTCTATATTTTTTCTCCTTCATTCGAACATTTAATTGCAGTTAATTAAAACAATTGGTATAAAATATCATATTAATTGTAATAAAAATATTCCTAATATTTATGAATATTCATTTATCATATTAGTTAAAATCAAAAATAATTAAGCTTATTATATTTTAAAATTTACAAAATACACCTTTGAAAATTCTGCTTCAATTGCATACATATAAATCGGGTACAATTAGAAATATTTTGTTGCATATACAAGAACTAATAATGTCATAATATTACAAAAAAATATTTTAAAGCTGCACTTATGGTAATTAATTAACCTATATTTTCTAGAAAATGTCTTTCTTGATATTTACATTTAAATGAATACCTACTTCTCAAATCCTAATGATTTTATCTTACTAAAAATAATCTTTTATCTGGCAAATTATAAAACACTCAAAATCACCGTCAACAGCTTCAAGTATTAATTAGGGAAATACAAATAGAGAAATTTGAATTCCCATGTCAAATAAGGATTAAAGTATCAAAAATTATTCTAAAACAAATTTAAACATCATTAGTTAGATTGAGAGTGGGCTTTGATCATCGACCATAATCTGCAATAGTGAGATACGTGCGGAACATAATGTAGAAACGAAATCGCTGATTAAAATGAAGTATTTCTTTGAAATTATACGCTGTGCACATCTACACATCTTCTTTTAATATTTCAATATTTTATTTCTTAATTTGTGAAAGTGGTTTTCATTTCTGGAAAACCGCTTGTCATTATTTTTCTTAAGTTAGGATTTTAAGATTTTAATTTTTTATGTTTTTATGTAGATTTCTAAATGTTTGCAATTCTTTATTTTCCAGCTTCGTAGTGTGTATTTGTAGATACAAACCTTTAAAGCTGTAGTTATTTTTATTTATATTTTCAAAAACTCCGTGTAATAGGGATAATTTAAGTAATTGACCACTAAGCATTAATAAGCTGTATTGTGTAAGCTGATTGGATTAGTCATTTAATAAAAGAAAATGAATCCCTGTTTTTTAAACGTACTTAAAAAGTTGAATTAAACTCCATTCAAGCCGTATACATACCATTTTGTCTGCTATCGGAAAAACCTTTGTTATTAATTTATATTTGTTTCTTTCAACTCTTCCATAAAATTAGAGATAAAATAGTTATTGTTTCATTAACTTAAGTAACGAAGATTTTATTTAATCATACCGATTGCAATATACGATGCTACTTAATCAAACAATAAAAAATGAGAACACAAGCGAGGATAATTGTTGAATGAAGATGTCAACAATACCATTTTAATTTCCCATTATCTCGATTTCAAAGGGCCTTCCCCTTAAGCCACAAGCAATGGTGTACTGAACCAGCATTGATAATTGGACCATCCAAAGCAATTTGGCATAAAGCTTCTCAGCATTTCGGGATCAACAAGGGTTTATGAATCGATATACGGTTGGTCAGTAACTGGAAGAGGCTCTTACATAAACTGGCAGAACCACACAATAAGCTTTAATCTGTGACGACTGTGTTTCATATCTTATTTAGTGCCACTGAAGTTGAGTAGGAGCTCTCTGGCGCACTTTGTAAAATGATTATTTAGAATCGATGTTTTTAATGTGCTTGACAATTTGAACAAATACAATCTCGTACGATGTTTTGATGTGTTTACTTCTCAAAAAATTTATATGAATGTAATGTAACATTTAAAAGACAAAATTAAATATAGTGTTTTAATATTGATTTCGATATAAATGTTCTAGTTGGTGGGCTTGGGTTTATATAGCTTGTTTATTGCTTCGCTCAAGGCGTGCGTATGCCAGACATTATCTGTAGTTTTTATTTTTTTAGTTTGAATCTTACTTATATTGTATTTTTGTATTGTAATATATTAATGTGACTCTATATATATACACACAGACAATGCACGCCTCGTACTTTAGAATTTTGGTCGAGGTCGACACCTGATAGAGCACCAACGGAACTTCAAGTGCCATCGTATTCTAACGCCGTCGGGACTTTAGACTCCATAGATTATACGAACACATCTATCCTAGTGTACTCGTGTATTTTAGTCGGATTTTGGTTGCAAATTTCAGTCTATAGGAAAGCAATGACTGCCATTGGGTTCGAACGCTTGAGATTTTCTAGTTAATCTTCTTAAATTTCATTTTTTTTCCGTTCTGAGATAATTTTGACTAAAAAAGTTTACGAAATAAAAAGTAGGTTTTTTTGGGTTAAATATACCTGATCTACGCGAGTGCTATTGTCGACGGGCGTCTCAATTTGGAACTACAGTCCAGTGACGTGCCGCCACCTGAGTAGCCACAAACCAAACTTTTAGGGACGACATCGTACTTAGAGTCGGGACTACGAAGCATATTCGTAGGACTCGTGGTGGTCAGCAAAAATGCCCCATACAAGCCCTCGCGACCGAGTCATTACTTTGTCGCAGACGGTTCAGTATTGGGCTAGCACACAAGAGGTGCCTAGATCAAAAACCGGGTCACTCAGTACCTCTTCAGAATTTTTAGCTACACAGGCCGTTTATAGCCGTTTATTTCTACACAGCCTACTGTGCTCCTCAGCCCCACAATATAAAAGAAAACTACTTCTAGCCAATATTACGCCACAATCATAGATCTCCGAACAAGCACATCCAATCTTCTAATGTAACTCGGGATTAAACCCCTTTCATAAAATTGAAAAGAATAAACACCTTACCAGTAATCAAAAAACCAAAATCACTTATTTTTAGCAATATCCCATCCAAGCTCCGCAGATCCAGATAGTTTCTCTTGCGTAAATACATCCATAGGAGTCTATTAACGTATACGCAACACCAAAAGGATATTTGTAGTAGATGTTCTCCCATTCCCCGGATCACTCCTTCGGGAATGGAAAACGGATATCTGGAAACAGGTTCTGCCCCTTTAAAACGGCCATTCACATCTATCGTAGTTGGTCCACGCTTCGCTATTCATGAGGTAGTAAAAGTTCACTTCCAATTTCCGACGTCGGTATTTTTGTTTATAAATAACGCTTAACCGGGTGTTGGGCAGATAGAGTGGTAACTGTATCTGCCTTAGACACGGTTAAGTGTTACAGATGCAGAGATACATTAAGAGTTTTGATACTCATATCTCTCTTATGCAAGATATACAGTCCCTCGACAAATTATTAGACGCACTGTATTTTTTTTAGTAATTTTATGTTTCTTAAGAGTTTTTATGCAATAATGATATATTTAAACTACAATATTGTTGATTTTTATTTAAAAGAATTGTTGTTGACTTCATATTTGTATTTATTTTAAGATAATTATGATTAATTATGATTAAGACTAATTTATATTAATTATTTATTATAAGATTATTTATGTGTGGAATCATCATCCTCAAATGCAGGAGACAGTAAAGTCTAGCATTAATAGCATGCCGCGCAGAATTAAAGCTTTGATATCGGCTAAAGGTGTCTCAACTAAATATTGACTTTTACTAACATTAATTTCACTTTTCTTTAAAACTTAATAAACTTATGCTTTTCTAAATTAATGATGTTTTATTTATGTCAAATAAATAGGTAACTGATTGGATAATATAAAAATAAAAAACAAATCAATTTAAAATAATAAACAGTACAATATCACCCGATAATTAATATTTTACATGAAATCTTGCAGTGCGTCTAATAATTTGTCCAGGGACTGTATCTTTAGTTATTTTTAATTCTGTTGTAAGTTGAATCAACCAAGAGGCTTTTGCTTTTATTAATTTTTGAAAAGTAGTATATTTTGGAAAAGTTTTAATACGTCTTGACAAAACAACGTAATTTGCAGATATAGACTTAACAATAGTCATGTTTTTGTTAAGCAAATTTTCGTTAGTTAGATGAAGGTTCTAATTAATTATGTTAAACCAAATAATAAGGGTCTGCTTAATAAAAATAGGTTTTGCAAAATTCGTTTTCTCATTAGTTATTCTAATGTCAGGTTTTTCTCGTACACACACACAGACACACACACATGTTATATTTTAAATTATGCAAAATGTTGTTTATTGTAGGCAAAATTTAGTACTTTGTTACACGTTACGAGCCCTGTGCAAAATATGTTCGTTATAAACCAGATAAAACTTATCATGGTGGCTTTATTACAATGTGCCACACAAATTGAATAAGTTACATGAATCAGGGACTTCTTTGGTGTGAATTTATTTGTAGTATTTAACGTCTTGGGTGAAGTGCAATGCAAAATTTTGCATAATAACTTTTTATAGAATATCGAAAGTAATAAGTACAGTAAAACCTCGATTATCCGGTCTAGTTGGGACCGGAGTTAAGTCGGATAATCGAAAATTCCTGATAATAGATAATTTTCATGAAATAGTAAAACTTATGTAGTACAGAGAGGCGCCGATAATCCGTGGATCTCAAATTCACCAACCTCCGATATCCGTGCTGGTTTTGCGGTTGTAAACGTATAATTTTAGCGTTATCTCTGAAACTGAGACTTCCTAGTAAAAAAAAGTGCTAAAACATTATTTTTTTAATAATGAGCAGGAAATTTTTTTAATTACTGAGCAGGAAAAGTGCATGTTTTTTGTTTTATGGTAGATAACACTTAGAATTTCACAATTTTAGAAGATTCCTGGAGTTTTCTGAAAATAAAGGATAGTCAGAAATTCACTTTTACTTTTTTGAGTTGCTGTGTGAGTTTTATTATTAAAAATTAAAACAGTTTCCTGATTTTAGAATCACCAGAGAATTCCGGTTTCAGAATCTCCCGAGAATTCCGAATTAAGAATCGCGGAAGTTAGCCGATTTTAGTATCACTAGATATTTCTCACTTTAGAATTATCAAAGATTTCTGAGACTAGTTTCTTTTGTGAACAACTGAGAATAACCTTATTGGAAAAATTTTTGATGTTGACTTAGGACGGTCGGTTGACAGAGATTTCCGGATAAAAGAGGAGCAGATAATCGAAGTTCTACTGTATTATGGTCGGATGGCTTACATTGCGGGTGACTGCAATATACAAAATGACTACCAAAACTGTTTCATGTACTTGTATACTGAACGAATCTCTATTTAAAATCGTTGGATCCTCAAAATAGTGAAATTTGTGTGTTTGTTGTCAAGTATACAACTTTATATGAGGTAAATGGGTTTGAAAATACAGAATTATAAAAAATGTCTACTGTAAAATAAACATTTGTAGTTATTAGAAAAGTGAAAGAATTTAAACGGAGGTTTAAAGCGGGCGGAAGTTAACGGAGGTTTAACCATTGATACATGTAATTCTGTTAGACTAAACTTTTTCTAACAACATCTAAAAAATCTTTTTTTTTAATATAAATTAATAATAGTTCTTATATATACGAAAATATTACCTTTTGACAAAATGACAGTTGCAATTTTCTCAAACTCAAAAAAGGCGGTAGATATACCTGTAAAGAGCGTGTGTTTTTTCTTTTATCGAATTTGGTATGAACTGTCAAATATCTTCCGAAAATCTATGTTTACAACGGGTGGACAATAATGTATTTTGAAGTAAGCATCAAAAAAATTTCCTGCTGACTTCTGTCTGTCCAACATTGATTTTGTGGTGAGGAATTACACATAAATAAAGCTTTACTCATACTAAAAATCTTTTTATCAATTTTTAACACGCATTTTACGCATAAAAGTTTAATTGAAGATTTTACCTAAGCGACAAAGTAGCATTACGTTATACGTCTCTTAGGACTCTTGAACAAATAGCTTAACCTCCTGAGCGTTAGACCGTAGTTTTTCCGTATTTTATGTCCCTATAAAGATTTGAAAATCAACATAAATTTCAAAATTTTATAAATAATAATTTTTATTGATGTACTATTTTTTTTCTTTTGTAAATGATTTTTAGATAAGCCCTTTTAAAATAAGGCTTTTATTTTAAGGCCATTTAGAAGGTTAAACGTAATTCGAAAGCAATAATTCGTTAGAGCTGATTTGGGGGGATTTTTTCACCGATAAGTAAATTTTTAGGCTTATATCGAAACTTAAATAGAACGTATCATCACTTAACTTACTATTTTATAATTTAGTAAACAAAAAGTAAAATATTTCTCTACGCAACAATGTACTTACTTTTAAAAATAACTTAAAACCCTGTCAAAGTACTATTTGTCCAAATTTGGTGATTGGGCAGGTTTTATAAAATTTAACGGGGCATGACTTCCTAAATACCGTATACAAAAACATGTTGCGACACATAAAATCTAGTTTAATATGCCCAAAACGCATTTTTTCAATGATTACCAAGCTTTATAACCATACATAACGTTCGAAATATAAACTAAGATCTATAAAAAAATATATATAGTATTAAAGAGAAAGCTATCAGAAGTTCGTACACTTCTGAAGTAATTTATACCACTCCAGTAACAATCAGGAAGGAATGTAGTATAAAAAAATATCAGAAAACTTAAATACTTCTCATATTGTGACAATATATTGCACACAAAGTTTGGAATCCAATTGGCTAGATAAATTATAAGTATAAACAATCTCACTAAACTTTATTCATGTGATAACTTCAGCCATACCTTAGCAACATCAAGAAACTTATTAGCACTAAACTAAAGCTTCACAAATTAGGAAGTTACACAATTTGTTTAAGTTCATGGTGTTCCATATGATAATAAACTTTATTGAAATTTAATAACTTAAAGTTTTCGTTTAATAGCATTTTAAACAGGCATATTTTTACAACAATATTTATAATTTCCTCTCCCAGAGGTATACTATTTTAAACTCCTTTTATCTCAATATATTATTTTTTTAAATAGGTTTAAGACAGTACGTTTGCTAAATGGCCAGAAATTTTTGTTCATTTTTATTTTTTTTCACACTTTTTTCACTTAGTGGTGTTCATAAAATCTTTATTTTTGAATAAAAATTTTATGAACAAAACATTAACTGAAATAACGCATTATTACTTTCTTCAAATAATTGTATCTCCTTACAGTTTCGAAATAAATGTTATTTCAAATACAGACATTAAGCTGTTAGTTTAACAAATATTTACTTGAGGGGACTCACTCAGTACGCCAAAATAGAACTACGGATTTTGTTTTAAAATATAAATTTTGTTTTGACTTAAATTACTATTTAAACACTACTAACTTGGGCAATCGAAAAGAAAATAAGCATTCTTAAGGGTCTGAACACGTCCTATAAGTGGCGTCACTGAGGTCGAATTTTGGAGATAACGATTAATGTCGGTAAAAATTTTTTGGTAAATTTCGTAAAATTCAAATAATTTCCATAATTTTCAAAAACAATTCCGTAAAATGTTGTTTTTGTTATTAGAATGTAAGGCAAATGAAGAATTATTACTTAGATTTTTTTTAAATTTCATTTTAAAGTAAATCGTAGGCCGTGCATCATAATTATATAATGTATGTTACATTACAAATAATCGAGTTCAAATATTATGTGTCACTCAAACCGCATCTGTTTAAATCAAATAATTCTAACGTACAGTGAAAATTTCCCAGAACGTAAAAGGCTTCAAATTTTAAACTTGATGTGGCATTCATTAAACCAATTCAACACGACATCATCGTTAAAGAGTGCCACATAAAAGATAATCTTCATGTCAGGTTTCTCTCAAAGGGTAAGACTGACGTCATGCTCTTCAAGACTAACAGGCATCCAATGCTATTGGGATATTACAAAATCGTGAATAAAACTGATTTTAAGTGACACATTTGTCGATGTTTTTAATAATTTATTATTGATATATGTGTTTGTAGTTTTAATGGATGGTAGCAAGGTTAAATAAATTAATAAATGGTTTTAATGTACTAAAAACATTTGGTGGTAAGTTAAAAAAAATATTTTAAAAAATCAGTTGAAAAAGGTTTTTGTAAAAGAAATGTGATCTTATTAAGATACTTAAAGAGCTGTTTGCTGTAATATATTTTTATAAATATAAAATGAATTTGTCGAGTGGGCAATTATCAATTAAGGAAATGTTAAATTTGAATTATTTATATTATACATTAATTAAAACATATCATGTGTCTACGTCAGGCTGATGACTATGTGTATAGAAGTGTAGAAAAAATGAAGCTTTCTAGAAGGCCGAATTAATTTCTTTGTAATTAAATAAAAAATCGGCTTAAGGAAAGCATGTTCATTTTTACCAAAAATAATTTGGATGTCCCGGTATCCGCAGAAAATCAATTTGTTTATTCACACATTTTTAGCCGGATATATTTAATCACAGTTTACAGCCATAAAACATCTGAAAAATAAGATAAAAGTTTTATAATGCTGTTGGAAAAAGATTATAAAGTTCTTTAAAGTACCTATTAAATTATTTCATTTTTATCAACGTCGCTACACAAGAATTTTGTTAAAAAAATAATACTATTTTTTCACATTTTGTTGAATTTATTATTAATTTTAAATTTGTGTTAGGTCTAAAATGAAAAGAAAATATAAATGGCTATAAAAAGCATACTTAATGCCTCAAAAAGAAAATGAAATATAAGCTTATGTCTACAAAGTCGAAAATGTCTAGTGCTTAAACCATCAATTTATTAAAAAGAGCCTGGAGGATAAATACTTTTTATCCTGGTTTAATATTCATCTTTTTATTGACATTTTTTATCATCAATAAAATGCAAGACTTAATACAATTTGTTTATTTTTGCAGATTTTTTAATTTAGTATTTTCCTAATGCCTTTTATTCTATTTTGAGGCATGTGAGTTGGAAAATTTCAGAAATAGGCCAAATAGAACAAAAAATTTGTTTTGATGTACACACTTGCTTATTTTTATGTTTTCTTGAGACTTTTCATTAATTAAATGGGAACTGACTAATCGTTAACTGTAAAAAATGGTTAAATCCAGTTCAGATTGTATTCGCTCGTGGCTATCCTTTTGTAATAAAATTTTTTATACCGTCTCAGTGGATCAAGAAACATATTCGGCAGGCACAACAACCAAGATTGTTACTAAAAAAATAATAGTTTGGCCAAAGTTTTTTCGTCTCTCTAGATTTTTTTTTTAAAAAATGACATTTGATCCCTGTTTTTATCAATCGTTTGAAATGTTTTTTGTTGATAATATATTTGAAACTTCACAACTATGTTGATTGTGTATTTGAATTAAATAATTTATTAAGTTTATTTAACGAAAATAAGTTTTATATAGATATACCATCACAATTGATCTTAATTTTCCTTTCAGTCGGAATAATTCAGTAGCAATTCAGTAGAATTTCAAAATATTAAACAAAATCATAAATACTTCTTAAATCAATCACTATGTTTAAAATGACTTGAGAGTAACCTATAAAACTGAAACTGTCCTTTTCAAATAAGATTGGAAACCATAAGAATCGCCATGACACCAGTTTTACAGAAAACTCCATATCTTTGTTTACTCAGTCAATATTAAAGAATTTGTTCTTTCCAAACATACATAAGATTTGGGATTTCAAGTGATATATAAGACTTTTAGGTTAAGACTGGGATTATTGCAGTATCCAGCCAGGAAAGAGACCGATTTACACTGGAGTTTATAGAAGATATTCTTAAAGATTTATACGTAAGTCAATTTCCTACATGCGGTTTTCTTGAAATGGTGTTTAGGAAAAATATATCAATCTAAAAGACATGGGTTTTCATTCCTGATAGTTTTTAGAGCGACAGTTATTGTTTCAGAATAGTACGAGTTCTGTCAGATTTCTTTTTCATTATACTATGTCTAATTATACTATGTCTAATCTCGAGCAAAATTTTTTACATTGTGATATAATTTGTACTTGTTCATTTGCAGTTCAAGATAAGATTTTAATTGATGATATATTTAATGATATATGTATATATTATATATATATATAAAATTTATATATTTTAATATATATAAATAATATATATTTATTATATATTTATATAATATTATATATATATATATATATATATATATATATATATTATATATATATATATTATATATATATAATATATATATATATATATATATATATATATATATATATTATATTATATATATATATAATATATTATTTTATATATATTATATTATATTATAATATATATATATATTATTATATATATATTATATTATTAATTAATACTTTATACGATAAATGTGTTGAGATAAGTTAAGCCTTCAATATTACACACCTTATTTACCCAACAACCTAGTTAATGAAAGAAAACATTTTTACGAATATAAAATTATTTATAAGCCTTTTGATAGCATTATTTTTATACTTCCTTCATGGGCAAATCCAAGCAATTTTTACCCTCAAAATATTTAATAGTGTTGTGAGACGTCATTTGCATGTGTTTTATATTTTTGGAGGATTAACATATCACTTCCACACACGTTGAATTATATTATTAACAAACAACATTATAATCTACTTTTTAATTCTAATTAAGCACTTTCAGTAATATTCTTAAATACAAATAAAAAAGCAATAAAAACATGCAAGTTATTTTTTAATAGTAATTATTACAAAATACCCAAGTATTTGGACATATCATAATATTTTTTGTTTTAATAATGTTTTTTATGTTATTAGATTTGAATTTTATACTAAGTAATCAAGAGGAAAAATAAATGAAGAGTTTAGTATCAAAACTCACTTTCTCTAAAGTATTACTTAGATGTGGGCCCGGTCTTTGGTGACTTTGATATTGGTAAATTCTATTGGGCGAGGTTACCAAAGAATGGGGTGGACCCGATACCTTAGTGATACTTTGAAGAATGCGAGTTTTGCATTTACGAACTATAATAAACGATCTGTTGTTTTAATGATAATATTTATTAAGAAAAACGACATGAAATGCCATGATCCCATCATTTAATTATTCTTAAATAAAAAAAAATACTTTCTAAATCCTATGATTAAAAGTTTAAAATTTTCAAAAATATTAATTAGGACTCATCCTTATCAAGCTTACTAAACATATAGCATTTTAGTTGACGTTTCGCTACCTTATCTTTTACCAAAGAGAAAAACAATTTATAAGGTGAAACTCATTTTAAGGTAATCTAATAAAACTTTTTGGCAGTTTGACATGTATAGGAAAGGTAAAACAATGTTCGGTGAAGTGAAAATCCGAAACATAAAATTAAAACACTGTTAATTTTGAGTTTTTTATAAATTAAATTTAAAGTATATTTATATCGTAGGGATAAAGTACAAATCCAAACTTATTTTTAGTTATTATGAAATTTTGTTCAGGTGAATGTTGTGAGCAGTGGTTATTCATAAAAGTATATCGAACTATATACTTTTTAAAGAAAAACAACAAATATTGTGTTTATAATGTCTAAAGTATTAATACAATTCTATGATAATTTGACAATTTATAATATATTTTAGTAAGCAATTTCATTTTTGGCATTTTGTTTTTAGAAACTAATTTATCTACTTAATGTATAATACGTATTTTACTATAAATAAACAATTTTTATATTAGAAATGCACTAAAAATATTTGATGTAGTTATTATAGTGATTAAATATATAATTGGAAAACAATTCGCATTTTAGTCGCTCACGAAAAATAAAAATAATAAGTTTCATATTTAAGATTTGAATATTGTTTAAGTTCAACTAGGACAACTTAAACTTTAAACGCACAGTACCCGACGATTTATAAACATTCAGAAATCTAAACTTTGCTTCTTCGCTTGAGAGGTACACATACATGAACTTTGTAGATATTACTTCATAACTTTATTTTACAATTTTTTTATAAGAATTTTTTTTAATTATAAACTAAAATAATCAAGCTGTCCAAAAATACCAATACCGAAGCTGCTGATTATCAATTTTATGAACAAATGACATAGCAAAATGTTCAATTACGCAACTTTCAAAAATAATTTCCGTGTTAAATTTATAAGATAGTATGCATTGAAAAATGTTAAAATGGACTATCAGAAAAAACAAAAAATAAACAATCTCTGACAGATTTCACTCATAGCACACAAAAATTATTAATTTTACACCTAAAATCCTTAACTACCACTAAATTAACGATCCCCTCATCAAATGTTAAACATTTATATATTCATATTTTCTTCCAAAAAATTCTTTTAATACATATTTGATTGAAATATATGTTTAGATAAATATTATCTATTTAAGATTTTCCTCAATAGTGAAGATAAATATTAATATTAAAACAACATCATATACTATCTACCTTATTATAACAAGAAAATTTTATTAAAACATACCTTCAAATAAGATGAAGACTAGAAGAATAAATGGAATTACAGTTTTGCCAAGCCTCTTCATTGCGTCTTCCGTGCGTCGAACAGCCGAAACACAACTAGAAATTTCTGACGAACCACCTGTTGTAGACTTTGTTAGAGAAGGAAAGTCTGAGTCCGTAAATCTAGTGCTTGCATAATGATAGTTGTTAGGAATTTAAGGTATATATTACGTGCTTGTAAAGATATAACTTAGTACACTAGGTTAAAATTTCTTTCAAAGAAATAACGACGACGTGCAATGTATAAATCAATCGAAAGCGAGCTTAATTTCTCATTTAGTTGTACATTATTTTAAATGCATTACAGTCTGTAATGAAAATATTTTAACTCTTTAAAACTAACTAATCTTTATGTATCAAAAATACATGTACAAGATGGAATTCAAAACACATCATTTCTTTAGCTATCTTATACTTTGACTTATTCTTATTACACGATAATCAAAATTTTAAAATAATTCTTTTGTTAATAGGATATATATTTTAGGATTTTTAAAAATATTTTATGTGTTATTATTTAAATCACTAATGAATTTCTGTTATAAATTTCGTGTTTCTATATATTAATAGTTTTAATAACAATATTTCAGTTTGGATTTGCATCTATTAAGTTACGATAAACTAATATATTTAATTTTAACTATTTTTAAACTTTTAGCTAATTACTTTAACATATAAAACGAAACAAAGATCAATTTAAACCACTAACTATTTAAATTCAACCAATTCCTAAAACAAAAACATCAGCTATATTCTGCGAAAAATTTAAATTTAACAGTCATCAATGCTCTACAATCTGAACAGTTCCTTTTAAATCACATAGGGGTTATTTTAACCAAAATTCATTTTAAAAGCACGCGCCAAGAAGCAACAGGGTCCGGATGAACCGGATTTACGGCGTCCTGTCGTGGGAACGTCTTTCGTATTTCTGTCGGAATTTTACCGGATACATGATGGCCAGTCAGGGAACGCTTCCTTCGCTTCTCGAAAATCCTTAGCGCAGGCGCAAAGATTTTTTTTTATTGACCTCGTTATTTATCTTAACACTCAAATATGTTTTTAGGATATTATTAATGGTGGAAATTGAATTTAAATTTTCATATCATATTTATGCGATGACACTTATTGTACAAATAAATTTTAGAAAAATAACTAAAGGAGTTCTAGGCTAGTTTTCCAATAGTGCAAGTTTTTTTTTTATCTGGCCTTCAATTGGGAATGAGCCTTTAGGGGGAGCCAAAAAGAGCTTAGTTTATGAAACAATATGTCATATGCAATCTAAAATAATTTTTCTTCAGTTACTTTTGCCATTTTATTGTTAGCGATGATTTTGCCATTTTTCGACGTTGCATAAGTTTCCATACATGTATTGAAATAAAAATAAAACTATTTTCATTAAACTTACTGTTTAATCGTTGCGTCCTTCTGAGTGTACTACACTTGTTTAATTTGATTCACAATAAAATGTACATATGCACATAATGTATAGATAGAGAGAATGTACAGATAGACAGAATGTACAGATGTACAGAATGTACAGATGTACAGAATGTACAGAATGTACAGATGTACAGAATGTACAGATGTACAGATGTATAGAATGTACAGATGTACAGAATGTACAGATGTACAGAATGTACAGATGTACAGAATGTACAGATGTACAGATAGACTGAATGTACAGATAGACAGAATGTACAGATAGAAAGAAATGTAAAATTGTTAGTATTTTAAATCTTATAAAGAATAGTAAGGAAATTGCCCTATTTATTATCGGCTGGCTTAAAACTTTACTCCGTATGGGATTATGATCTCCAGCTTTATATGGTTTGAAAATAATACCGTGCTACCTAAAACTATTTTAATCAGAAATTATCTTCGACTTCGCGCAAGAAACACAAGAGTGAAGAAAACAACGTAATTATTAGCGTAAATGGTTTATTTGGTGAAAATTATACATGTTTCTGAGTCTTACTTTACATCGCGTCCACTGTCACTTTGTTTGTGCATATTGCTGAAGATGGCGAGCCTTGATCTCGCAGAAACATGTACAGTTTTCACCAAATAAACGATTTGCGCTAATAATTACGTTGTTTTCTTCACTCTAAAAGTATTTATTTACTTTTTTAAAAAAATTGTAATACTAGTTTAAAGATAAAAGTGTAAGGAAAGCCATGATATCCTATTTTCCCCAAAATAAAAATAAATAAAAAATATACCATCATACAGAAAAAAATTATTGAAACTGACCCCTGGCCTACCCTATGTATGTTTAATACTTTATATAAAAACTGTATTTTAACTTGTGTTTTTTTAATAGTAAAAAGACAATTATTAGCTTCCATTAAGTTTACTGAAAAAAAAACCTAATTTTACCTGTTTACCACTCATTAAACTAACGATTTTAATGGTTCGGCAATTTAATACTCCTGGAAAAGTTCTAACAAACTCTTAGAGATAATTTTTCTTTAAAATAAGTAGCGAAATTCTGTACCTCAGTTGTAAAGGTCAAAGGTTGAAGAATTCAATTATTCCTTCTCTACAGAAGCATTTAAAACTTTTTTCTAGAGCAATTAATTATTTAAAACCGTGTTTAAATGATCGTTTGTTTTGATGCAATCCTATATGTTAGTATAGTTCAATAAAAAATAAAATTTTACGTAAAAACATGAAAGATGTTGCTTATGTTGGAGCACTTTTACGTTTTAAAGAACTCTGTGATGAATTAAAAATGTTACATTATATAAAAACTCAAATTTTCCTTTCCTTCGGAAATAAATTTACTTTTTTTCTCCATGCAAACTTTAGCCTTACTTTTAACTCAATTATGTGTAAGGAATTTGACGCGTACCCAGTCCATCTGCACTTTATATTTGAACTTGTTTTTTTTTAAACATAATCTTAATGTGATAAAAGTATCAAAGATATAGTAGACAGATTCAAATAGAAAGTAATGTCTTACTTTCCATTATCTTAAGGGGGGTCGGATGGATGTTTGGGTGAAAAATTTCGATTTTCTGTTTTTCCTTTTTTTATTTTGCTTATCTTTAGCTTTAATTTAAGACAATGATTATCAATTTCTGTTAAGTGGTTTTCTTTTTATAAGCATTTTTGAAAACTCTTAACATCAGTTCTTACCTAAACCTTACTTTTCTTTTGCGTTTCCTGAAATATAAGGTATTTCAACAGTTAGGAACATTTTTCTCGGGAACTCTAAAAGATATTAACATACTTTGTTTTGTTATTTTCCCCATTTATAGCTCTTTCATATAAACTGAGGATTTTTAAATATCTCTACTAAAAAAATTATATAACTTTAAATCTGACTTTTTTGTGTTTTTCAATGCATATTTTTAAAAAAATCACTGTAAAAATATTTTTTAATATTTTGAAATATCCTCAGTTTAAAGATCTATAAAAGTTTTCAATGATATCTCATATAGTTTCTGAGAAAAATGTTTCTAAAGTTAAGGTTTTGACTTGCATCTAACTTTTAAATAAGTATGCGGGTATTAATATCAACTGAACTTAAATAGAAATTTTAAACATTTAGTTATTAATAAAAATGTAAACTGTTTTTAACGTTCACATATTATTTGTGTGTGGGAAATTATGTCATTTGAAGC
This sequence comes from Oedothorax gibbosus, assembly GCA_019343175.1. NCBI lineage: Eukaryota > Metazoa > Arthropoda > Arachnida > Araneae > Linyphiidae > Oedothorax > Oedothorax gibbosus. Next base: position 249,144 of record JAFNEN010000657.1, on the reverse strand, counting down.
AAAATTTAGAAATTTCAGTAAAAAACATTTGAAAATTTCCTTAACATTATTGATGAAAATGAATCTATTGTTATTTAATTTTATTATTATAATTGTATTATTATTGCAATCTAATTTTTATTATTATTTTACTTTTTTTTATTTATTATTTTATTATCGTTATAGGTATACAACTTTAATTATATACAATGCTTTTTATTTGTTTTATTGAAGCATGATGAATATGTTTGTTATTATTTAATTTCTAAACTGTGTTATCTGGGAATTTTTAATATAAAAGGTATGCATGCAATTAGTAAATATTGCGAACTTTTAAAAGCAGTTAAACAAACTTTTCTAAATAATATAACCTAAAATTTTTATACACTTTGAGTTATACTTATTCAAAATCTCAATAACTGTAATGGATTAAACAATTCATCAAGAAAATGAATAACTTATTTCTTTAAAAATCACAAAAACTTTTCCTTTAATTTATTTACTGTCTACGAAATTTTTTACGGTAGTTTACTTTAACTCTGAACTATGCTAAAAATCTTTTATTTTTATTTATTTTTAATTTAGTAATAATATGATATAAACAGTTTTTAAAATCTGAAAGCAACCACGACTACAAAAATTGAATTTTTTCCTCTTTTAGACTTGTAGATATTCGTTGATATTTCTTTTTATTAAATAAAATAGCAGCTAGAGACCATCAGTTAGCTAAAGAGTTTATTAGAAAGAGTTTATTAGAAGAGCAAAAGAAACACAACTAGCATCTATTTATATATATAAACTTGGTTACATCATATAAAAAACAACCAATGAGATTAAACATGGTATGGCTAATGCAATACTGGGTGCGATTATATTATAAAAATGATGCAAAATAAAAAGAGATATTACATCATACAGAGGCTGACGCAGCTTGAATATGATATTACAACACTTATAAACCTTTGATTTATATAAATAAAAGAATTCGAAAAGACTTTAGTATTCTGTATATAATCAGTTTGTTTACATGCTCCTTGTTAACATGCAAAATCCAAACTTAACTCCATTCATTCATTTTTAAACCTAAAATATCTACGAGGGACATATTTTTCTCATTTGTTTTGTTTTACATCAGCGAAACAAAACATTAAATCCAACTTTTCTACGGACTTGTTTTTTAAATATATCTCGTTGAATCATTGAAAAAGGGCTACTTAAAATCGGAAAAGAAAAATGTTACATATTTGAAGAGGACTTCTGACTATTTATTGATGAATTTTGCAGGTATGAGAGAAAAAATTAATATTTGATTCAAATCAGTTACATATAGTCTCTTTTTGCATGAATCACAATTTTTTTTAGATGCGTTTTGTCAAACCATGCAGAGTGTATATTTTTATGTAAATTAGTTTTGTCCTTGAACAAGCAGTTTTTTGTACCATAAAAGTCGCAATGATCTGTTTGAGATAAAATGATGCAAATATTTAAGATTTAACAAGGACAAATTTATTTTAATTCTGTACCTAATTTTCGCATGTTTGAGAATTTTTCATGCTTGCTATTTTTTGAGGTATCCAAGTTAACACATGAAAAAAAACAGTAGGGTATTTTTAATCATTTATTAATCTTATTTTTGCTAACTCGGGTTAAACGGACATACCTAATATCAGTAAGTCTGTATAAGTAAAGGGAATAGGTTAGTTAACAGATCTCTCGTTTTGTTTACAATTTCAATATGGAACAACCTTGATTGACATATAAGTAAGAAAATAAAAATATGGATGCATAGTCAGCTAAATCCTGTTCAAACGGTTTAGGAACAGTTCTGAATCATATTAGTTAAAACATGGTTTTGTAAAATCATTGTTAGGTTTAAAAAAATCAGAGTTGCAGTGATGGGGTTAGTGAGAATATCAAGAATTAAATTGACATGCTTCATTTGAATTTTCAAAGACCCCGTCAGAAATAAGGTGAAAGTATGAAAAAAAAATTTAATGATGTATGTAAAAAATTGTACACGATTATCCTAAACTCTTAAACTCTTATACTAATCCCATTAAACTCTTAAAGAATTTTTGATTTGATATTCGTTGTTTATAAATACTCAAAATCATCAAGACTGAAATGCATATTTTGATTTAAAAAATGTCGATAGGAATTTTTCAGCTTTTTTTTACGATGCAGTGTTTGAACGGAAATGTTTCATAAAATGTCAACAAATAAAAAAATTCCGTTTGGATTATGTCAAAGGAAAATGCAAAATATAAAATGTATTGGCAGGTTTTCTTGGATTGAGACCTTTAGTAATGGATAAATCGTAAGTTTTTCTTTTATATATAAAAATTCATTGTTGCTAAAATGACTTGTAAATAAAATACTATCATTTTATTTTGATATTCCCTACATGAATACGTTATTGAATATTGCTTTTACTTATAGTTTATAAAAAATAGCCATGTATTGTTTGATTAAATGCTTAAAATATTATACTAAATATATTATTATTGATCTTAGGTTAAAAATTGCTTTTCGAAAGTTCCTATATATGGGTTTAAAGTGTTTTATTATGTATTTTCCTATATGTTACATAATTAAACTGCGACATGCAAATGTATGCATTTTGAAGGTATATATATTTTAAGAAACAAATGCAATTTAATTTAAATCAATATAATGCCAATACATTAAATCAATTTTAAAGCAATATAGTACATTATTTCTACAAATCATTGGTGGTATTAAATTATTTAAAAATTGATAATTTTATAAAAACCCAGTAATATGAATAAAAATAAAGGAAATAAAGGACACTTTGTTCATACCATTTTTGGTAGTCAAAAATGATTTTTCAAACTGTTTATGTACAAAACTTTACGCTAAAAATAATTATTCATTTTGTTTATTTGTATTTTTTATGATTATCTATAGTGACATAAACCGTAATTGTACTGACATTCATAATTTACAAAGTTCATTTAACATTAATCTAGTCCTTTCAATACACATTTAAGTTCTCTTCAAATTATTCGACAATGATGGTTTCCTAATTGAACTATCATGTTTCAGCTAATCGGATCCTGTGAACGTGACAGCAAAATAGATGAGTCCTTTTGCGAAACAGAAATGGAAGGTTAAAACAGACAGTTATATCTCCATTACATGCATTTGCTTTAGCTAGTATGCAAGAAATTAAACATTTTGTTTTCCAATGTATCTTTAAATATTTAAAAAAATATTTATTATAATTGTCTAGGAAAATGCTGATGATGTTAAACTGTTTCCTTTCTTTAATTTACATTTCTGGAGAATTGACTTAAATTTTTAAAAAATCTAAACACAATTTAAATTAATAAATAAAGAAAATTCAAGTATAAATTTTAAGACGTTCGAGAAATCATCAACACTTAAACACTCATTAAGATGCATTGTATTGTTTATAATTGTTTATTTAGTAAGATTTTTATTTTGACATACTATCTCGAGTATTCAGAATAAGTTTAAAGTTACAATAGCTTCAAATAGCAGACTTTCAACCTCTGCGATAAAAAAAAACACAACATACAGAATCGAATCTTTAAATCAGAAAACTTGTAAACAGTTAAGATTCCACATTCACTTAATACATGTTTTTTTTTTAAATTTGGGTATCTGAATAATAAAAATTAAAATTTTGGCAAAATGTTATTGTATATTAGCCTCTTTTTTGTACAAGCTATACATAAAATAATAAAAAATCACGATAATTTCTTTGATAGAATCTTGAACATTATTTGTATCAGACGAATATACAATTGTAAATAATAAATTACCTTAATAACTAAATACTAAACACAATTTAAACAAATATTTAAAAAATGTTTGTAATGTTACTTAAAGTTAAATCGTAACCAGAAACATTTTACCTTAAAAATCCTAAATCAAAATATCGCAAATTATTACAGTTTCATACCTAACCACTTTTAAAATTCCTCCTAACGATTTGCCATAAGTAAAACGCACACTTTGCATCAAGGTAATCTGCAGTCGCGACAAAGACCGCTTGCCCCGTAATGGTTAATCATGACACTCTCCACATTAGTGGAGAAAAATGAAGTCATAAAAGGCAAGAAATTGGTGGGGAGCCGTGCTAGAAATTACTTAGCTCCTGATTCCAGACCATTTTATATTCTTTGCTCCAAACGTAAGCCATAAAAAAATGCGATAAGTTAAAACGAGACTTGTGGACAAATTCAATTATGGCGGTGGCTAAAATTGTTTAACATCAATATTACCCCTGGTATGATATTATTTTTCCTGTGACTAATAGAATAAACTAAGGTGTGGTGTGGTAAAACGTGAATTTATTTAAATCCTCTTTACAGTTTTTGTTACCTTTAATATGATGTTAAAGGTAATTTGGTATGTTATTATAGTGTAATTTTAAACTTAAAATGCCAAAGGTTACCTTATTTGTAGAGGTCAGTACTAAATTCGTGTTTGGAATAAACACGCTCCAGTGTACAAATCCAAGATTACTGATTTATTTATAAGTTAAGCACATGATTTACAGACTCACGAAGACTGATCCACCTTGGTAAATGGATGCTACACAGTGACAGGGATAAATAAGATGATACCTGAGGTCGAAATCGGAGTTCGCGGGACACTGGATGTAGCCGGTGATTGTGGTCATTCTTTGGCGTGGGGCGATGAGGGCTGGCGATGAGTTCACTCCCGGGCTAGGAGCACAATGAGTCGGGGATCATCCTAGACGTAGAGGCTCTGCACTGAAGATGGTGCTCTCTCCGGGGACAGAAGCAGGGGACGAGAAGACCGCTGCACGGAGATGAAATTTCCCACAGCCGGGGATGAGGATGGAGATAGTCGCAAAAACGTAGTCTTGCAGACAGCGGAGCCAGAGGGATAAGAGAAGAACTTTCCAAAGTCCCCGGACGTTTCCCGTTGGCCCCACTGTCAATCAAGGGATGGAGAGTCCCTCGTTCGTTGATACTAGGCCTGGGGAGCCCTGAACGCTCCCCTTTTCTGCATAGGTTAAGAGAAAATCCAGTAGCGACACTTTGACCTCTGATCTCCCACTTACAATTCCTAGACCTGGTGAAGTGTGTTGTCCTGTCACTCAAACTAAGGGGTCAAGGTGTCGAGTGGGGAATGTCACCCTCGGCAAAAAAATATTAAAAAACGAAAAAAACTTTTGTATTTCATAATGAATAAACTATTGAATTATAATGAATTAGCTATTTATATAAATGTGCTACATTATTTGCCAACAAATAATGCAATTTAACAGATAACTTATAAATTTATTCATTTTAAAATTCAACCAACATTTTTTGTTTGGAAATATTTGATGCAAGAAAAAGATGAATCCGTTAAAAATATTAGAGTATAATATCATTTGGGAGGCATTTTGATTTATTATTAACTATACTTGTATTTATTCGTATTTGATTATTTTTAATAAACTTGAACTTATTTGTATTCGTATTATTTGCAATAATAATTATCATTCATTTTTTATTTTCCGTTCATTGTATTTAATAATTCAACACTAACAAAATATTTTCTACGTATTCTTCATTTTTATATAATCAAATAAAATATATTTTTAGTATGGCACCAAAAATTTACTTCATTTTGAAAATGTATAAATTGTCAAATTATTATTTCAATAAGCAAAATATAAAAAAATTGCTTCGCATTGCAAAATAAAGTGATTTTTGTATTTAATTTTTTTGCTTAATTAAGATTTTAAAATGTTTAACTAATAAATGTATGTTCTAGGTCGGTATTATATAAGTATTCCTTTATTTATTTTTTCCTATTTCAAGAAAAGCCTAACAATACAATTATCAATTAAAAACAAGTTTCTACCTAATTAAGTATCAATTATTTTAGTGGGGTCGTTTTATGGGTAATAACTTTTTTATTGCCAAATTAAGACCAAACCCTCAATCTCGAAGCTCGTAACATACTAATTAATTATCCAATATATTACATAGCTCTAAATGATATTTTAAGTAAATGTAAGAAGCTAATTATAATACAATAACTGCTTACATCATTTAGATTTCACACGTAAAACGTATTTAAGGGGATGTTTATAATAATATTTTTATACATTGGTAATTTACGACAAGAAAAAAATTGCCTTTTTTATGCAAGAACTGTTGACTGTAACCCGCTGTCAATTTTGCTGTTTAGTATTTTGGAAATTGGAGCGTTTAATTGCCAAGGTATAAATGCTTACTCATTTGTGAAATATTTTTGTGCTAGTATACAACTTATATTGTCTAATTTATATATTTATTGTCTACAAATATAATTCTATAACTTTCTGATAAGCAAACAATTCAAAATAGATGTACAATTTTTTTAAATAAATAATAAATATATGCAGTTTTTAGAAATGGACGTTTCTTTAAAATTTAAATTTATGTAGTTTTAATTATGTTGAATTCACAAATAATAGAAATTTAATTGTTGAAATTTAAATAATCATATTTTAATTTCTATAATTGAACAGTTGAAGACTGTATCATTTCACTGTATCAAAAACTTCCGGCATTTATTTTGAAAAAAGAAAGTTAATGCAATAATAAAATAAAAAAAAGTAATAAATTAATGAAAGAGAATAATTATTTAATTGAATCAATCTGATATATTCTGATATAAAAATTAAATTTGATTTCAAAACCAATTCTTATTAAGGTTTATACAAATATTTTAGCAAGAAAAACTTGTTTTACACCAAAGAATAAAACTCTTAGTGTTTCACAAGATTTTTGAGAACTATTTTGTAATTAGAAAAGATAATAATAAAAATAATTTTTAAAATATAATATCCCAAATAAATTTACGTTTGCATAAAAAACCTTATGAAGTTTCAAATTAAATCATATGCACTAAACGAATTTATGAAATTACATTATAAATTCAGTTGTAATAAAAAAAAAACTTCGATCGTAGACAAACTGGTTGTCTTTTGTTAGCTTTTCTAAATGTGCTCATTAAATTACTATATTTTGAAAAAATATTTAAGGAAAATAATTTTGTGTAATACCACTTACATTTCTTCTATTGTGCTTTAAGATTTAGAAATTTTATTTTTTGAAGCTAATTATTTAAGAAAGTCAATTTCATTATAGGTTTCTGAAATTCTTTTTAAATGATTCTTTATAAACCTAATTTATTGCATTTCATGGATTGAAAAAATAAATGATGGTACGATTTTTAAAACATTATCTTATTAATACGTATATAGAATACGATTATCAAAAATTTCTGCATCCTTTGTTTCGTTATCCCACTTAGCACTTACCCTAAATATTTAAATAAAAAAGGAGCTAATATTAAATATATGTTTACATAAAAACGATTAAAGCATATTTAGATCTTGCTACATAGAATAAGTTCAATTGTGTTTTGAAACTATAGATTTTTCCAAACAATTATTAACAACTAAAGTACTGTTCTTACTATTGTAAAGAAACGTGCTTTATGATACTATTTATTTACTTAATAAAAACCAACATACAGTTTGGAAGTTTTTTTCTCTCGGGTAATTTAAAAATAAAATACAGTCTTGTAGTGCAAAAAAATATCAATAAATTAAAAAAAAGATTTTAAACCTTTTTATTTCAAAAAATAAATCATTTATTTTGCGATGGTGAAACGTCTTAGTTGATACAAAACCTACCTGCAACAGCTTTTTCTTTGTGACCTCTTAAAAACACGGCCATAAAAAGTTGGACTGCCCAAACCTACCAAACACTATAACTCTGAAGAAGTCATTTACGTTTGCTGACCTAGCGGTATACCATGCACTTTATTTCCTTTCGTGTTTTTACATGCAAAAATTCCATGGAATTTTTTTATGTAAAACGCGCTAGAACGCTTTGAACGGATTTAACTTGACAGTTGCAGAAGCTTTGACACACATAAAGCATCATTCACTTTTATTTTTGCAAAATTTATGAATATTTTTATTAATATTTTTTTTAAGAAATGAAGATCGACATTACTTTAAAACATGTTTTAACAGTTAACTCACAACAGTTAAAGTGCAACATATGTATTCTGATTAAAAAAATGACTTTAATATTTAGGATATTCTATTTATTTTAAATTTGTTTACTTTACTGCTATCTAAAAAAAATAAGGATCTATGATATCAGAAGTGGTTGATATATACGAAAATTGGGTGTTTCTATAAAACCAACTTTTATTATAATTACTAGTTATAAAAATACTATAAATTAAAGTTCTTAACAATGGTACACGGGAAATGGTCGAGACTAGCGTGCCATTAAAAAATTAAGAAAGAAAGAGTTTCTTTAACCTTCAATCTAAACTGTTACTGTTACTGCTTTTGGCCAAGGACTGATACCGATACATCGCATGTCAACCTATTAACTCCTGTGCAATTGGAGACAGCTAAAGATATTCCAAGAGAAGGCCTGGCCCTGATTAGGTACCTAAAGGTGACGAAAATAGTGTAATTACGGGTTATAGCGAGCATAGCCAGAGGTTGCGAACGCAGCAGGAAGTCTAATGTGAGCATACTCTTTTAAGGGGAGTCGGATGGTTCTATCTCGCCCATGTTAATTTTACTAACTTTAGGAACATTTTTCACAGGTACTATATGAGATATCATTATGAATTTTTTATAGTTTGTTCCTTACATATAGCTCTTTGATTTAAACTAATGATATTTCACAGTATAAAAAAATAATTTTACAGTGATTTTTTTAAAATATGTAATAGAAAAGCCCCCCAAAAAAATCCGAGTTAAGGTTATATAACTTTTTTTAGCAGAGACATTTAAAATTCCTCAGTTTAAATCAAAGAGCTATTAATGGGGAAGAAATAATAAAACGAAACATGTTGATATCTTTTATAGTTCCCGAGAAAATGTTTCTAACTGTTGAAAAACCTTATATTTCAGGAAATGCAAAAGAAAAATTAAGGTATAGGTAAGAACTGATATATAGAGTTTCTAAAAAATTCTTATAAAAAGAAAACTACTAAACAGAAATCAGTAATCTTGGTCTTAAATTATGCAGATTAAAAATAAAAGAAAACAGAAACTCGACATTTTTGACCCAAACACCCAAGGAGAGTCGGGAATCAGTGTTTTGTTTAAAGGCTCGTAAATAAAATTTGTCTAGAGCTTAGCCATTTATGGTATTGTAGCACTTCAATTGTGAAGTACTTGTACATCAGTCTGTTTGTAACATATTTGAGGGCGTCAACTACTTCCATTCAGATCTTGTTTTGGCACACTTGGAGGTTGTTGATTTCTTTTGGTAAAAACATGTAATGGCAAAGGAATAATAGGCCTGATTGCGGTTAGGTAATAAAACCTTTTGAGAAAAAATCCCCCAGTATAAGTCTGAGCCATGACATAGCTCTTCTAGCTTTGTTGGTTGAGATCGTCACATGCTGTGTTCATAAGTTTTTTATTTCTGGTAAGTCCCAAATATGTGGCAGATTTATCAATTAGCAGAGTGTTATGATACAACGTGCATCTAAAGGTTCTTTTTAAACCCAAACAAAATTAAATGCATACGTTAAAACTAAGTACATAAAAATCGTTATATTATTTAACTGAAATCACAGTATAATAAACAACATACAATTACAAATAGAGGACTAAATAAATTTAGTTAATTACCAAAGCAGTACAAGTTCAATTTATAGGATAAAGAAATTAACTTACATAAATTCAAGTAAATAACATTATCAATTACCAAGCAAATCGAAGTGAGAGAGCAAGTCGTGAGGACCAGAAGCGACAATCACACGAGAGGTCACGTGACACAAGTGACCCGTGACACCGCAAGATGACGCCACGAGACCACACGACATATGCACAGTTGTGGTAATAGACTTATTTCTCTTTTTTTTCAGACAATTAGGACGTTAGATTTTTGTGCATTAACCCTATAAGTACTAGAAGACGTCCGAACCGATAAACTCAAAATAAAATCTGGCGTCTTCTAGTACTTATAGGGTTATTGCCTGTTTTTTTTCGTTACTTACACCAAGTCTCTATTTCAGTACCTTATCTCCCATTAGAGAAAGTTTCGGCTGTCTCTGCTGCTTATATAGAATATGACTAGAAATGAAGAGCACCCTGGATATGGTCGGTAAAAGTTGCGCTGATTTAGCAAATACCACATGCATAGTTCAGTACAACCCCAGAAACCAACTAAAACCTGGCGAAACTATAAAAAAATTAATATATAAACTTGAAAAATAGTCCTGCCTTATAAACCAAGTATAAAGAAAATCAGTGAACTAATTTGAGTTTTAGATTTGTGTTTAATTTAAAGTTGTAAAATTGGCAAACCCTGTAGTTGTCGGGTGCAACTAAATTAAAAACTACAACTTCCTATTCATCCTAAAATATCGCATACATTTAGTGGTGTTTTAAAGGTATATTTTAACAGAGCTGTTTAGTAAGAGTTTTTTTTAAAAGCAACGCATTAAAACGCAAATAAAAAGGATAAAGATTTTATAAAGCACACAGAGTTTCGAAACTTAAACGAAGTACCATTTTCAGTGCATAAAAACGCTGAATGCATGAAAAACAGAAAATGCTAACGCGCAACAATACGAACAATTAGATATTTAAAAGAAACAATGTTGTCAAAAAGGAAAAACTAAAACAACGAATAAAAAATCAACCAACACGAAGAAAATTAAATAATTGACACGGTTCAGACTTTGTCTTGAATAGCCATAAAAAGGCTGAATGATTTATTTCACTGTCTAATCCATTGTGTATTATCATTTTCTTCATGTGCCTGGCTTATTTTCTAACAATCACCAGAGTTTTCCATATTGTATTTGTTTTTTGTGAATATGGAATAATTAAAAAAAAAATGTTTCTTGAGCCTCTATTGGTAAAGCAATATCTCATAGGAACAGTGCACCAATCAGAACATCCATCGAAGGAAGTGTGGCAATGAAAGCTTATCGAAATTATGTCACCTGAAAACATGAAAAAAGCCAATTGTGGTCCTGACGATCGGAAAAGAAATCATCAACATATATTTTATAAAAAGTGAAAGAAAAAAAATTGCAAAACAAATTATTTTTATAACTTAAGAATTTCTCATAGCTTTAGCCCTTGGGCATGTTATTGTATTTTTGATTTAAAAAAAATTGATGTTGGGCCCATGGATATCCTATGGAAAATGGTTGGCAGAACCTCAGAAGAGGATGGACTTCTTTTTATACAATTAAAGGCGAAGAAAAACACATAACAACAACTTTTTATTGACAAGAGCAAACATTCATGCGCTTACCAACCGGGATTCATGCGCTTACCAACCGGGCCAAACCTGGTACCTACTTGTTGGGATTAAGACGCGATATCCACTATGCCTAGTAGTCGGAGATAAAAAAAAACAAATTTGCTTTATCACTGGCAAGTTCTTGTGAGCCGAATTAAATCTTGAACTTCAAAATTGTTTAGGATCTTTGATAACTTTGAACTTTCCAATTGCTTTCCAATTGCTTTTGTTGTTTTTAAACTCTTATTAATAATCTATAAAAGTGTTTGCACATTTTATTTACTTTAAGAGCATACAACGCTATTTACAACTACAAACGATGTTTAGTACATGATATATAATACTGTTTAATTAAAAATGACTAAATATAATTGGTAAGGCAAATCTTGTTATACCTACCCAAAGGCCATGTGAGAGAGAATAATTGGGATGCCATTTTACGTAATTAAAGTTTAATATCAGCTCTCAACTCATCATCTGGATATGTGAATGCAATAAGCATAAGCGAACTGAAGAGAATGTGTCTTAATAAGGGGATTATTAAAACGTTATAAGCATCGCATTTCTAAATCTGGTTATCTCCGTAGCTAGGGGAGTTATGTAACAAATAATGAATTCGATTTAAGGAATTATGTGATACTCTGCCTGAATTTGTTGTAAGGAGCATTAATTGTGTCACAACTTGCCTGAGAGTGAAATGTCCCAAAACATACCCAAGATAATCTTCTTTAGAATCCGACCATGCATATTCATTGCCGCAATATGTCTCGAAATACTAAATACTGTAATAAGATCTGTTCTCCAGTGCTACAGGCACGTGCATATTTTTTTCTGCCAAAGTTTCTCAACAAAAAAAATTTGTTGGAAATACCGACTCCTCCTAATTTGACTATTTATATGAAAAATTGACTTCTACCTACTACCAAAACAAACAAAAGAGAAAGGCTATTCCGATATCAGTTTGCAAAAATATCTCTTTTCCAGTGCTATAGGCACGAACATGTTTTTATCTGCCAAAAGTTTCTCAATGCAACAATTTGATTTTTTGCATTCCTTCTAACTTTGCATGTTTTTGTCCGTGCTGGTGCAAATTTACGTTCGCAAAAAGAAACTGGAGTTCCATTTTCTTCTTCTTTTCTTTCAATCTTCTTTGCCCCAAATCTCTAAAATCGCAATTTAGGATTGAAAAAGCATGCCTATTGGTACTTTTTTCTGCAACAAAACGTTTCTTACTTTCTTTAAAAATGGCGAGAAACCTTTTACTGAACGTTTTATTCACGAAAAGTATTTTTTGCTGCGTGTTGTAGGGTTTTTTTTTTAGAAAAGTATATTCATACGAATAATGAAATAAATGCATTATACTTTAAATATATCTCAAGTAATTCATGTTAGTCTAGATTTAATATTCATTTTGAAGATTCTTTCTTTGAAAATTTCATATTTTAAATCAGTGCCGCAATTTATTGCCTTATAAATAATTTGAAATGATTTGCTGGGTTTTGAAGTATACGGTGCCCGTGTTTTGGGTACATAAGTGCAACTGGAAAAGGTTTATATACCGTAGCCTGGTTAGATTTAAAAAACAAAATCTGAGTCAAATCTAAAAAAAAAAACTTTTGTTTGCAATAAACATTAATTTCTTGTAATAAAAAATATTTTAAATGGATGTGTGCGTTTTTTTGCTTTAGAAATTTTTTATTATATTTCTAATATAATAACATATAATATACGTGAATTAATAAACTTTTTTAAATCACTTAAACTTGAACTATGGTATAATGATATATTTTAGTGTTTGTAGTACCGTTGGCAATTGATTAGTGCATGATCATTTTCAGCTAATTCTCAACATTTAACTTGGGAAACACATTTATCTTGTAGTCATTTTGTAGAACTAATTCTTTTAAACTTTACTTTGACAAAAATATTTAACAGTTGGATTCCACTCTTTGGTAATAAATAATTTGGATTTGTTTTTGATAACCAGCCAAATATCTCGATTTCCATTTGCTTGTAATAAGACTTTTCTATAACGTCATTGAACAAAGATTTATTCATGTCCTATCCCGATTATTTGTCCAACTGTATGAATACAAACTCGCCGAAGCGTTGGAATTCCAAATGTCCATTGAGATATTTATCTTCGGTCATCCCTTAAATGAACACTAATACTATCTCTGCTTATGCTGTCTTTACTTAAAGGAAACAGGCGTCGTTGTAATTGAGTCCTGTTGTCGTGAGTTTTTTTGCCAAATCTAACTAAGGATCGAAAAAGCGATTCAGTAGGCTACGTGGATTTTGTCAACGAATATCAATAGAGATGAATATCTATTGATATTCCGTTGTCCACTTCCCAGTATATTTTATTTATTATATAACCGCCACAGTAGAGTTAAATTTAGACTTTCTTAAAGGTAAAATTATTTTAACGAACAATACTTTTATTTATTTTTTATAAGGATTTTGTATTAAATTTTTTATATTTAATAGAGGCACAATATTATATGCATTCTTCCTGAAATATTGTCATATTTAAAGAGGAAAAAAAGCATTGCTGGCATATGTTGTTTGGCCTAAACTTAAAATATTCAATCTTTCTCTATTTTTGTTTTGTCTCTAACAATATGCCTCATAAAACTTTGATGATATATGAAGGGTCTAGTTGTAAAACTCACATTCTCTAAACTATAACTAGGAAATGAGGTAAACTTCTTACTGAATAAATTCAATTGCCAAAAAAACGGCAAATTCAAATAATTTTATTGAAACATAAAGTTTGGAGATCTTAATCAGTTTGTCCTTAGATGCTTAGGACCATTGTAAATAATAGCTTATGTTAGGATTGGCATATACATGCTTGCCCATATCCCGTTTTCCCCAAGGCGAAAGGATATTACCACCTTCTCTCATTATTTTGCAATTCCTCCTCCTAACTCTTGTGACATCGGATTCTAATATAACCTTTTCGCTAGTCTTGCTTAATCTTTATTAGGGAAGTGGATCGTATGGCTAAAATTGCGGGATACAATGTTTATTTTATGCTAATTGTTCGTATTGTCCATACTTATTTGAGTGACTGAGAATTAGAAAATGCTTTGGGGTTTTCTAAAATAACATCACTTTATTTATATCACATTTGATTGAACGAATACAACATATTTACTAAAGAGAACTTTCTAATGATGTCATAATGATCGTCGTGGTATAGTGGACTACGGCATCGTGCTGATTTTAGGTTTACGACACAAAAATAAACATGTCCAGAATCATTTAATTTTTCCAAATAGACAACTTCCACTCATCAAGAAAGTGTATATTACTCTAAACATATTTAATTTTAAATTGACTAAGAATGCTAATTGAAAGAACACAATTAAATTAAGTGTAAAATAAAAAGTTTTAATAAAAAATCTAATATAAAAGCATTTATAAAAATGAATATATACCTACCAATTATTCAGCATGAGGAAAGGATTGAAGGATGTATATATTTTATTTTTACCTTTTACTAAACAAAAATTGTTAATAGAAAAAAAACAGTGGGTGGGAAACTAAAAACAGTGGCGGGAGACTAACTGCCTTTCCTGAGTAATTAAAGTTGCAAATGTGGTTGGGTGTGCACTGTGCACTGTGCAGACAAGTGCATACAAAATATAGTGCTTATAAGCAACAGCTGTCATGGCATTCTTCTTCTTCTGACTGGGGTTAGGCATTGTTATAGGCAAAGGAAATCTGCCGGTGATAAACAAGGGTCTTCTGAGCTGCGTTTTGGATAAGCAAAGACATTAGGTGAGTTAACTTCATGCTTTGTTGGAGTTCAGTAGGAAGATTTCCCGAGAGGCACCAAATGCGGTAAAACGGTACTCTTCTTAGGCTCAGTGGAGATTTCGCATGGGATGAGCGCGTGTCAGCTGGGCTGTGGTTTGGACAACCAAGCACTTCAGGAGCGTGAAAGTACTGCTATGCAGAGGCTCAGTGGAGGGATATTTTATCGAGAACATCAGAAATGCAAAAATGGTATGTAAGGTGTGTTTTTTAACAGAATCAGGTCTTGCTCATGACCAGATCGTTTTTTGGAAAGAAGTAAAGAAAATCATTTAGTTCTATTGACATATCTTTATTTAATTTCGTCCCCCACTTCTTTCTCATAGCTAAATCTCGGATTTTGTAATGCGCCTTCATCTTCTGTGTTTTGATGAAAAAAAGGCAGATGTTCAGCCAATGAAACATCTAGTTAAATGTCCTACAAATCATGGAGCATGTGGAAGATAGCTTAAAGATTGATTTCAAGTTATCGTCGAAACACCCCGTTTCCACACTAAAGAGACTCCATGTTGAGATTTCCCATAAAAAAGTCGCCCTACTGCAAGTGCTCCGAATCTCAACGTTAAAGTTTATCCACAAGTATGAGAAAGAAAACAAAAATGGGAGTAGATGCTTAGTTGATCTAAACAATTACATTATTATGACAAATAATAAAGAAAATAAAAGTTAGCATTATGTAACAAAATAATAGTATGTGGATTTATAATAGCCTTTCCTGTAACATACGGTTGAGCGATACACTCTTAAAACAAACGAGCGGTTTTAACTCAGTCTGAGTTAATTTCCACTCCTTTCCGTGCCGAAAATGCACTTCTCCTATATGAGTGAATTTCACTCTTTTTCGGAGTTGGTAAAATAAATAAAAGAAAACAATCTGCGTCCTACACTCTTAAAACGAGCGGTTTTTACTCAGTCTGAGTTAATTTCCACTAATTTCCGGTGCCGAAAATGCACTTCTCCTATAGGAGTGAATTTCACTCTTTTGTTTTAAGAGTGTAGAATAATATTAAAAACACTAATTTTTTTAATTGACGCTACTTAAATAACTCAATTCGATTTTCGCATCATGCCTAGGAATTTTCTAATTTTCGTAATTCTCAAAAAAAAATTATCTATACTTAGCAGATCATACCTAGATAATTAGCTATCAATGAACTTTAATAACCCGGGTTGTGTCTTAGGGTAAACGGTTGCAACCATTAATTGGTTAATGGAATTCTTACTCATCCGCAAACCAATCACTACCAATCTATTCGTAAAAACAGTTCGTGTTCGCCAGGCAGAAACCCCAGAATTAAGCCTTATAGAGAATTATTTCTTACTTCGGTTACTAAATGGTAAGAAGTATTTTAGCAAATAAAGAAATTCAACGATAATTTATTAACTAAATTCCATTTAAAAATATTTGGTCGATTGTTTTTCCAAAAGAATGTTCTAAAAAAACTGTTTAAAACCTTTTTCATTATGAAAATTTAGATTTTGAGTATTTCATTCCTTAATCAATGCCCTCAAGCATCTAGTAATTGAATGGATACCGGTGTTCTTTAACATATTTATACGTTTATCCGAACAGCCAATACGTCTTAGAGCAAATAAGGCATATCATGTTTTAGTGCTAACATATTTAACTTTTCATTTGTTTTGCTAAGCGAAATGAAACAAAATTTGTTGAAATTTTTTTAAAGAAAGTTGCATAAACTATGTCATACCTTTCTAAATTATAATTGATAAAAAATTTATGTATTTTTGCTTCGAAAACGTGTGTCTGGTTATAGAACCATTAAAACTGGACGTATCTTAAATTAAGCATCTAAGTTAAAATTACAAAAAAATATTATTACAAATTATTTTTTGTTCGTCGTTAAAAAATAAATATAAAAATATATAATTAACACAGATAATTATAAATATTGGTATTATTGAATATTTTAAAACCAGCAAACCGAAGTTGAATTAGTTTTTAAAAAATGATGTCAATTTTGAATAGTTTGTCAGCAAATTAGAAACAAATTAACTATTTCAGAGAGAAAATTACGTGATGTTTTCAGCTGTTTGAGCACTTACTTCAAATTATCTCCGCAAATAGAACGCTTAAAGTTCTGGAAAGTATCAAAAAGCACGATCGTAGTCGAATGCCACTTTGTGGTCAAATTTCGAAGACATTAGATAAAGATTTACATTTCAAACACATGAATATTTATTTTGGATCAACTGTTGCTTCCATTTATCTTTTTTTTCTGAATTCGTTTACGTTAAAAAATTGAAGGCTTTATGTTTCTAAGATGAAAATTATTTGAAAAAAATTTCAAAAAAATAATGTATAAACAATGGAAATACTTAAAAAAGTGAATATAGGTATTACAACTAGAAGCTAATCGGAGATGTAGCTCGTTAATTATTAAGTGTTGGTTTTTTATGATAGTTTTACATTTAAGGGGGAAAGGTATCATACACTGTAAAACGCTTGGTGCAAGTGCTGCCTCCAGCATTATGGAGTAACGGTATACCACACATACTTAGTAATCTTACACCCAAAGGGGTGTATGCTTAAACCAAAATAAAGGGGGATTACAGGGAAGCTGCCTTCGAATTTAAGGTAAAATTTAGCTGATTTTAATATAGTATTGTACGCGTCAGCAGATGTAAACCAGTTGGTCATACTGACGCAGGAAACCCAATGCAATATCTTGATCCTAATTTTAACCTTTCTGAAGGGATGAAACCTTAAGGAACTGTGTTTAACTCAATATTTAAATCTAGGGCCTGTGTGCCAAGTGTGGTAACCTTGCCATGCAAATATAGCAACCTTGCCACTTGTAAGTGACAGGGGAAAGGGCGACATGCAGTCTGTGAATTCACAATGAGAGGGGTTCAACTGACACCTTCGCCAACCAATGAAGAATCTCCCTGAGAGAGAGTATTTGTAGATTTTTTGAAGAAAAAATCTTCAAAAAATCAACAGAATATTTTCTTTAGTCCCAAATACCTACAAATTTCTGCATAAAATTTAAAGAAAAAATCTTCAAAATTTCTGCAGAAAATATTTGCAGAAATTTGCAGGTATTTGGGACTGAAGAAAAAAAAATCTGTAGATTTTTGCAGAAAAAAATCTTCAGATTTTCTGTAGAATTAAATCTGCAGATTTTTTCTTCAGTCCCAAATACCTGCAAATTTCTGCAGATTTTTTTTGCAGATTTTTTGAAGAAAATTTTTAGCTGGGTAAGCATCTATACTTAACATTTGCCCCACAAAATATTTAACGATAATTTTCCTACAAAAGGAACTAAAGCTCTTCTTTCAGCATCAAATTCATTTTCAGAATTTTGCTGAGAGGTATTTCCTTTTACAACATTTCCATTTGTTTAATCAGCAGTGTTGTTTTTTGGGGGATTTAATGTAATATTGGCAGTTTTAAGTAAGTATTTGTTTAATTTTAAAAAGCAGAAAAATTTTTGAGTGTCATTAATCGGAAATATTTATTTTCCTTTGATGAGCAAATATCATTTAATCTACCTATTTCGCCCTTTATACAATTGTCAGAAATGTATAATAATGATATGTTTGGGTAGATTTCTTATGCAAAGTAAAAAAATCTTTAGCAGAATGTGGGTCAATTTTCCTGGAAAGTGTGACTTCTTTGATCCCCTCCTTACTGTATAACCAAGTCCATCAAATGGTTCTTTTTCATGACTATAGGTAAAGATGACCAACATTGGTAGCAGAGAAATGCCATTCAATGATGTCTAACGGTTGGAACATTGCAATAGAGGTGGTGTATTTTTAGTTAAAGGTAGTCCGTAAAGTCGTTTTTGCTTTCCTTTTCTTTAAAGGTTTGAAATTTTCCTCATGCTTAAAGTCTTTCCCTTTGCTCTTTTTTTTCTTTTAACTGTTGATTTAGCCATCTTAAATTAAAATTATCAAAATATAAGAAATCTACAAATATTATAGCTAATCTATAATAGATAAATCAAACAGAAGCTGTGACTGACACTACATTGTGACTTACACTACAAAGCTAAAATGTGTTATAAATAGAGAAAATGCTTTTTATTTTAAAATTAAAAAGGTGTGGAATTACGCAGAGGTTACTATAGAAAGAAAATATCGTAAAACTTTTGAAGTAAAGCTTTATTTTAAAAAGTTATAGAAACTTTTATATCTTTTCGTGACTTACACTACAGTCAAAAATGAGATTTTTATCTTTCTAATTAAGTATCTTTTACTAATAAATGCCGATTAATAATGTGTTTTTAAGATAGTTCTGATAATCTATTTTAATAATTTTTCCAAAAAATCTGATAAAATGTGTTTCTTACCTTAAAATTCCTGGGTTCAAAATGATGAGAAAAACGAGACCATGCTTTCAAAACAAAGCAGTCATTTTGAAGCTGCTGTGTTGCCAAAGGTGAAACAATAATAGTTGTTTATACAAAAAAAGTAAAATTCAAACTTTTCTTAAGCACATATAAAAGTTACAACTGTAGAATTTTTTTTTTTTTTTAGTTGTGGTATCATTTTACGTGGAATTAACCAATTTATCTTCTTATTTCTGAAAAAGGAAACTCGTCACACAGTTTGTAAACTGCTATTTTTGTTTTGACGTTGTTATCCTCATCTTAACTTAATTTAATAAAAGATAAATCCCTGACAGAAACATTCTTTTGTATCTATCAAAATAGCAAAACATGCTTAAGGCTTAACATGGAAATATTTTTGTATAATACTTTTAAATAATAAATGACTGTCTACCAAAATCTTTGTCCTATCATTGTAGAAGGGAGACAGCGCCAACAATCACTGAATTACAAAATATCACTTAATTTAAATAAATTTCGATTTTTCTAAGAGATAAAAAAATTACTGCTTCATTCACATTTCGTTAACACAAAATGTCTGATAATTCCTATAAAACAGCAAAGGAAAACTTAAAAGCGTTCCAAAAAGAATGTTTGACAACTTAAAAACAGAGGACAGCACTGACATACATTCTATACGCACAGAAAATATAAGTAAAACGCACTCCGTATACATGGTACATTTTCCTAGATAGCTAAAAATCCACGAGGCAATTGTTACAACTATACTATTCTTGAAAAAGATTTAACGCAGGCAAAAAAACTCGCTTGTTAGTTTTATCTACATGATATTACAAAAAAAGTATAGACAGAATTTTAAAAAAATAATAATTGAAATCCATTATACCAAAACTTTAATTTAACAAATTTCTATGAAGTTCATTATCATTTGAATCCAGGAACTAAAAAAAGTGTTAATTCCCTTTTAATGGAGTCATAGTTTGGGGCTCCTTTTATAGGTTGTTTAAAGTATTGTTAAAGATTTTAAAGAAAATTCAGAATTCCCATATGTCCTGAAGTTGGGTGAGATTGCTTCCCATTTTTTATATAGCCAGTCAATTAAAAAAAAATTTTGCAACCTCCAACATGACACAAGTGTTACAGCACACGGCCACGGCTAATGAGAGAGCTAAGATTTAAGTTGAATGCTTTTCTTCTACTACATACTTTACTGATTGTGACGATCTGCAATTATTGCTTCAAAAGTGTAGCTTAAATCAGATTGCTTTTTATTACACACATCTAAACTTTTTTCAATCTAGAACCAAACTTTTTTTTTGCATTTAGAGCATCATGTATGATTATACAGATTGACAATACATTAAAAACATTAAATTTTTTGTAGTTTTATAGTAGAGGTTATAAAGTTAGGGATCCTTTTTTTACACGGCATTCTTGGAAAACGTGCCCCGTAAAACTTTGAATAATCTGACCCGCCCCTATGTGTTGACCTTAATTAAGAGTATATGTTTTAGTTACTCTAAAAACAATGCAATACATGTAAGGGAAAACGTAGTATTTTAGGTAAATTGATGTAAAAATGATGCAATTGAGTTGTGACTTAAAGGTTTGGACAGGAAGCAGCTCAGGCACATTCAAACTTTTTTATATGCTTCCGTGCTACAAAGTCAAAATTATTTCATAAAAAGTTACTTTTGACTCTTATTCAAATAGAACTGCATGTTTTCTGTTCAATATACGTACAAGGCCTAAAGATATATATTGCAAAAAAACCACACAAAATATACGAGGACATAACAACTCAACTTAATAGAAAAACACTCATAATATTAAAATTTAATTTTTTACTTTATTGCAAGAAATGCCAAATAAATCATTTGAAAGTTTGAAATGTAGCACATACACAATTCAGTTTATGTATTTATTCCAAACTTTATTATGAAAAATCATTGCATTGAAAATACCAGAAAGGCAATATTCATAAAGCAGACTTTCAACATGCTTATTTGTTAAAGTTGTTGGGAAATACGGCTAACTTATTTGCGTTCAATTTGGCTTTCAATAGAATTCGGTGAAACATTACGTTATTTTATGAAACACAAATGATGCAATGGTTTTTAAAATATTTTAAAGTTTTACATCAAAACTGTTACACGGTCTATTGGTGCAATTGGGAATTCTTTTATTTTGGTACGTGTCAGAAACTATCACTGTTCGTCATTAGTGTTGCAACTTAATTATTCTGAAATGCTATAAATTTTTATCAAAACAAAATCTTTAGAATTCAGAGAATAACTTTGTTTGCAGATATATAAATATGGTTCACATTTTTTGAACATTTATAAAGTGTATAGCTTTACAAAATGGAATATAACAAATTATCATCCAGTAGTTTCCTACGTCGACGTTCTATAAGAAATACCATAATGCCGTTACAAAATGATGTCCACATTTTAAAAAGAAACCAAAAAACAGAAATTAGATGCGGCTTTATGTTAACCGTGTTTGCTACCTTCGGTTTGCCATTTGAAAAAACTCGAATTCAAAAAAAGGTATTTTTCAAAGTCCTGCAAGTATTCTTAGTACTGTATCTGCATGGAATCTTGGGCCTATATTTTTTCAGAATAATTCAGCTTCGTCTGCTTCAAAATAGATTCGTAAAAAGTGCCGTCTCATTCTTATTGTTTTGCACAATTACTTTCTCACTATGGCCACTTACTTTTTGGAAAAGAAAATCCATATCAAATCTTATCATCGATGTTTATAAAATGAGCATGAAAACTGCCCAAAAAACACACAAGAAATCTCTGAAGTACTTCATAAACATGTTAATAATTTTTAATTTCATTTCGCCTTTGGTCTTAATCCCGGTATATCTCAACAACGCTGATTTCCGTTACGGCGTCATGCAATTTTATGTCGGCAATACTAGTACTTCTATCATAGACAACCTTGGTATGATAAACATTTGCTTTTACACTATTTTCTGCTCAACCCATTGCTTTACCAATCTATTGCAAAACATGCTCACTATACTCTGTTCCTGGATGTTTCTGGAGATAGGAAAGTCATTGCAGCAGTGCGAGAAAATGCTTCTAGATGGGTGTCCTTTAGAACACCTTTACAGTTCGTACAGTAATGTATTTAGATTCAAGACCTCGATGGAAAAATCATTGGGTTTCATCATACTCTTGCTAAACTTGTCAGGATTCTTCACCGTTTTTACGTCCCTTAGTAGCATTTTAGTTGAAGACAATGAGCAGTTTGTCGAAAGGGAGTTTTTACTAACCTTGCTTTTCCACATGATTGTAAGAAGCACATACTTGGTGATATTTTTCTTCAGTGCTGCAAACATTAACGGACGTGACAAGTCCTTCAGGATTGCAATCTTTTCTTATTCACTTAGCAGAACAAACGAAAAACTTGATCCTATATTTTTGACAAGCGTCAATGATTCAACATCTTTATCTTTCACTGTGTGTGGCTTCTTTGAACTTACAAGGGGATTCAACGCATCTGCCATTGGAATTTTACTTACCTATTCCATGCTGTTTTTACAACTCGAAAAGAAAGACAAACAAGAAGATCAGAAAAATTAAAATACATTATTGTTTACTCTTAATCGTTTATTCTTATAATATCGCAAAATACCTGTCCCATTATTTGTGTACTCTATTGTTCACGCCAAGTAATATTAACTTTATTGGAAACTGTAATACGCGTTGAACATAGAAATAATTGTTCTGAAATTTAATGCAACTGTTTTTAATAGGTGACGTGATGTCCTTTATGAACTGACGTACAGCTGTGGAAAATAAAGTACCCACTAGTGATTATTTCTGTCGTTATTTATCCTATAGAATCGGATCTTTTTGACTTTGTGAAGAAATAACATTCTGAAATAATAGCATGACAGAAAATTTGCATAAGGGGTCGTCTTAATATTAGAAATGTTATTGACTTTAAAATTTCCAAAAGCAACACCCAGTTTTAATAACTTAGAAACGTTAAGCACCCTCAAAAACCCCTAAATCTAAGTTTTTATTACATTTTGATGAATATTTAAAGAGTTATTCAAACGAATCACTCGATGACGTTTGGGGGACCACCTCCAGAATAACAAGCGTACTTTGTAGGTGGAAAAAGAAACGTAAGATTAAATATCATGAGGAAAGGGTCCTACAAGGGGTATATAGTCAATCACGATGAAGCCCTAAGGTTATTTTTAGCCTAATTTCCATTAAAAATAGAAAAGTAGGCATTGACAACAGATGTCCGTCGGTTTGTCCGTACTTCTCTGCCAAAATCGGTTCTACCCGTCGGATCTTAAGAATTATTTTTATTTTCGAAAGGTATGACAGCAGAGACCTAACTTTCATACTTTTTGTCCATCTGTCTGTACGTCCGGACGGACATCTGTTTTCCTGATACTTATTTGATACTTATTTTTTGATAGTTATTTAAGTATAAGAAGCTTACGTCTTTAAGGCGACATTTTCCAAACATTGCCAATTGTCGAAGAAATTATGCTAGGATTTGACTCAATCAATTTTACATAATTATTCTTCAAACTGTTAATAAATTTAGTAAACACTAAAGATTGTTTATTTAATTTGAGAAAGAAAATTAATAAAAGTTGCCAACGTTAGGCATTGAAAAATTCAAATCGGACCTGAATACTTTGTTAGGCGATATTTTTAACATTGTTATAAATCTTGTGAGGAAGTGGTTATAAGTGACAGTTACATGTATACTTTTGTTTCGGCGAGAATTTCATTTAAGTATTTAAGTAGCAGAATGTAGTCTTTTTAATTCCTTTAGAATTCTTGTTCCAATAAGAAGTTTATTTCTGCAATATAGGTACTAATATTTTGAATTTATTAAGAAACAAATCGCAAAAAAAAAATCGGTGAATTATTTGAATCCACCTTAAAGTTATCTGTTCTATCATACTATTGAATTTTCAAGGTTGTCATTAAAATGTTTCCCTTTTTTACAAGGCTGTGTTTGTTTATCAAGTTCACATTTATTCTCGTATTCAGACCCCTAAAGGGTAATTAAAAAGTAATTTGTGATTTACTCAGCAAATTATGAATGAAATTTTGTAAAAATTGTGATTTTGGTTATCGTTTTGTCCTGATTACATCTCTCTAAAAATAATAAGGGGTTTCTATTCATAATTTTTTAACAATTAAACTAATAATTATTGTAACATTTTTAATTTCAGTAACATTTTTAATATAAAAACATCCCTTTGCAAATTTTGTGTCATGCAACTAACTCAAAATGTTATTTATTCTCAAAGTCAAAAATGTCCGATTCCATAGGATGAATAACGACCGAAATAATTGCTAGTGGGTACTTTTCTTTCCATAGCTGTACTTATAAGTACCACTTTAAAAGCCGTTGTTTTACTTTTAATTGTTCAATTGAGGGAAAAAAGATCGTAGTGTGCTTTTATTAATGTCGTAGTCATTTTCAACACATTAAAGAGTAAAATGAAAAATAAATTTATTTAACAAAATGTCATTGTCAATCAGTGTAATTTATTAATTATAAGTAGATAGGTAGGTATGTTTAGTAATATAGTAGTAGAAAAAAATGAAAATAAATTCGGGACATAAAATTCATTTTTTGTCCAAAATATTTTTTACCTTTTTATATTCTAATTATTTGTAATAGCTTTCATTAAAATATTTAAAGACACATATTAAAATTAAAACCTGATTCGGGGCATAAAGGGTTAAATGATACATTTATTTTATTATGTATTTATATTGCCTTCGATCCTGCTTTTGAAATCGATGTTAATAAAGTGTTTTTTCCGTAGAATAAATGTGCGTTAAACCAAGTTTCTTTTCTTGCTTGTAACAATATGTGAGCACTGAGCTTATGCTCCCTCTATATGTCTTTTATAAAGAATGCTCTTTACAACTGTGCATACTTTATTCAAAAACAGTTTTCACCAAAAAGTAAGTCCACGGAACGAACGGTCACTTATTAGCAGCTGTAATTTAGGTTTTATAGTCTTAAAAATTGCAATTCAATAAACAAGATTTATTTATAATTAAGACAAGAGCATACTAAGTCGGTTATTTTAATTGAACTGGTTGTGACATTTAAGTTCTCATTATCATCTGCGGATTCATCGCATCTGCTACTGGGATTTTACTCACCAATTCCATGCTTTTTAAACAACTTGAAAAGAAAGACAAATAAGAAGCTCGTAAAAACTAGAATACATTATTATTTACTCTTACATTATGGCAAAACATATGTTTCATTATTTGTTTATGTATACTTTATTGCCCACACCAACTAATATTAACTTTATCGGAAATTGCAATACATTGATTATGGAAATTATTGTTCTGAAATTCTCTGTAGTTTTTTTAAATAAATTTTAAATGATGTATTTACTTTATTATTTATTAATATTACCTTTTATCCTGCTTTTTGAAATCGATGTAAAAAAATGCCTTGGAATAAATGTGTATTAAAATAAATTTCTTCTCTTACTTGTAACTATGTCCATGAGCCATGGGCTTATGTTCTTTCTTAAGTCTTTTATAAAAAAATATTCAATTTACTTTTGTATAGTTTACCCAAAACAGTTTTTACTGATTTAAAATTTATGTCCACGCGTAATAGTTTTATAGATTAAAACGGAAGGAAGATTTTTATAACAGAACAAATATCAATTTCGTCTTTCACTTTGGTTTAATGCTGCAGTTCCAGCTCTCCCGCTTTTAAAAACTTGGTAGAATATTTAATATAGGTAATTACTTATTTGTACATTCCAACGAATCAAAGAGTGATATCGAGGATTTCTCAAGTGGCCTGGTTTACACACTTAAGAACCTTTCGTAATTATCTTTTTTACAATTAAAACATTTACTATTATTGGTGATGTTGGATTACCGGAATCGATTTGCCCAACTTGGAACGATCAAGCAGTATACCTAATAAGCTACACATATAATTAACAGTATAAACATCGAGCACACACAAAAATTTACAACCTATTAGAGAGTAAAACAAGCATATCATCACATAATCGATGTGACAATAAAGAGAAATATCTAAAAAATTAAAATAAATACTAATGCTTTTTATGAATCTTTATAAAGAAAACTTCGCGTTTTGTGGCGTCGATAAGTCTTTGCATTCATTCAAGCAGTTAAGTTCCAATCCAATAGTGAAACAGTGTGAGATGATACAATGAAATGAAGAATTAGAGTTTCCTCCAAATCGAGATACAAATCGTCAAATCAAGAACGTTTAGGTAAGGACTCGCGTTTCGTCAAAAGTCATTTGATATTTTGACGAAATGTTTGTCAAAACCAATGAAAAGAAGTTTTAGGATTGATGGATCAAAGTGAAAGTTTGATTTCTGAGTGTATCGTTTGGGGGGAGGGTAAGGCTCCTCTAACAGGGGAGCTGACGCGATCGCCCTCTTTGGTCTATCAGTTGGCGCAATTTGGCGGTCTACCGTTGAAAGCAATGTAAAAATATGTTAACTTCTATAAAGCTCTATATTAAATTTAGGTCTAAAATGCCATAAAAACTGCTAAAAATCGTTTTAAGGTATATTGCTTTGTTTCATTAGGACAGATAAATTGTATTTCTCCCCTCATTTTCACCCTTTTAATTAGAATTTTTTTTTTATGTACGTGTGCTGCGCGTTGGCAATGTAGCTCTACTTTGTCGACTCACAATATAATAAAGTTCAGTTTTTTGTTACCGTAAAAATTATATTTACTGTATGATAGATATATTTGTATTTAGTAGGAAAATGCTAGATTTTGAAGTGGAATTCGTGATTTAGTTATATAAAATTTTATTTATTTACACCATTTTCAAAATGATTTTCTTAATAATATTTAAAACCTACGGGGTAGAAAGCAAGCAGTCTACAGGCCCGATCCATGTGGAAAAGAAGAATGCGGTAACCCTAAACACCGAAAATGGCGAACGGGCTGCCTCCATTTCTAGTGAATCTACGGCAGGGTGTCGCACTTGCTACCAAATATGAAGCATCTCCCACCTCTTTCTCCACTTGTACCACTGAATATAGATCTCGGATAAATATTGAAATATAAATGAGATTGGTTATTTATAATATTATTTCTTCCTTCAAAAAACTTTACTCTGCAGGACAGGCCCAAAGAATTCGCTAATAATTATTTAATTTGATTTTAATTTAATATCTTTTAATAAAGTGAGTTTTGATTTAGTAAGTAATTTTACTTTTTTAGCATTTATATTTTATTTATTTAGAAAATTTACACATTACAGATGAAAGAATCCAATAACAGTGGTGCAAAGAAAAAAACACAGACACATCAAATAAATCCGCAAATATACTAAAAAAAACTGTAAAAAGACACATAATCAGTTCAAAACTTGAACACGTGCAGCTTTGAAAACTTTAAAAGGCATATTAAAAATATCCAGATCATTGGAGAACCAATTGTATAATTGTATAATTTATAAAATTTATACATAAATAAATATTTTAAATGGCATTTGAATTTGTAAGGACATTAAAAAATAAACGATGATTTCTTAATATAAAAAATTGAAAGAACATCAAAATGAACAGAATTAAGGATATCAACACAATCTATTTCATTATTTAAAACTTTATTAAAGAACAAAACACAGAAAAGATCGCATCGGTATTTAAAAGTAGGAACATCAAAAGTATACCATCAAAAGTAAAAGTATAAAAATATATCAAAATGTATATTATTTCTTATGTGTATGTGCTTTTCTGTGTCAGTTAATAATTAAAAAAATAATATTTCTCTTTTGAATATTCTATTTGGATCTGCTCAAGCCCTCCCCCCCACCCCGCCTCCAGGGCTCGCACCCCACAGGTTGAGAATAGTTACTTTAAAATAATGATGTAGGACACTCTACCAAAATATTTGACCCACCATTAGAGAAAAGCGACAGCACAAATAATCATTGCACCTCAAAATGTCGATTAAGTTAAATAAATTTCCATGTTTTCTAACATATAATAAAAAATAACTGCTTTATTCACGTTCTCTAGGTCAAAATTTCATATAAAACAGCGAAATAAGGACTAAAAATGCCCTTAACAAATTTTTTGATAACCAAAAAACAGAGGACAGCACTGACAGATTTTCGATACACAGAAAAATGTAAGTAAAAAGCATCTCGAATACGGGGTACATTTTCTCAGAATGCTTAAAACTCATGGGGTTCCAATAATTCTTGAAAAAGATCAGGTTTTTGAACGCAAACAAATTGTTAAACCTTGCTAACTATTAAGTAAAAAAATTGCTATTTTATGTACATGTTACAACAAACTAAAATTTTTTTTAAAAGAACCAAGAAGAGTATAAACAGAAAATAAATTTTACTTTAATTAAAAAATTTCAATAAAGGTCATTATCATTTGAATCCAAAAACTCAACAACAAAAATTGCGTTACTTCTCATATTAGATGAAAGTTATTAAATGCTTTTCTTTCATTATATCCTTTCCTTATTATAAAGAGCGGCATTTATTGCTTCAGAAGTGTAGTTTAAATCAGCTTACTTTTTACTACATCTAGACTATTTTAATTTAGAACTAAACTGTTATTTTAATTTAGAGATACTGTTTGGCAATGCATTGCAAAACTTTACATTACAAAACTTTTACGTCTTTTACATATTAATCTTAGTTAATAAAGGTCGGGACACTTTGGTGTTATTCGGAATCTTTGGAATACGTGACCCGTAAAATTTGACTTTAATGACGAGTAGAGGATAAATTTACTCTACAAACAATGAAATACAAGTAAGGGGAAAATAGTATTGTTTGTTACTTGATGTTAAAAATGGTGCAGTTAAGTGGTGACTAAGTTTTGGACACAGGTTATATTCAAACATTTCCAAGCTTTCATGCTACAAAATAAAACTATTTGCTTAAAAGGCACTTTTGACGCTTAATTAGAGACGCATCCATACAGTAAAATTATCTGAACAAAAGCCACTTTTGACTCTTATTTAGGGACATATACATATTTATATATTTTATCTTCCTTATACAATAAAAAGTATAAATATATATATTGCAAGAGTACACAAAATCTGCGAGGACTCAACTTGATAGAAAAACTACCATAATATTAACATTTAATTTTTTTAAACTTTATTGCACTAAATTGCCAAATAAATCATTTGAAAGTTTGAGAGAAATGTAGCATATACATAATTCAGTTTATATAATTATTCTAAACTTTATTATGAAAAATCATTTTATTGAAAATACTAAAAAGGTAATAGTTATGAAGCGGAATTTCAACGTGCTTATTTGATAAAGTTGTTGGCAATCGCTGTTAACTTATTCAAGTAATTATTGGTTTCCAATAGCATTCGGTGAAACTATACGTTATTTTATGAAACACAAATGATGCAATGATTTTTGAAACGTAGTAAAGTATTATATAAAAACTTTTACCGAGTCTATTGCTGCAATCGGTTATTCTTTTATTTCTGTCCGTGTTAGAAATCATCACTATCTATCATTAGTGTTGAAAATTATTATTCTAAAATGCTATTGTTTGTGATCAATCAAAAATTGTTAGAATTCGGAGAATTACTTTATTTGCAGACATATAAATATGGGTCAATTTTTTGAACAATTTTAAAGAGTATAGTTTTACGAAATGGAATTTAACAAAATATCATGCAGTAGTTTCCTACGGCGGCGTATCATAAGAAATACCACAATGTCATTTCAAAATGAGGTTGACAATTTAAGAAAAAAACAAGAAGCAGAAATTAGATTCGGCGTTATGTTAACAGTGTTTGCTATCTTCGGTTTGAATTTTGAAAAAACTCAAATTCAAAAAAAGGTATTTTTTAAATTCTTTCAAGTTTTCTTGGTACTGTGTATGCATGGAACCTTGGGCCTATGTATTTTCAGAATAATTCAGTTTCGCTTGCTTCAAAATAGACTCGTAAAAAGTAGCATTTCCTTCTTATTGTTTTGTACAATTACTCTCTCACTATGGCCACTTACTTTTTGGAAAAGAAAAGCTATATCAAATCTGGTCACCGATGTTTATAAAATGAGCATGAACAACCAAGAAACAAACAGGAAGTCTTTAAAGCATTTCATCAACATGTTAACGATTTTTAGTTTCATTTCTCCTTTAGTGTTAATCCTAATCTGCTTCAACAACGCAGATTACCGTTACAGGCTCATGCAATTTTATGTCGGCAAATCTGGTACTTCTATTATAGACAACCTTGGTATGATCAATATTTGCTTTTACATTATTTACTACTCAAACTATTTCTTTGTCAATTTCTTGCAAAACATGCTCACTTTACTATGTTCCTGGATGTTTCTGGAGATAGGAAAGTCATTGCAGCAGTGCGAGAAAATGCTTCGAGAGGGGTGTCCTGTAGAACACCTTTACCGTTCGTACAATAATGTATTCAGATTTAAGACCTCGATGGAAAAATCATTGGGTTTCATCATACTCTTGCTAAACTTGTCAGGATTCTTCACCGTTTTTACGTCCTTGTAGACCTTTTAGTTGAAGACAATGATAAGTTTGTCGAAAGGAGTTTTACTAACCTTCTCTCCCTATGATTGTAAGGAGTACATACTTGTTGATATTTTTCTTCAGTGCTGCAAAGATTAATGTCTGTGACATGTCCTTCAAGAGAGCACTTTTTTCATATTCACTTAGCAGAAGAAACGAAAAACTCGATCCTATATTTTTGACTAGCATCGATGATTCTGCATCTCTATCTTTCACTGTGTGTGGCTTCTTTGAACTTACAAGGGGATTCATCGCATCTGCTATTGGGATTTTACTTACCTATTCCGTGCTGTTTCTAAAACTTGAAAAGAAACACAAACAAGAAGCTCAGAAAAACTAAAATACATCATTGTTTACTTTTATATTATCGCAAAATTTATGTTCCATTATTTGTGAACTTTATTGCTCACACCAAATTATATTATTTTTATTAGA
Organism: Oedothorax gibbosus; assembly: GCA_019343175.1. Lineage (NCBI taxonomy): Eukaryota > Metazoa > Arthropoda > Arachnida > Araneae > Linyphiidae > Oedothorax > Oedothorax gibbosus. Next base: position 217,714 of record JAFNEN010000657.1, on the reverse strand, counting down.
AATGGTTATACATTGAAAATAGAAATAATTGTTCTGAATTTCTATTCAACACTTTTATATAGATTTTAACCCTTTATGCACTGACGGTACTTACAAGTATAACTTTAAAATCCGCTGTTTCACTTTTTGTTGTTCAATTTGGAGAAAACGGGGATAAATAGAACTTTTTGATTGACAAACTCAGTTTTAAAATATTAAAGTCTATAAAAGTAAAATAAATTTTTCTTTAAACTTTTACTTTAGTTTCCTGCGAAAACTCGTGGTGGACTGACGTAACTTATAAATACCACCTAAAAAGCCTTTGTTCTACTTTTTTATTGTTTATTTGAGGGAAAATAGATCTTAGTGGCTTTTATTAATGCAGTATGCATTTTTATTGCAGACTAATGAGGTAAAATAAATTCTTTTAACAAAATTTCATTGTAAATGTGTGCAATTTAATAATTATAAGTAGATAAGGAAGAAAAAAGAAAATAAATTCGGGACGTAAAGTTCATTTTGTGTCCCAAATATTTTGTACCCTTTTATATTCAAATTATTTGCAATAGCTTTCGTTAAAATATTTAAAGACAAATAATTCAAATTAAAACTTAATTCGGGGCATAAAGGGTTAAATGATACATTTACTATTTTATGTATTTTTATTGCGTTCGCTCCTGCTTTTGAAATCGATGTTAATAAAGTGTTTTTGTCATAAATTGAATGTGCGTTAAACCAAGTTTATCTTCTTGCTTGTAACTATGTGTGAGCACTGAGCTTATGTTCCCTCTATATATCTTTTATAAAGAATATTCTTTTCAACTTTGCATGCTTTATTCAAAAACATTTTACACCAAAAAGTAAGTCGACGGAATGGACGGTCACTTATTAGCAGCTATACTTTAGATTTTCCAGTCTTAAAAATTGCAATTCAATGAACAAATATTTATTTATAATTAAGACAAGTACATTCCTAAAAGGTTACTTTAATTGAACTTGTTATGAAATTTAAGGTCTTATTAGCATCTGCTACTGGGATTTTACTAACCTATTTCATGCTGTTTCAACAACTTGAAAAGAACGACAAACAAGAAGCTGGGAAAAACTAGAATCTATATATATAATACTGTTATACGGCGCCCAAATTTCCTTATATTTCTATATCTGGAATGGCAACAATCGAAATGAACAAAAATACTACTAATTTCAAAATGGCCGAGTGAAAGCAAAAAAAAAAGTGTTTCTTCGGGAATGGCTTGAAAAAAGGAAAAATAACTATAGATATTATGTACAAAACATAGTTCGATACGGCAGAAAAACATTGAATGTATTTTTTTGAAAAGAGCACTACGAAATAACACAAGGATTGACAATTTCGGGAATGGCTGCAACAAGGCCAAAAAATGAAAAACAACCATAAATATTGTAAGCAGAATCAGTAAGTTTAAATTTAAACATGCATAATATTATTGACGTTTAATGTTTGAAAATTTAAATTATAGTTTCGATTGACTGAACTACCAAACACAATTGTTAATAAAATAGGAAAAATTCAAATTGGTTTTAAATATAAGTTCTAAGCGTTGACGGCTATTACGGTTTCCAATTTATTTACAAATGGATCTTAGTCAAGCAGCGAAATATTTTCTCAATAATAACCATTAATTTATAAGCAATAATTGGTAATTATTTTTTTAAAGGATACTAAAGGCGGTTGGCGAGCGATAGCGAGAAGGGGGCGTGCCCCCTAGTACATTATTATTTACTTTTACATTATCGCAAATTATATTATCCGTTATTTATGTATTTGTAATTTATTGCCCACACCAAGTAATATTAACTTTATCGTAAATTGCAATACGTTAATCATGGAAATTATTGTTCTGAAATTCTTTGTAGCACTCATAAATAAATTTAAAAAAATTATACAATTACTTTTTATTATTTATTTATATTACCTTGGATCCTTCTTTTTGAAATTTATATTAAAAAATTATTTTGCCCCGAAATAAATGTGTATTAAACTAAATATCTCCTCTTTCTTGTAACTATGTGTGTTAGCCATGAGCTTATGTTCTTTCTTGATGTCTTTTATAAAAAAAATATTCAATTTAATTTTGTATTATTTACCCAAAACATTGTTTACTAATTTAAAATGTCTGTCGACCTAATCAACAGTCATTTATTACCACCTCTCATCAAGATTTTAATGTATCAAATATTATTATTCAAGAAACACAGATTTAATTATATTTAAGACAAGTTCAAGCCGAATTGTTTATCTCAATTGAATTTGTTAGTCAATTTAATTTCTTATGAACAATCATTAATGCATTTTATAGTCATTTGTAAGTTCAAAATTGAAACATACACATTTAAAATTAATTTTTATAATAATAATAATAATCTTTATTATTGCAAAAACAAAAAGTAACAAACAAACAATAAAAAATATGGAACGCCAAGGGGAAAATTTCCCGTACAGGCGAACAAAACATATATAGTTATAATTGAACATAAACAAAAACACAGAAACAAATAAGATCGAACATAATGTGATGTACGGCAACCAGCTGGTATACAGATATGAGGAAAATGTTTCAAATTAGAGTGAAAAATAAAGATCCAAGTCGTCAATATTAATAAAAAACTCAAAAAGTTGTTTTTTAAAGGGATTCGAAAAATTTCACTTGATCTGGTATTATAAAGGCTTTCATTAAGTTCATACAAAGTGATTTATTACGATAAAGATGTAGGCAAATTCGAAACAAAACCATTGTAGCATATATTGTAGCGTACATAATTTACATCATAGTTAAAGTTCGAAAGTATGTTATTGCTGGTGGGCTGGAGACCACTGGAAAGGATATCACTTCATGTTGTACTTCACAAACTGATGCGTTGTTACCTGCTCCAATCGTCCGTTTTCTGTATCAGTACAGCCGCTGCCGATAATCATCAATTTTGTAAAGCCTTAATGGTATCCCAATTTGGTATACTATTTCACTTAGTGCTTGTTTATCGAGAAACAGAAGTACCTCTTCATCAATGAGGTGTTCTAAAAAAATATGAAGCATTTTAAAAAAAATCCTAACTTAATTCGGCCAATCCTTACGAAGATGAGTCAAAATACGTAAGAAAGTTTAACTAATATAGAGTGTGCTCAACATACAATTTTAAGTCAAAGTTTACCATCAAAATTACTGAAATTTCAATTTTAGGGTTAATTTTTTTAGGAAAATTGTTTACTTAGTTATGCATTTAAACTATATAATCGTATAAAATTTCCATTTGCATAATTTTGTCAAACATAAAGTTCAGAAAGAACTTTTTTTAAAAATAATTCTGTTAAAAAGTAAGGTTTATTATTATTTTTTTTAAAGTTTGAAATTTAAACTTGCCTTTAAATATTTCGATTACAGTTCCAAATCGGCATTTCTGAAGCTTTGAGTCAACAGATTAAATGGCACAACACTGCATAAATAATAATATTAAAATCTTTTTTTAATTTCTTTAAGTTAATTTCCTACTTCACTATTCAAATATTCGTTATTTTTGAATGAACCCAATCAAAATTATATTAAAATCAACGCAATCGAACTTCAATATATTGAAGAAAAATTATATTTAAATTAACATGTTTACAATCTAAAAAATATATAACCGGTTTAATTTTAAGAAAAGTAAAATGCTACCGCTTAATTCCAAACACCAATGTATATTTTTATTAATTAAAACGGAAAGAAGATTTTTGAAAACAAAACAAAGATCAATATCACCTTTCACCTTTGATAGTAGAATATTTATTATAGGTAATTACTCATTTGTACATTTCAACGAATCAGCGAGGGATATCGAGGATTCCCGCGAATTACTCAAATAGCCTAGTTAAAATACACTTAAAAACCTGTCTAAATTATCGTTTTCACAATTAAAATTATAATATTATTGGTGGTGTTGAATCACCGTAATCAATCTTCCCAACATGGACCGATCAATCAGTTTACCTAATAAGCTACACATATAATTAACAGTTTAACAGTTTAGTAGGTTTTTTTTATATATCGATAGTACTGAATATAGTAACGAATGATAATACTGAATATAGATCTCGAATAAATATAGAAACAGAACTGAGAGTGGTTATTTATAATGAGCCTTCCTTCAAATAACTTTGCTCTTCAGGGCAGGCCCAACGAAATCACTAGTAATTATTTAATTTGTTTTTAATTTAATATCTTTTGATAAAGTGAAATTTGAATTAGTAAGAAATTTTTCTCTTCTTTTAGTATTTTTTCTGTTATTTAGAAAATACACACACTGTAGATGAAAGAATCCAAGTGGTGCTAGGAAAAAACACAGACAAATAAAACACCAAATAAAACCACAAATTCACTAACAATACTATAAAAAGACACATATTCAGTTACAAATTTTAACACATATAGCTTTAAAAACTATAAAAGACATATATTAAAGATATCCAGATCTTTGGAGAACATATTGTATAATTTAAAAAATTTATACAAATAAAATTTTCAATGACATTTGATTTTGTAAGAATATTAACGAATAAAAGATGATTTCTTAAAAGTCTACATGGAAAAGCAAAAAGAACAGAATTTAGAATATCAAAACAATCGCGATTTCATTATTTAAAACTTTATAAAAGTATAAAACACAGAAAAGATCACGTAGGGAATTAAGAGTTGGATCATCAAAAGTATAAAAGCATAGAAATATGTCAAATCGTATTTTATTTCCTATGTGAATGTGCTTTTTTCTGTCAGTTAATCAGTTAATATTTTTTAAGTAATACTTTCTTTTGATAATTTTATTTGTATCTGCTCAAGCCCTCCCCCCCCCTCCCTCCTCCCTAGGGGTCACCCCCCACAGATTGAGAATCGCTGTTTTAAAATAATGTAGGGCAGTCTATCAAAAGCTTTGCACCACCTTTAGAGAAAAGCTACAGCACAAACAATCATTAAAATTTCAAAATGTCAATTAAGTTAATAAATTTCCATGTTGATAAGATAGAAATTAGTAAGTTTAGCTATTTTTTTAGTAACTTTAACCATATTGCAATAGTATATGTCTTACCCCATAGCATTTCCAACAATTTCCCCGCTTTGTTCAATAATTACCCCGTAACTAAGCATGTGCATGTCATAATGTTAATATTTATCCTACAATGGTGTTTTTCAGCACAAACCACCTTCATTGATATATCTGATCTTCATTCAAGATCTTGCAAAAGAAAACAAAATTAATACCCAATTTTGCATCGATTAAAAAAAATTGAACCATTTTATTTTCAAGCGCTTTGGGTTATTGATATATTTTTTGAGAAATACTACTTATCTAATCCCAATAATTTATCGGAGCATTTAAGGACATGCAATTAACAAATTTTGATTTGTTAGACGCAATAAATTAGGATGCATGATTATGGTTTTTGGGCCCAGTTCAATAATTACCCCGATTTTCCCTGTCGAATAATTACCCCGGGTCACCCTACACATAAAAGTTTCGATTGACTGAACTACCAAACACAATTGTTAATAAAATAGGAAAAATTCAAATTGGTTTTAAATATAGGTTCTAAGCGTTGACGGCTACTACGGTTTTAAATTTATTTACAAATGGATCTTAGTCAAGCAGTGAAATATTTTCTCAATAATAACCATTAATTTATAAGCAATAATTGGTAATTATTTTTTTAAAGGATACTAAAGGCGGTTAAAGGATACTAAAGACAGTTGGCGAGCGATAGCGATGGGGGCGTGCCCCCTAATACATTATTATTTACTCTTACATTATCGCAAATTATATGTTCCGTTATTTATGTATTTGTAATTTATTGCCCACACCAAGTAATATTAACTTTATCGTAAATTGCAATACGTTGATCATGGAAAACTATTGTTCTGAAATTCTTTGTAGCACTCTTAAATAAATTTTAAAAAATTATACAATTACTTTTTATTATTTATTTATATTACCTTGGATCCTTCTTTTTGAAATTTATATTAAAAAATTATTTTGCCCCGAAATAAATGTGTATTAAACTAAATATCTCCTCTTACTTGTAACTATGTGTGTTAGCCATGAGCTTATGTTCTTTCTTGACGTCTTTTATAAAAAAATATTCAATTTAATTTTGTATTATTTACCCAAAACATTGTTTACTAATTTAAAATGTCTGTCGACCTAATCAACAGTCATTTATTACCACCTCTCATCAAGATTTTAATGTATCAAATATTATTATTCAGGAAACACAGATTTAATTATATTTAAGACAAGTTCAAGCCGAATTGTTTATCTCAATTGAATTTGTTAGTCAATTTAATTACTTATGAACAATCATTAATGCATTTTATAGTCATTTGTAAGTTCAAAATTGAAACATACACATTTAAAATTAATTTTTATAATAATAATAATCTTTATTATTGCAAAAACAAAAAGTAACAAACAAAAGATAAAAAATATGGAATGCCAAGGGGAACATTTCCCGTACAGGCGAACAAAACATATATAGTTATAATTGAACATAAAAAAAAACACAGAAACAAATAAGATCGAACATAATGTGATGTGGCAACCAGCTGGTATACAGATATGAGGAAAATGCTTCAAATTAGAGTGAAAAATAAAGATCCAAGTCGTCAATATTAATAAAAAACTCAAAAAGTTGTTTTTTAAAGGGATTCGAAAAATTTCACTTGATCTGGTATTATAAAGGCTTTCATTAAGTTCATACAAAGTGATTTATTACGATAAAGATGTAGGCAAATTCGAAACAAAACCATTGTAGCATACATTGTAGCGTACATAATTTACATCATAGTTAAAGTTCGAAAGTATGTTATTGCTGGTGCGCTGGAGACCACTGGAAAGGATATCACTTCATGTTGTACTTCACAAACTGATGCGTTGTTATCTGCTCCAATCGTCCTTTTTCTGTATCAGTACAGCCGCTGCCGATAATCATCAATTTTGTAAAGCCTTAATGGTATCCCAATTTGGTATACTATTTCACTTAGTGCTTGTTTACCGAGAAACAGAAGTACCTCTTCATCAATGAGGTGTTCTAAAACAAATATGAAGCATTTTAAAAAAATCTTAACTTAATTCGGCCAATCCTTACGAAGATGAGTCAAAATACGTAAGAAAGTTTAACTAATATAGAGTGTGCTCAACATACAATTTTAAGTCAAAGTTTACCATCAAAATTACTGAAATTTCAATTTTAGGGTTAATTTTTTTAGGAAAACTGTTTACTTAGTTATGCATTTAAACTATATAATCGTATAAAATTTCCATTTGCATAATTTTGTCAAACATAAAGTTCAGAAAGAACTTTTTTTAAAAATAATTCTGTTAAAAAGTAAGGTTTATTATTATTTTTTTTAAAGTTTGAAATTTAAACTTGCCTTTAAATATTTCGATTACAGTTCCAAATCGGCATTTCTGAAGCTTTGAGTCAACAGATTAAATGGCACAACACTGCATAAATAATAATATTAAAATCTTTTTTTAATTTCTTTAAGTTAATTTCCTACTTCACTATTCAAATATTCGTTATTTTTGAATGAACCCAATCAAAATTATATTAAAATCAACGCAATCGAACTTCAATATATTGAAGAAAAATTATATTTAAATTAACATGTTTACAATCTAAAAAATATATAACCGGTTTAATTTTAAGAAAAGTAAAATGCTACCGCTTAATTCCAAACACCAATGTATATTTTTATTAATTAAAACGGAAAGAAGATTTTTGAAAACAAAACAAAGATCAATATCACCTTTCACCTTTGATAGTAGAATATTTATTATAGGTAATTACTCATTTGTACATTTCAACGAATCAGCGAGGGATATCGAGGATTCCCGCGAATTACTCAAATAGCCTAGTTAAAATACACTTAAAAACCTGTCTAAATTATCGTTTTCACAATTAAAATTATAATATTATTGGTGGTGTTGAATCACCGTAATCAATCAACCCTACACATAAAAATACAAGTAAAAAGCGTCTCGAATACGGGGTAAATTTTTTCAACATGCTAAAAGGTAAGGTTACGTTTTACCTTACCTCATACCTAAAAGGTAACGTTTAGGTAAGGACTCGCGTTTCGTCAAAAGTCATTTGATATTTTGACGAAATGTTTGTCAAAACCAATGAAAAGAAGTTTTAGGATTGATGGATCAAAGTGAAAGTTTGATTTCTGAGTGTATCGTTTGGGGGGAGGGTAAGGCTCCTCTAACAGGGGAGCTGACGCGTTCGCCCTCTTTAGTCTATCAGTTGGCGCAATTTGGCGGTCTACCGTTGAAAGCAATGTAAAAATATGTTAACTTCTATAAAGCTCTATATTAAATTTAGGTCTAAAATGCCATTAAAACTGCTAAAAATCTTTTTAAGGTATATTGCTTTGTTTCATTAGGACAGATAAATTGTATTTCTCCCCTCATTTTTACCCTTTTAATTAGAATTTCTTTTATGTACGTGTGCTGCGCGTTGGCAATGTAGCTCTACTTTGTCGACTCACAATATAATAAATAGTTAGGTTTTTTTTGTTACCGTAAAAATTATATTTACTGTGTAATAGATATATTTGTATTTAGTAGAAAATGCTGGATTTTGAAGTGGAATTGTGATTTAGTTATATAAAATTTTATTTATTTACACCCTTTTCAAAATGATTTTCTTAATAATATTTAAAACCTACGGGGTAGAAAGCAAGCAGTCTACAGGCCCAATCCATGTGGAAAAGAAGAATGCGGTAACCCTAAACACCGAAAATGGCGATTTGGCTGCCTCCATTTCTATTGAATCTAGGGCAGGGTGTCACACTTGCTACCAAATATGAAGCATCTCCCACCTCTTTCTCCACTTGTACCACTGAATATAGATCTCGGATAAATATTGAAATATAAATGAGATTGGTTATTTATAATATTATTCCTTCCTTCAAAACACTTTGCTCTGCAGGACAGGCCCAAAGAATTCGCTAATAATTATTTAATTTGATTTAATTTAATATCTTTTAATAAAGTGAGTTTTGATTTAGTAAGTAGTTTTACCTTTTTAGCATTTATATTTTATTTATTTAGAAAATTTACACATTACAGATGAAAGAATCCAATAACAGTGGTGCAAAGAAAAAACACAGACACACCAAATAAATCCGCAAATATGCTAAAAAAAAACCTGTAAAAAGACACATAATCAGTTCAAAACTTGAACACGTGCAGCTTTGAAAACTTTAAAAGACATATTAAAAATATCCAGATCATTGGAGAACCAATTGTATAATTGTATAATTTATAAAAATTTTACATAAATAAATATTTAAAATTGGATTTGAATTTGTAAGGACATTAAAAAATAAACGATGATTTCTTAATATAAAAAATTGAAAGAACATCAAAATGAACAGAATTAAGGATATCAACACAATCTATATCAATATTTAAAGCTGTGTTAAAGAACAAAACACAGAAAAGATCGCATCGGTATTTAAAAGTAGGAACATCAAAAGTAAAAGTATAAAAATATGTCAAAATGTATATTATTTCTTATGTGTATGTGCTTTTCTGTGTCAGTAAATAACTAAAAAAAAAAATTTCTCTTTTGAATATTCTATTTGGATCTGCTAAGCCCCCCCCTCCCCTCCAGGGCTCGCACCCCACAGGTTGAGAATAGTTACTTTAAAATAATGATGTAGGACACTCTACCAAAATATTTGACCCACCATTAGAGAAAAGCGACAGGCACAAATAATCATTGCACCTCAAAATGTCGATTAAAATAAATAAATTTCCATGTTTTCTAACGTATAATAAAAATAACTGCTTTATTCACGTTCTCTAGGTCAAAATTTCATATAAAACAGCGAAATCAGGACTAAAAGCGCCCTTAACAAATTTTTTTGATAACCAAAAAACAGAGGACAGCACTGACAGATTTTCGATACACAGAAAAATGTAAGTAAAAAGCACCTCGAATACGGGGTACATTTTCTCAGAATGCTTAAAACTCATGGGGCATAGTTTCCAACAATTCTTGAAAAAGATCAGGTTTTTGAACGCAAACAAATTGTTAAAACTTGCTAACTATTAAGTAAAAAAATTGCTATTTTATGTACATGTTACTGCAAACTAAAAAAAAAAAAATACCAAGAAGAGTATAAACAGAAAATAAATTGTGCTTTAATTTAAAAATTTCAATAAAGGTCATTATCATTTGAATCCAAAAACTCAACAACAAAAATTGCGTTACTTCTCCTATTATAGATGAAAGTTATTAAATGCTTTTCTTTCGTTATATCCTTTTCTTATAATAAAGAGCGGCATTTATTGCTTCAGAAGTGTAGTTTAAATCAGCTTACTTTTTACTACATCTAGACTATTTTAATTTAGAACTAAACTGTTATTTTAATTTAGAGCTACTGTTTGGCAATACATTGCAAAACTTTACATTACAAAACTTTTACGTCTTTTACATATTAATCTTAGTTAATAAAGGTCGGGACACTTTGGTGTTATTCGGAATCTTTGGAATACGTGACCCGTAAAATTTGACTTTAATGATGAGTAGAGGATAAATTTACTCTACAAACAATGAAATACAAGTAAGGGAAAAATAGTATTGTTTGTTACTTGATGTTAAAAATGGTGCAGTTAAGTGGTGACTAAGTTTTGGACACAGGTTATATTCAAACATTTCCAAGCTTTCATGCTACAAAATAAAACTATTTGCTTAAAAGGCACTTTTGACGCTTAATTAGAGACGCATCCATACAGTAAAATTATCTGAACAAAAGCCACTTTTGACTTATTTAGAGACATATACATATTTATATATTTTATCTTCATTATACAATAAAAAGTATAAATATATATATATTGCAAGAGTACACAAAATCTGCGAGGACTCAACTTGATAGAAAAACTACCATAATATTAACATTTAATTTTTTTAAACTTTATTGCACTAAATTGCCCCAAATAAATCATCAGTTTGAGATAAATGTAGCATATACATAATTCAGTTTATATAATTATTCTAAACTTTATTATGAAAAATCATTTTATTGAAAATACTAAAAAGGTAATAGTTATGAAGCGGAATTTCAATGTGCTTATTTGATAAAGTTGTTGGCAATCGCTGTTAACTTATTCAAGTAATTATTGGTTTCCAATAGCATTCGGTGAAACTATACGTTATTTTATGAAACACAAATGATGCAATGATTTTTGAAACGTAGTAAAGTATTATATAAAAACTTTTACCGAGTCTATTGCTGCAATCGGTTATTCTTTTATTTCTGTCCATGTTAGAAATCATCACTATCTATCATTAGCGTTGAAAATTATTATTCTAAAATGCTATTGTTTGTGATCAATCAAAAATTGTTAGAATTCGGAGAATTACTTTATTTGCAGACATATAAATATGGTCAATTTTGTAAACAATTTTAAAGAGTATAATTTTACGAAATGGAATTTAACAAAATATCATGCAGTAGTTTCTTACGGCGGCGTATCATAAGAAATACCCCAATGTCATTTCAAAATGAGGTTTACAATTTAAGAAGAAAACAAGATGCAGAAATTAGATTCGGCGTTATGTTAACAGTGTTTGCTATCTTCGGTTTGAATTTTGAAAAAACTCAAATTCAAAAAAAAGTATTTTTTAAATTCTTGCAAGTTTTCTTGGTACTGTGTATGCATGGAACCTTGGGCCTATATTTTTTCAGAATAATTCAGTTTCGCTTGCTTCAAAATAGATTCGTAAAATGTACCATTTCCTTCTTATTGTTTTGTACAATTACTCTCTCACTATGGCCACTTACGTTTTGGAAAAGAAAAGCTATATCAAATCTGGTCACCGATGTTTATAAAATGAGCATGAACAACCAAGAAACCCACAGGAAGTCTTTGAAGCATTTCATCAACATGTTAACAATTTTTAGTTTCATTTCTCCTTTAGTGTTAATCCTAATCTGCTTCAACAACGCAGATTTCCGTTACAGGCTCACGCAATTTTATGTCGGCAAATCTGGTACTTCTATCATAGACAACCTTGGTATGATCAATATTTGCTTTTACACTATTTTCTGCTCAAACTATTGCTTTGTCAATTTATTGCAAAACATGCTCACTATACTATGTTCCTGGGTGTTTCTGGAGATAGGAAAGTCATTGCAGCAGTGCGAGAAAATGCTTCTAGATGGGTGTTCTTTAGAAAACCTTTACCGTTCGTACAATAATGTATTCAGATTTAAGACCTCGATGGAAAAATCATTGGGTTTCATCATACTCTTGCTGAACATGTCAGGATTTTTCACCGTTTTTACGTACCTTACTAGCATTTTAGATGAAGACAATGGACAGTTTGTAGAGAATGAGTTTATATTAACATTACTCTACCACATGATTGTTAGGAGTATATACTTGTTGATATTTTTCTTCAGTGCTGCAAAAATTAACGGATATGATAAGTCCTTCAGAAGAGCAATCTTTTCTTATTCACTTATCAAAACAGAAGAAAAACTTCATCCTATATTTTTCGTTGATTCAACATCTCTATCTTTCACTGTGTGTGGATTCTTTGAACTTACGAGGGGATTCATCGCATCGGCTATTGGGATTTTACTCACTTATTTCATTCTGTTTCTACAACGTAAAAAGAAAGACAATCAAGAACAAGAAATTGAGATAAAATAGAATACATTACTGTGTTTACTCTTTTCGTTTAATCTTACATGATCCCAAAATATATGTTCCTATATTTAAAAACTGTATTGCCTATACCAAGTAATATTAACTTTACCGGAACTTGCAGTACTTTGGCCGTATGAATTATTGTTCTGAAAGTCTATGTATCTTTTTTAAATATATGATATGATATATAAAAATGATATATTTACTTTTGTAGTTATTTATATTACGTTCGACCCGGCTTTTGAAATCGGTGTTATTGAAGTATTTGTATCATGGAATAAATATGCGTTAACCAAGTTTCTCTTCTTGCTTTTAATTATGTGTGAAAACTGAGACCCTTTATATGTCTTTTATAAAGAATATTCTTTTAAACTTTGCATACTTTATTGTTTTCACCAAAAAGTAAGGTATTCAATAAACAAATATTTAAATGTAATTGAGACAAGTGCATGCCGATTTGATTATCTTATTTGAACTTGTTAATAATTAAAGTTCTTATTAGCAATTAGTAATAAATGTTATGTAATCAATTGTTAGTTTAAAATTAAAATATACAAATGAAAAAAAAATATTTCATTATTATATATAACATTACGGTCGTATGAACACACTTACAAAAACAAATGAAAATGAAAGGTAAAATGGAATTCATTATGAATTTAATTAAAAAATATAAGATTATATAGAACCTATTTTTAATTATATAGTTAATTGTGGTCTAAAATTTAAATTTAAAATGTAATATTTTAAAATTTAATAAGTATAAAATATTTTTGTATGCATGTCATTTAAAAAAATTAAATGTGTGGGTAAAAAATTAAATGTGTATTTTTGTGGCACCATCTAGGCGACTCTCGCTACCAATTTTGATGCTCATATTACAATGAATCCGACTGTCAAGTATATTTTAAGGGGACCTCAAAATACGGCAAAAATTGAGAATTTTTTTATTTGCTAAAATTAAAGTTTGGTATCTTCTTAATAGGTCTACTAAGATTCAAAAGTGTAGCTATATTTTAAAAAAGTTATTCCACTTTTTATGCGGAAAGGTAGGATAAAAATGCAAACGAATGAAAGCTTTAAACGTGTTTTTCTCGGTGTTCATTTTTCCTTGATGACAAGGTTTTCAAAGCGCTAAGGCTTTTTTAATTATTTATAAAAGTCTAAGGAGTTTTGTATGCAGTCTGTCAAATATGTTGGCATTAAGAATTGGTATCAAAATTAATTTCAAAAGTAATACTTTTTTTATAAAAAAATACTACAGTTGAATATTTTCAAATATGCTAAAAAAAATTGGGATTTTCTAGGTAAATATTTTTTTATGAAAAAACTACTGAAGATAAATCAAATTTGGATACCAATTCTAATGTAAAACAGTTTCAAGTACATGAGGCAAAAAAATTGGGTTAAAATATTTGTATATAAAAAAGCTTTAGCATTTAAAAAAAAGTTTAAAAAACTTTAATTTTTTTTAAATAGCTTAAAAATTAAAATATTTTTTAAATTTTTTTGTCATATATTGTTTTTAAATATAGGTTGAACTAATAAAACACCAATTTTATAGTAAATATGTCAAAATAAAAATATAAAAATTGAAAGTGGTTCCGTGTCCCCTTAATAATTTTCTTTCATAATAAAGTAATAATTCTAATAAAAGTATGGTTACTAACTTTAAATCTTAAAACTAAAGGTTGTTTTTTTTTTTTTAAATATAAATCAAAGCTAATGTCAGAATTTCATCTTACCGTTTATTCTACAGGTTAAAAAGCAGTAAAACCACTTGGATACATGAGCTAATTGTTTTTGCAACTTAAATACAACATTAATTATAGGTCTACTACTTTAATCTTCAGACATTGATCTCTTAAAAGTTTTATTAGCAATCAATTTATAAAGAATTTAACAATTTTAATTTTGATTTTTATGATTTTTAATCAAAACCTTTATCATACTTCCGAATATTTCATTACCATTTTCTCAGTGGAAATTGCAGAATTCTCAAAATGTACTACTTTATTGTTACATTGAATTGAAAATAAAGTAGACATATAGCTAACTAATATTACATATTTTTGATAGTTTGGCTTTTACACTATGGTTCTGTTCTAGGTGACCAGGTAGTTGAAGATAAGTAGAGAAGTAGTAGAGATGGCCTATTTTTGTAAGTGGTTTCCAACTAGCTTTAAATCAAGCATAAGGTAAAGGTATCGTATATATGCACCAAATATTTATGTGAATTGACAAACTTATATTTGTACAAACGGAATTAGCAACTTTGGATTTCAAGGCTTTTTATTTTTTTCAAATATTTTACATATATTTCAACCATCTTCCAGACTTAAGGGTAAACAGCGGAATTATATGATGATGCCACTTAAACTGTAGTTTATCTATGATGATATGGGTTTGCAGTTGAAGTACAATTAAATAATAAAATATATAGCAGTAAATTATTACTCTTGACCTTCTGGGGGATACAGACGTATAAACCCGTCAACTGACTGTCAGTATTTCCAAAAAATTATATATATATTTTAATGATAAATTTTATAATTTTAAAATTTAAATAATGGATTGTTCATTTATAATCATCTACAACAGAAAAAAACTTATTTAAAAAAATCCAGTTAAGTTTTTTTTAAATTTTACTACCATACAGTAAAAACAGGATCACACTTTAACCGAATTGCATATCTCTCAGAGGGTTTTAAGGCATTATAAGCAATTTTATTGGCTTGTTTAACGTGAAGTAAATCTTTCCTGCTTTCACTCCTGAATTTCATTACTGGTTTGACACTCTGAGCTCCAAATACTACATTAATTAAAAAATCGAGACCTTATTATTTTTGTTCAGGCGGATCTGTTTCCGTTCAAGACGTGAAACATACCCATTGGACCGTAAATATATAATAAACACAACTTGTATAAGGTAAGCATTGTATACAGAAGAATGTTTTATTGTAGATCTTGTTATTGATAATGATCAACAAATCGCGGAAAACAAAAAAAAATACGAAATAAGCAAAAATAGAAAAAAATACGAGTGATTCCTGAATTTTCAATTTTAAATTCTGTTCACATTTATCTTTTAAAAGAATATTTGCAGATCAAGTTTGAATAAAAATTTCATTAAAATTAATGAACTTTATATACACATAGAATCAAGGAAATGTAAGTAAATGTACAAGTTAATATAAAAGTTGAAAAGATACAGTTCATTAATTTCAAATTCAAATGTATAGTATAAGGAATTTTTCTATATAATCTTTGAGTATGACCATTATTTTATAGCATGAAACGCAGAAATTTAATAAAAATATAAAAAGGGGCATTAATGTTTACATATTTATTCAACTTTATAATAAAGCATATCTATAATATTTAATATACATAGTCTTTATATTTGAAATACAAAAAAATCCATTTATAAAACAGAATTTCATCACGAATATTGGTTCTGTTGCGTAATCAATTCCATTTATTTATATTGTAACAGGTTTCCATAGTTTTCGGGTAAACAAAATGTTATGTTTTAGCACAGTAACACAATAATAAATTTGAAATATAATTATTTAAGTACAATACAAACACTGGTACGGAGTCCACCAGGTGCGATTATTTGTTTTCTTTATTGCTGCCCGTGTCTGTGTCGTAATCATCGTCTATTTTCAATGCAATAGACAATAACGAGTAACTTGCCATTGTAAAATACATTTATATATTTTTTTCTTTCTAACATAAATATTCAGCATTCATAGTAACATTCAACTCGTAGACAGATAATTATTACCATTTTTTAAAAACCATTAAATAGTTAATAGTTTTATGAAACGGAAGGCCAAAAATATATGTTGTAATAATTTCCAACGGTAAAGTCTAGTAAGAAATACTACAATGTCAATACAAACAAGAAGTTCTTAAAGAACTAAATAGCCTACTTTCCTGTTACTTAAATACTTACTGAAATTCTAATAGGAAAACAACTAGGTTCCTAACAGAAAATATCATCAACAACCGTTTCTACACTAGATTTATACACATTCGAAAAAAAATCGCTAAACTCAACATCCAGCTATAAATTAAACTTCTAAAAGCCAAAATCAACTATTTTCCTTAATATTCTTTCTCAAATTAACTTAATATAATTTAACGTCTGCACGATTTATTTGTAGTTCAAAGAATAATTCAATATTTATTAATAAAAAAAGTAATGAAACTACTCTAAACTACATTAAAAAAATATCAGAAATGTAAATTAAAACTAAGCATAATTGTATGCAAAAAATATGCCTTGCCGCTTTCTTGGTAAACAATTAATGAACAATCAAAGAATCACATTGTGCTACATATTATGACGTCATTCGAAACTAATTCATGAAAAAATTGTTTTGCTTCAAATATTTTTAAATAAATAAAGTTTCTCATGTTATTGTTAATTTGGCAACAGTGATTTAAATGACTCAAAATTGAATTTCAATGCTAATTCAATTCAATAGGAAATTCGTCGACAGATAGTGGATTTATGTCCGTCCGGACGTACAGACAGGCGGACAAAAAGTATGAAAGTTGGGTCTCTGAGGTCATAGCTTTCTAACAAAAAAATAATTTTTAAGATCTAATTGATAGAACTGATTCTGGAAGGGTGGTACGGACGGACAAACAGACAGACGGACATCGACCGCATGCCAATACCTACTTTTTCATTTTTTTAATTATTTCGAATTAAAAAAAGAAAAGTAGGCTAAAAAAAGTGTTTACGTTTCAAGATGAACGCAAATATTAAAAAAAAATATGATGAAAATATTCGTTAACAGTGTTTGCAATATTTCGTTTGTCTTTTGCCAAATCATGAAATCCTAAAAAAGTAGATTTAAAATATTTACAATTAATATTGTTACTATTCATGCCTTTATACCATGACAAATAAGGAGTCAAAGGTAGTGTAATTAGCCGTATTTACATTGTTCTATTTGTAGTAGTCAGATAGCCCAAAACAGGAGTGACTTATATTAGTAGCGAAGGTATTTTATGAAGTGTAGAATAATAATGTAAGAATTGCATAGGGTGGAAGTGATCACGTGCATATCCAAAATTAGGAACGTCAGGGTTTTTGAATTTGAAGGGCACGTATGAATTATGTGATTCGTGTGCGATTTTTTATTGTTACAAATATATGGGCTTTTTATTTGAGGCTTAGGGTTTTACAATACTTAAGGGGATTTTAAAAGTAGGAAAATCCTTTCTAGTATAGAAGCATTAAAAGAGCAGAAAAAAGTAAGGATTGCGTGGGGTGGAAATGTTTACTAGGTCATTGAAATTTGGGAACAGCGCTTTTGAAGTGCTCCTAATACTTGTGTGGTTTTATTTCAATGTTACAAGTAAGGAGCATTTTAACAAGGAGTTAGGGTTTTATAATATTTAGGGCATTTTTTAAAGTGGAAAATTCTTTAATGCATGGCATGGAACGTCATCCCTATATTTTATCCCTATATTTTTTTCCCTATATTTTATCCGCTTAGAAGAAACATTCGTTAAAAGTGTAAACTTATCTTTAATGTTTAGCATGATCAACCTTTTGTTGTATATACTCACCATTTTAAAAAAGAAATGTCTTATCAATGATGTTAATAAGCTGAGAATAAATAACCGAAAAACATATTGGAAGTACATTATTAATGTGTTAGCATTTTTAGTTCCAGATATCTTCTGGCATTTTCCCCGATTTTATTCAAAATCAAGTATTTGCTTTCAAGCTCATGCAGTTTCATTTTGGCTCTACTGTTACTTCTAGTATGGACACATTAGGAATTACAAGCATCTTCTGCAGTGTTATGTGTTGGTCTACTGTCTACTAAACGTTAGCTTTAAATGGAAGTAGTGGTGATAATTCTACTTTACAGCACAAATTCGGTAATTAATTTCTTTTTTATGAAATTATGTTTCCCGCGTGGTTAATAGCATTTGTTAATAAAAAGTTTATTGAATAGATAACACTGCAGAAGATGCTTGTAATTCCTAATGTGCCCATACAAGAAGTAACAGTAGAGCCAATTTTCGATAGTATGTACTATTCCAAATGCACTATATTAATTGAATTACTAATTGTATGCTTGTATTATTAGTGTGTTACATAATAAAATATGAATATTTTTCGATTTTAATTTTTAAAAAATATTCACTGGTTCAATGTAAAAAAAAGTGCTGACGGTTAACATGGAATTCGGTTAACAAGAAATCTTTCGGTGCTCCCTTTGCGTTCGCGTTAACGAGGTTCGACTGCACTTGATTTTGAATAAAATCGGGAATAAAGCCAGAAGATTTATATAGCCAGATAACATTTTTTAACATATTAATAATTTATTTCCAATTTGTATCAAATAAATAGTAATTTTTTCATTTTAGTTTATACTACAGAAGGTCCTGTTGCCAGTTCTTGATTCTTGCGAAGCTAAATTTTGATTTTAATAAATCAATGTTTGACGTTGTATTAGTTCTTAGTTAGAAATAAAAAAAAACCGCTGCGATCTAAAATTCCGAATATTTCAAATATCAAATCAGTTTTTGATGTTTCATTATATCGTAGCATAAAATCAGAATCGATGTGCTCAACAAACGGTTAAAAACTGTAAAGTTTGAGTTTAAACTGCTAAATATATTTGAAATACTGGCTTCTTTTAGACTGTAGTAGCTGCTTTTAGGATTCTACTGCTTTCACTATTTTTTTTTACAATTTTAAAGGAAAAAAGAATAAATACGAACAAGTTATCATAGAATAATATTTAATATCAATAAATTATAACAGTTGTATGTTATTAGGTATATGTATTCCAAAAACCTTGTAAACATATTTTTAAAATTCGTTGAGTGTGGTCAGAACTTTTTAAAATTTTAAGTATAACAAAGTGCATGGAACATTTTTATTCAAGTAAGCACTGCCCTGCCGCAAATGTTTGTTTTATTTCATAATCTAACTTATATACTTTTTCAAATTTATGATATTAGTTTTTTTTATAAATAATATACTATAATGCTATACGGATAATTTTTGAGATAATTGTCCAAATAATTGTTTTGTATGTTATAATTGCCGTTCAGGGAAAATGTTATTTTGAAGCTGCATGCGTCGCTCTAGTACCTATCAAGAATTTAAGCCGATTGCGTTTTAAAATTTCTTGCTATTCACAATGAATAGGTAATGTAAAATATGTTACTTGGGTTCGCGGCAACTACCCGTTGCCTTCTTGTTGAAGAACTAAGTCCACAAGCTACTTTGTGGAAATAGGTTTATTTGTACGGGAAAATGGACCATTAAGCACAACACAGTTCTCACAAAAAACATAGAAGATAGATTTACGATAACACATAAAAGTTTGTTCTATATAGCAGCATGCAAGCAGAATACTTCTAAGAAATCTAAATTAGTCATAACCCTACTAAAAGAAAATACTATATAAATATTACCAAATGTTACTACCGCGCATGTGCAAAAAACGGTACTTCCCCTGAAAAAGGGGGATTCCCCGTTCAAACAGTATTTTCCCCGTTTGAAAGGGGACTTTCCCGAATTTTACCTTTTTGATTTCTAACAGGTAAATTAACACTTACGGCTTTTATCTTTCACAATTACATTTAGTAGTTACTACTGGAAACTTTATAAATTTTGTACAATTCAAAATATACACTTTTTAAAATTTTTGTTCGTAAAATGTTGTATTAATTATTTCTGTTGTATTTGTTTTCTTTGTCTCTTTGTCACCAATTGTAAATTTGTTCATATCCGTATTTTACCAAACAATCCTTCAAGTCATTACTTACTGCATAAACGATCAAATGTAAATTAAATTTTTAAAGTTCTTAAAATTTAGGAAAAAAACTATAGATTTTCGAATTATGTGATTAGGAAGTGCAAATAAAAAGTGTTCGAGATGCTTGTCCATTGTATGATTTTGATTTGTTCGTCTCTTGTATCTACCATGTATTAACTATTAGGAAAAATAATTGTATTTTGAACTTAAAAATAAAATTTGACAATTAAGTGAGATTCATTATTAATATAAAAAGTCCTTGAGAAATATGAGAAAGAATAAAACTTAGTCTCTGAAAAGAACCGACTTTTCATTAAGAAGTACTTTATCTATCCTAGATTTAGTGTTCTCACCCGCACAAACCACATAATTCCCAGGCCTCAGGCGCTGATCTCATAATCTCCAGACATCGTATCAAGTGTCAACCTTATCTCCCGTGACATAGAGAAAAGTTAATAAATCAGTCTAGAAGAAGGATCCTTCCACCTCAACTCCATTCTACATCATGTGTTGCATCCTGAAATCAAATTACCATCTCTTAAGCCTTCCGAATTTCATTTCGAACGTTTTAGCTTTTGTTTCTTGATCGTGGGTAGGCAAGGGATTCTGAAGTTCTGAAGAATTATTGACAAAGTTCGATGTTCTGCGTATTATTTCTTGTGGGAGATTATTACTTGTTGTTTGTGGGAGATATTATGCTGCACACGTAAGGTGATACATGGGAAATGAAACTTTGAAAACTATCCTTTCAGTGATATAAATTTATGTAACTTCTACTTAAATGTCTTATCGTAAAAAGTCTTATTAAAAAAAAGAAACAGTCTAAACCACGGAAAAGTTTTTTTTCTAAAGTTATTTTTCATTTTTTGTACATTACGAAGATGTAGGAATTTCTTTAGTTTCTAGACGCAAAGTAAACTGTACAACCCTTCATATTAAAGGAAATATTTACTTTTGTTAAAATTATTAATCAAAAGTTGCTTCATAATATCTAAACCTTAAACAAAATTTTTCTTAACTTTTCTGAAAATGTTAATATGTATCTTTATCTAGTAATATCTAGTATTTGGAACTTGAAGCTATTTTTAGCACAATCTTATCGATAAAGCGGCACATACTTTACCTAAACGTAAATAATTTATATCTCTTCATATAGAGATGGGATAAAACCTTAAATTAAAGAAGCACGGTACTTTGTTCGTGGTAAAAAATTATCCTTAAATTCAAATCAAAGTATTTCAGGTATAGTTTAACTAAATATACCTGACTAAACATACATAGCATAACTATAACTAAACATATATTACAAGAAAAATGAATCAAACATTATTTTTTTTAAATTATTTCTTTATTTGTTTAAATCTAGAAAAACAGTATTCCATCAGTTTTGAACTACATGAGTTCAATGACGGGGAAAATGAGAAATTGTAGCTTATTTTTTTATCAAAAGCTTTATGGATTTAGGTATCACATCAACATAAAAAAAATTAATTGAAGAAAATAAAGGAAGTTAAGAAGATAAAGGTTTCATGATTTATTCTATTGCAAATGCTAGGAGGTAACCTAGAAAATTCTGGGTTCGGGTTCAAATCCCGGTAAGGCATGGATGTTTGTGTTTGTCAATAAATGTTGTTATTTGTCTATGTGTTTGTGTCGTCTCTTTCTTTGTGTGTCTCTTGTGCCTGTGTCATTTCTGGGGTTGAGTACAATAGACCTGAGGTCGCAGTGCTCGGCGAACTTGCCCCCCACCAAGAAAGTCATAAGTCATAAGTCATAACCTAGAAAATGCAAAATATTTCCTTAAATTTAAGTTTAAATTGAAAAAATTGCAAATTTATAAAAAAAAATTATAATTTAAAGGTTAATTAAACGAAAATGGTTATGTTTGGTTACTGTGATCTTCTCAAATAATTGTTGATGAGATTATTGTTTATTGAATTTGATTTATTTAGGCGTAACATGTTAATTTATCAAGCATTTTATTTCAATATTTGTAGATTACAAGTTGAAACCACTTTTTAGTATGTTTATCTTTCATTCATCATAGCACATTTTTGTGATGTAAACCACAGTTAACGTTAACTCATTTCGAACAAACCTCAAGCCTCTAAAGACATTTCATGCTTTGCATGCACAAATTATGCTTTCAAGGCTTTGGTTGTCTAGGTTGCCTCCAGCAAAATACAGAATGCACATTTTATTGACATTTAATGCGAATATTATAGCAAAATGGAGTATAAAAAGTAAAACTTTGTGATACATAACTCAGTTTCGATAGGGAAGATTTTATTAGTTTTTAAAGGAGGCATAAATAAAATTCAACTTAAGGAGACAATAAAATCTGATCAAATATCCGGAATCGCAATATTATACTCGAAGTTGATATCAAAGATTTAAAAATAAACTAGCTAAAAGTACCCACTTTGCTTTTTCTGTATCTCCTTTCTCAATGTTCTCCTAGATTAAATGTTTCGCATATTTCTTGGTTATTTTTCTTTATATTCTATTAATTGTATATTTATTTAACTCAATTGTATTCTACGACACGTCCAAGTTAACAAATATAGTTAATTTTAATAAAGCAACGACCTGTCTTAATTTGATGATTTGTTGTAACGAGTAGTAATGGAATTTTCCGAAAGTTGTCCGATTTTGACTGTCAAAAAGGCTTATTTCCAGCAAAGTAAAGTTCCTTAGATTTGTTTTATTTTATGAGATTATGGTTATCAATAAAATATCATTCGGAATTGCATTTGCTTTTTAAGTTACCTATGCATAATACAAAACTATGAAATATTAATCGGTTTTTTTTAATTTTTCAAGACATTTGAAATAATGCATATTTTTATTAGAAAAATTGAAAAAAAAAATAATTGAATGTGAAAACAGTTTTGTTTCACTTTATCTTTTTATTAATATTTTTCGTTATATTTAATAGAGTATTTTGTCCTACTTAGTTACTGGTTTGGTTTAAAATAGTTAAAAAATATTAACATGTTTCAAATATTTTATTTAATTGAGTAAAATTCAAGAAAAGCTAACAGATCGACAAAGCAATGACCTATTGCATTATCTTTAATGGGAAAACAACTTCCTGTACCACTTCGAACATTTGTGGAGATTCATTGAAAGCAAATGGTAGGGCATTCAACGACTCAGGAACCGGTTGGACATAATTGTTTTCATCGGAAAGCTTTCGACAGAATCTAGTTTCCAGTTTCTCATTCAGAGACAAAAGACCATGGCTATTTGCTCACCTACCATAGTTTTCTAAGGATTCACTAGCCAACTTGTTTTCGTTTTGGCAACCGAGTTTGGAAAGAAGCATTCCTATGTGATCGGAATATCTACGGATTCCTTGACAAAAGAGGCGCTTCTGTGTTTAGTTTGTTGCGTGGCCCTTCTTGCAAAATATATTTGTTTTGGGAGAAAGTCCTGCCTGTTGGTGTGTGTCTCAGTGGTATTTCGATCTAAGTCAATAATACCTGTATTTTTACAACTGTCTTAGAACCTGCAATGTTGCGGCAAAACTTTAACAAGGACTAGGTCTGAATTTTCGTCCACTGATTGTTCAGTAACGCATGTTAAAAGAGATTGACGTAAGACTTGTAACTATTCAAACTCAAATTGGATCAAAATGCCCGGATTCATGGTTCCTTCTATTTGGACGTTATTATCATGATTTTAAGTATGAAAATTTATTTAAGTTAAAATTTATTTTACGGCACACATACTTTTTTAAACCCAAAAACAATGTAATAATGTAAATTTTAAGCTTTGTTTCTCAAATGAACATTTCCTATAATATAAAGATTAAAGAAATTTAGAACTATGTGATATAAGTATTGGATAAACTCTAAATAATGTAGATTTATTAAATTTCTGCTTATAAGTTTAAGCAAATTGTTAACCATATTGTTTTTTTAGTTCTTGGTTTAGTAAATTAAAAAACTGATAAGCATTTACTAAAGTGAAACATATTCGGATCTTAAAATATATCAATCTTTAAGTATTAACTTCTAAATAATCTTGGATATTCTAAAACTGCCTTATTTCGTGGCAAGGTAACACGTACCTATTTAAAATACACGGCAACTGTTAAGCTTATTGTAATGGTCGACAAATACAATCCACTTTAAAAAGGTTTAACAAAGAAATTGCGTATAAATAATACCATGTTGATACAATCTCACCTTACTTATATAAACTGCAGTCTACAATCAATGGCTCAACTTCTATGGAAGCTGACATGTTTTTGCACTGTTTGTTGATACAGTGGTGCAAACGTAACAAACAAGTTGATTCTCATGCATAAAAATTATATAGAGTATAATTAACTTAGCCATTCCTATACTAATGCAAATGATTGATAGAATTATATTGAGGCAATATGAATTTCTAGTATTTGTTGATTGAAAATAAGCAACATAAACGCATTGAAAAGATTTTAAAAATGTATTTGCAATACTTCACTTTGACACAATATGTGCAACGTTTTCTTTAAAAACTCCCAATGTGGCGAATAAGTTGGCCTAAATCGATAAATGTACATAAGTAATTGGAACATACGTTACTCAAAAAGTTTACAAGACGATTAAAATTGGTCTATATTTGGTTGTTACTTATTATCCCACAAACTCAACCGAAATTATGACTTTTAACTAATATGAATAGTATGCCTCTAATAGTTACGTTAACTCAAATCTCAATAACAAAATACACAGTGGATCCAGTGTCTAGTTTGTAAGGCAAAAATTTCTCTATAGAATAGGTGGAATTAATTTCAAGTTTAAAGAAATCAATTATCAGTTACTAATATGTTATTTGTCTTATGGTGACAACAAAACTCACAAAAGATATTTCATACTAACTATGTATCAACTACACACACTAATTAAAACATAGTTTCTTTATGGACAAATAGCGCTTTGGATATATGCACATGAGTGGTGTTTCAGATAAGAGATTTGATTAATACTTCAAATAAGCCGTTGTCGTGCCTTTTAATACACCTGGATATACGCTGATAATTGGTATCACAACTTCGCGATTAATCATTAGTGATGAATTTTAGAAAGAATTGGCGCCATGTCGTATGGTACTTAATACTACAACGGGAAATATATTAATTTTGGATATAATGAATTCGAAAAGACTAAAGAACACACATATAAATATCAATTTTAAAAATTGAATTTGGATGATTAATTTTTAAAATGAAACTTTTCTTGGGTACTTTATTTATCCATTATTATTTTATCAATTCATTATTAGTTTAATAATATTTATATTTATTCATTATTACTTTAATAAAAGTACATTATTTTATTAAATAATAAAATTTTAAGTATTGACACTAAACAAAGAAACGTAAACAGCAATCTGAATCTAAATTTCGTTATTATAAAGTAGTTTATTATTAAAGCAATTATTTGAAGATACTTACGCTTTCATACAATTGTACAATAATCATATTTACACTTTATATGACGATATATTTCGTATAATGGTTTATATAATTTTCTATTTAAAAAAAAATGTTTATAGAATTTGTAAAGTTGTTTACTAGTGTAATATAACTAATCATATTATGATTTATAAAGTGGTTTTATGTAAATAAATTACATAATAAATGTTTACACCATAATGCTTATGCTAATAATAATTTAAAAATAATTACAAATATTTTGAATGAGGAAACAGAGAGTTACATTTATTGACAACATTAATTTCCAAACCCCTTAAATTTGTATGTAACGAAGCTAAATAATTTTTTTGTAACTTTTCCCAATGATTAAGTTAAAACAATAAGCTGTTGTTAAATCTTACGTTTTTATGGTTAAGCTCATTTAAAATTCAATATAAGAAATCCTTAACTTTAACATTCATTTCAGATACTTAAAAGAATTTTTCAAGTGTCCGTAGCTTCTTGATGCGTTCCTGGGATTCTCAGACTTTTTCCAGAAACAAAATAAAAATCAATTAATGAACATCTTTTTTAATAAATCAATATGATGTTTCTAAATTAACAAGCAACTATGGTCTTGAAATTGAGGCTTGCAGTTATGGGATGGCAAAAGGAGTGCATTCTTAGCTCGGTGGATCGAATCCAACAAACACCACTCCTAGTAACACGCAGTTAACAGCTCCAAAAATTATGACGCCATCCCACGCAAAACTTTTCGTGACTAAAATAGTCACAGAATATGGGGAAATTTTTTTGTCATGGGTAAGACCCTAGAGTGGTCAATTCTGGTTTTTTAAGGTAAACTTGTTGTAAAATTCCCATAACATGTAATATTGCATAGAAAAGTTACTTGTATTTCAAAATAATAGTTATAAATATTAGTTCCGTACGGTTCCTGGTTTATTAAATAGAGTTGCTTGATTGATTAATTTCTGAATATTTTTAGAATGTTCATAACTATGGGATGAACTGGGATAAAAAATAAGTGACTTAATGGAATTATAATAAAAAAAGATCATAATTTAGTTTTTAATTAAGATTATGATTTTAATTAGGATTATGATTTTAATTAAGTTCTTAATTATGATTATTTTAACTATGATTGTAATTATACGATTTTAATTATGAAGATATTTTCAAGATGTTTGTTTTGAATTAATTTTACGTTATAGTTGGTGAAATAATGATACGTGTTTAACAAAAACCATAATGCAATACTAAACTGAAAATATTTAAACCTTAACATTTGAATCGTACTTTTTATATTTTTAACAAGTAGTAAAAACCCTAGATTAATGGATTTGTGCAGCTTCCCAAACTTCAAATTTTTCCAGAAGAATGATGACCACTTTATTAGATTTTCGGTGAATAAAGACGTTTTTTTAGGGCTTCTATCTAACCTCTAAACAGTAAAGGATTTTTTCATCAATATAAAATCCCCGAATTCTTCAAAAATTAACTAAAGACTTAATTCACTATGTCAGGATTTACATATGTTTTTTATTAAGTATATTAAGCATTAAGAATGGAGTATATTGAAATAAAAAAATTGATGATTAATGCAGTGAAGTAAATTCTTAATCGTTTTTCAGACAGGGTGACCACAAATGTTAAATATTTTGGCAGAAAGGAGTGCCTAGTTAAAAAATGTTTTTTCAACCTACACTATGTTGTTTTTACAACTTGAAAAGAAAAGACAAAATCTAAAAATCATTGTTACGGATAAAGAATAATCTTAAAGCTATGTAATCCGGTTTATTTTAATTCTTCGAATAATTTTCTGATTAAATATTGCGACTGAGGCAAAGCTGAAAAAAGGAGAAAAAAAACTTTGTATTTATAATTAGTGCTCAACTGCATAATTTAACTGTGATTTTATAATAAATATCCATGAAAATTTTTGTATGTATAAAAGATAAGACCAGTCATAACTGTTAGTGCAGTCAATCTGTTTTGCACAGTATTAAGACTAGCTACAAGGGGTAAATATTGTGATATGATATGTAGTATATTACTGTGTATTTGATTTGGCTTCTGTGAAAATGTATAACAGTGAAATCTAGTAAAAATTACCAAACATTTAAATTTCTTATTTTTCCAAGTTCAAACATTGCGTAGAGGGTTTTTGAATCCCACAAACTATACCAAGTAAATTTATGCACATTGCGATGCTGTTTGTCTCACCCAATTGCATGCCCAACAATTTTCCCACATTGTCCAATAATTACCCCGTGACTTAACACGAATGTCATAATGTTACTATTCATCCGACAATGGTGTTTTTCAGCACAAACCATCTTCATAATTATGTCTAAGACTGAGCATTACAAAATTCAAGATCATGTAAAAGAAAACAAAATTATACACAATCTGACATCGATTGAACAAAAGTGTATGCTATTTTTTTCAAGCACTTCGGATTATTAATATATTTTTTTTGAGAAAAATTACTAATCTAGTCCCAATAATTAATAAGATCATTGCTGGATATGCAATTAACAAATTGTTGTTTGTTAAACGCCATAAGTTATGATGCATTATGGTTGTTGGGCCCCTGTCCAATAATTACCCTGGATCACCCTATATTTTTAATTAACATTAAATTTTGCTATGTTTATACCAACCTGCGCATTGTCTTGGATGTGGCAAAAAAAATTTTAGCTGTTATTTCAACAAGGAAAAATATTAAACAAAATATCCTCTTTTCCTTCAATCCCTATTTTCTACTATTGATAAATATATTTTATATGGCAGAATATTGACAGGTACCATGATTTTGGTTATAGCAGACTCAATGATCGGAACTTTCACAATAAATTATTTTTCTTTTAGCTACCAATAGTGTATTTTACTTTTTTTACACTATAGAAAAACGAAGAACCTAATTATGGTAAGTAATCTACACACAATAAAATCAATTAAATTTTAGCAAAATATATCTATAATTATAGGGCTTACTAGAAGGACGTGATTTGCGATTCATTTTGAACCACAGTTTTGTGTCGAAAAACATATTTTACCCTCCTTTAAAGATTTGACAAGTTTCCCTTTTTTCATAAACTTTATATTAAGTATATTTTTACCTATTGCAAGCCCCTTTTTAAACTTATCTAAATACAAACTAAAAATTTTAAAGCTTATTTTCTTGTTTTACATACATTTTCCATATGTTCATATTTTCCATTCATCCATTTTTGTCATATATTGTCACGTTTGTCAACGTTTTTCCACTAATCTGTCCAATTACAAAATGCATAGGCTGACCTAGTTTATCCTAATTTTTTTTAATTACTTCATAAAATATTGTTTTCTAACGATTTATGTTGAAATAGAACCATAAAATACATTTTACCATTGAAACATCATTATCAATGTATTACTTACATTTCCTCTTTCTCAACTAAAGTACAATGGCCATATTGTTCGTTATTACAAAAGATCCATTTCCCAAAAGGTTCTGCAAATAAAAATGAACCGCAGAACTTCATTTGACCTTCGATATTAAGAAACTAATGAGAATACTGTGCTGATAATGATTCTATGTAGAATTAACCTCCCAAATTACTTGAAATACGTTTCAAAGAGCACCTGCAATATCCAATTAGATAACTTCTTTGTAGAAGTAATATCGTAATTGAAAACATTGAATATTAGTCTTATGGAAACATTTTCTATTAATAAGTCTGTGTCTTATTAAGTATGTGTCTTATTAGTTGTGAATGAGTGTATTTTTGCAATGAGTAAACTAGAAACTCTTATGCAGAATTTAAGGAAAACTAAACAATATTTACTCCTTGAATATTTGGTTTAAAACTAATGGCAATATGGGATAAGTTCGCAACATTTGCAAATTAACTATCAGAGAACCTGTAGTAGTTATTGAAGTTTGGTATTTAATAAGATAAATGTACACATTTAAGAAAATCGTGCTGATGACACTAACCTGCGATGGATTTGTGAACTTAACTTTGATGACTAACTAATATGTAGTTTTGGACGCTTGAGTTCGGAAAAAAATAGTGAAAAAATCCATCAATCATTTTTTTATAAATGATATAAACTGAATTTAACTGAAAATGTTCTTTTAATATTATTTTTTGGCAGTTTTTGTGGAATTTTAATATAATCATTGTGTTATTTACTTTTTATTATTCAAAAATAATATTTATCAGCTTAGTGTACCTAGACTCCCAAAATTTCCATTTCAAGAACTCCAAACTCTCAAAAGAATCGTTTTTTTTTAAATATATTTTACTACTTTTAAAATTTAGATCTAATAACTGAAAAAGATCAAAACTGATGTCATTTATGGTAAACAAACAGAACAAGTCTGAAATTTATAGTTGGCTAAAAAAATACAAATTTACATGAATTTTGAACTAAAACAAATACTTATATTGTTGTTTAATCTTAATATAACACATCGAAAATTTGGTTGAAATTTTTTAAAGGCAGCAAATAGTTTTAGTAGGCTTAACATTAGGTAGTCTTTTATCAAAAGTAAATGCAAAAAATATATTTAGTGATGCTTAGAGAAATTATAGTGAAATAGTTTATTTTTAAGAGGGACTTCAGTTTCAACAACATTTTATGCATGGATTTCATTAAAAAGTTAGCAGGTAATGTTTTTAGGAGTAAATAAGCTCAATTTTTAATAAATTATCAGTTACAAAAAAAATTAGTTTTTTGTTTTGCAGATTCGAAATCATCGTCTAAAAATACATCATAGTAAGTTATGTACATACGTTCACAAACAAAAACTAAATATTTGCAGGCAATGGGATAGCCGGAAACATCAAATTAAAGCGGTACATAAAACGTTATTTTGAATATTTTAAATTAAAAAGGTAAAATGGAAAGTCTATGTATTTCTGTATAAAATGTATTTTATATTGTTTTAACTGTTGCAATTTCGCATAAATATTTTAACAGACTTCCGCTCCCGATTCAAAATAATGTATAAGTAAAACACTACTTTCGTTACATACTAATATTTTAAAATATTCTTGTTTCCATTAAGACCCAGTGTTTTCTTATTTATGTATTCAATCTTCAATATATTGTTATTTTAATAGTTTAATATTTATATTTTTCGACGCAAGTTAAGTTCTGTCACAATAAAAAAAATTATGTATTACTATTAAACAAAGAAAATATCAACCTCTTATTTACTTACGTAGACAAATCTTCTTTCTTGAAATGCAACTTACAAAAAACATAACTACAATACGTTGATTGATGATAGATTAGAGAACCAACAACAAAAACTGAAATAAAATTAAAGATCTGAGTGAATTAATTAAACTAATGTAATTTATTGTTGAGGAAGACAAAAAATTTGAGGAGATTAGTTTATTGTTTGTTTTAAATTAAAGATTTTTTTAGAAATTACTTTTGCATTTGTTATTGTTTATTTTAAGAAAAAAAACTGAATTCAATGAATTCGATTATTTACAAAAATGTAAAAGTTATTTCCAATTAAAAAAGTATAAAAATGCTATTTTTATAGGAATTAAAACGCCATTGCCACACTACACTCATCAATCGCACGATAATTTTTGTGATATAAATCATTTTGGAATGATGTCTTGAAATACACCAATATGAGATTATTAAATTATTTTTACAATTTGTTTTGAAAGATGCATAAGTTTATTTATTTTCAGCAAATATAATTTTTGTTTTAAATTTCAACGTGTATTAATGGATACTGGCGATTTAATATAAATTAGTCCTTTTGGCGAGATTTTATACTGATGTTTTTAAATGGTATGAAAAAATCATATCGTTTTGAGGGTGATAGATAGTTTTAATGTTGTATGTTGATAATGAAATGTTTTACTTTTTGTTTTCATTGTAATCAATATTGCATATTTATTCTGCGAAATACAAATAAATTTAGTAAACGACAAGTTATTATTGTTGAATTTTAGATGTTTTTTTTGGTTTAATTTTAACCTTTAAAAGTTTAATACAGAACCTAAATGCTGCGATTGGCGTTTCTTAGACACATGTATTTTGTGTGGAAACAATTCTTAGTGGCAGTTAATGTTACAAACTTACTTGTTTAATTTAACTTCTTGAAAAAGCCTATTTTAAATAACTTAGTCTATTCACATAAAGCTACGTAGATAACTTCATATCAACTAAATATTTTTTTTCTTATTAACAAAACTTCTAACTTAAAACTTTGTTGCAATAATAATTTTACAGAGACATGCACGATTTATAAACACCATGTCGGTATTGTTTATGTACATTTTCTTGAATACACTTTAAAGTGGTTTGAGATACTCACGATAGATGGCGGTAAGAACTCAATGAACATTGTTAAAACTCATCATGATAAATTTCTTTTAAATAATTTCTGTTAAAGAAGTGTTACATGCTTTTGTTCTAGTTCATAATTTTACAAGATACTAATATTTACAAAATATTGATATTAACAAAATATCTATTTACAAAATATAGGCATTTACAAATATTTCGTTAAATGTTAATAAAAAATTGTGATCAAATGTATACTTTAATTTTTAAACGTTGTTATTAATGACATTGAATAATTTACCTTCATGGTGTAATCATTATATATTTTAAACTAAATTATTTAAACTAGTTTACAAAGAATAAAACGATTTATTTGTCATTCAACGCATACTTTTAAAATATAATTATGTGATATTTTTTTTAATCGATTGTAGTTACTTTCATTTTTGATGATGGTGCAATAACACGTCAAGAGTTTTTTCACAGAAATAAAATGCAATTCTATTTAATTGAATTACGAAATTTAAAAAATAATAATGGTTTTTTATTACATTTATCTTTTTATTTAAACTATTACATAAATTTCTATTTAAAAGTATTCCCTCAATAGAAGAATGCTATTAAATCATATACGCATACATTTTCAAAATTTACTTTATGTCAAGCAATATCAATATAAAGACTAGCTTTTCTAACGTAAAACCTTAAGACTCTCTCTAAGCCCATGAGAAACCATATTTATTCTACTCTAAGTCTGTATTCACTTAGAAGATTTTATGTTTCCTAAACATTTTACAATGTTTGCTTTGACAAATTGTTCTGCCTGTTTCTGATGACACGGAGAACACGCCCTTCGGGAGGGTTTACACAAACTTTAGGTTACTCATCCCTGCCTCCTTGGTGTAAGACTTGAGTAGCTTGGTTGAGGAAAAACACGTAATATGTTCTGGGCTTTTAACATGGCTTGGGGAAATAATTAGTCAACATTATACAGGAATGTGATGAATCGGTAAGGATGTTTGAAAGGATGTGTATAATTTGTTTAGTGGCATGCATGAAACATTGTGTCGGAGGAATTTTATTTCAATTTTTGGGGAAAGGTTTTCTGTGGTACTTACCAAACAGCGTTTTTTTCCGGCGGTAACTTTATTTGATATTCTGTATTAAAAATCTTAGAGCAGACTTTTACGCAATTTTAAGCAAGCAAGCAAGCTTGTAACAGTAACCGACACCTAAAATCACTGTCTCACACAATGTATAAACCTTAGATATAAAATTACCAAACACAACATTTAATTATAATTAAAACGTTCACAGTTTCAGTTAATATTCTTTATTGTTTGCTAAAATAGTGTGCAGATCGAATAATATAAATTAGTAAAATTGTTGTGCTTTAAATATATAAGTGAAACTTATCCTAACATTATAAGTTGTACTTTTTTAATAAAAAATTTAAATTTTCGAAAAGAAAATCAATAATATTATTTTAACGTATTCATGCCATTATACAATGGTACACGCTGAAAGTAAATTAACAAATTATTGATAAAAAAGTAGAACTCCCTAGCTGCTTTCTTAAATGCAGAATCTTTTCACGTTTAATATGCAAGGATGTTTTTAAGGCTATCCAACATATTTGATTTAACTTTTACGTATTTGATATAAGTATGAAGGACATTATTTGCGTTTTCCATACCACAATGCCAAATAAATTAGTGAAACTAAAATTCCAGCCATCCATCCCACTAATAGCAGAATAAAAGCGCCCTCCAAATCCTGTAATGTTAAGGGTTTCAATTTTCGAGTGTTTCGAGTAGAATTAAAGTGCATGTCTTTCATTTCGAAAAATCTTCGTGCTTTGAAAACTTGATCGTTATACATCTTATTAAAAATCCCAGTACTCATGATTCTCGCAACAGAAATTGCTAATTGCTTTTTGCAACAAAACCCTTTTCTAACCGCAATACCAATGCTCCAAATACCACACGATTCCTTGAATATGTACTTGGACATGAAAGGTTTTCGTCCATACTCCAAGTGAAACATCCACCTCGGCCCTAAAACCGCGATATTTTCATCAATATTGCTAGGCAAAATTACAGTTCGAGATTTAGAGAACCAGTCTTTTTCTATGATGTTCCTGCCGATGATTTGAAGATCTTCGTTCAAGCTGGTCTTCAGCATGTCGATTTTAAATGAGCCGCGATGAGCCATGCACTTGAACTTACCGGCGGACACTGATTTCGCCAAGCTAGCAATGTCCGTCACACCCTGTTCTCGAACAGGAAAAGTGATTGACATCAGCAGCAAACCTGTATAGTTGGATGCTAGAAAAAATCCGAAAAGCAACCACGAAATTAGCAAAATACGGTCTTTTACATATTTTACTTGAAACGGAACAGGCTGATTTACAATGCATCCTAACATAACCATAAACAACCTCATGAACGACATATTTTTCTTCATTAACATTCTGAATAATAGAGGAATAACCACTACAGCAATAACAGTCACTATCCATACCTGCCATTGGAATGGATGCGTATATGATCCATGTATAACAGTTGATTTTCGCAACCTGGTGGCAAATGTGTTATCTTCAACAGTATAAGGAATGAAGTCCACAGCTGAAGCTCTATTCTTGGTGATGGTCAGATCTCCGATTGCAATGTCTGTCTCATTGCGCTCTACCATTCCAATGAGGCCTGTCCATGTTCTTCCTGTAAGTGGGTGCCTGCCCCATTCTTTGTCTTTTGGGATTGTCAGATTGTAGTCGAATCCTAGAGCTTCCGATAAAACTTTTATGAAATTTGCTTCAACACCTCCTTTAAATGTCACAGTTCCATTACTGCCGTTACGCGACAACTCAATAACGTGCCTAAGAGGTATAACCCCGATTTTCAAGAATTTTGGAAAATGCATTAGACTAGATTAAAATAATTGCACAATCAATTTTAACTAAGATTCTTGAAAGTTTTTATTGCCTTACCAGGTACCGGTAAAAAGATTATTCCATACAATGTATAAAACCTATATTTGTTGAAATTTTGGTAACTGTAGAAACTTGAAATGCGTACACAGTAAAAACTGTAATGTGCAATGGGTTATTTTACTTCGTTCAAATTAAACATCTCTCCAAAATTGTTTAGTCATACTTATGAAAATATATTCAAAAATATACTTTGATATTTTTATAAGTTACTTTTGCAAAGTACAACATGTTGCACTGACTTATTTAAAAATAAAGGACATTTCCCATTCATACCAGACACCACAAAAAAACAACTAGACAAGTTTTTCATAAACAATAATAACAATCAACCATTTTTACAAACTGTAGAATAATTAAACATTTTCATTTAATATTTATAAAGTGTATTCTACCAAATGTCAATATCTTAACAAGAAATTCACCCTCTTTTGCATCGAATTGTCACTAAAGACTGAGAAAAATAACACATGAGGTGACAGAGTGTTATTAAATTGGTACCCAGCTTCGAAATTTTCATTATTTTGTGTGTTCAATAATACTCATAGCCGTCAAAAGCTGTCACCCTAAAACAAAAGTAAATATTTATCTGCATATAAAATGTCTTTTCTGACAAATATATATTGTTTTGTACTATTTTATATAAGTAGTATCGATTTGGAACTAAATAAATACATTTTATTCAAAATACGCAGTACATAGTTAAATATTAAATTTGGAAATGATTTATATTTTTAAATTCTTTTTTTAATTGAATATACAATTAGTCAGATACCTTTATTTGCTCCCATTTGTATGTTTTGAATATTTTTTTAAATCTTTTTATAACGTTTTTAGCGATTAGAACTTTTTATGAGGGGAATTTTCTTTGTGAAACAATTTTTAATTTAATTTCACCAAGATTATAAAATTACACTATGATGTTGGTTTGAGCTGGTTAAATATCAGATTTTTAGTTAGTTAGAGAAGACATTTATAAAGGGAATAACCGCTATTACTTACTTGCGGTAACTAATTAGTAAAACAAACAAAAGAACGCACTTTTATCAGCACTGTAGAAATGCATTTAATCTCATTCAAAAAAATTGACAATTCAAATGTTGTGGAACGTGGTTTGTTTGTAGGAAAAAAAATAATGATTGACGTAACTGTCGTATTACTGTGGAAGTGAGCGTTCAAGTTTAGATGAATAAGCGGCTGGGTGGTTTATTTGTCGGTTTTAAGACACCGGCTGAAGTATTTGTGACGTCACCGTAGGCGTGGTCGTTCTAGTCCTCAATTGAGATACATATTTTTTTAAAGGAGTTTCACACATCAATATATAAATCCTCGAATTTTTATAATCCTAAGATGTAGAAACATCAAGGAACTAAGAAGGTTTAGCATGTTTGCATGAGATTAAACAAGTAGGTTTGTAACAGAATCTGTCACTTAACCCGCTTCCACACAACAGTTATGTTTAACAGCTAAAAAAGCGCAAAACACAACATTAATTCTATATTAAACATTTACATGCTAAATTTGGCTAAGTAATAAATAATTATTACTTATCGTTTGTAAAAATTAATTTATATTTCAAAGAGTAAATATGCAATATTCCTCGCTTTTAAATAGAATGAAAACATTTCATATCAACATACAAAGAATCCGTAGTGAAATATATTTGACGTCATTTCAAACTGATCGATGTCGCAAAAATAAGTTTATTTTAATTTATTGTCTAAAAGAATTAAAGTTTCTCGAACGATTGTTGCGAATGGCAATGGTGATTTAATTCTAATAAAATGGCTTCCTATGCGTTTTAAATGAGCATTAAATTTTACAGTTTTTTAAACAATTGAAGTACTTCGAATTCGAATTATTTTCTGAAATTTTCAATGTATTCTAATTTCGATGCGCTATTTTTTTGACGTATCACACTTGTTCGTAGCATTTGTAGTTTAGGCTATGAAAGTGAGTGACGGATAGACAGACAGACAGACACACTGAACGATTATAGTACCTTTCACTTCTCACGTTATAAACGTAGTGTGGAAGCTAAAAAGCAGTGAACAGAACAAACATAACCAAAAAGCAGATGCTAGTAATACCATTCATCCGAAACAGAATGGAATTCTGACACTTCAGTGTCAAGGAAGTACTGCCTACGAGCGGAATAAGTAGAACTAGACCGACAAGTTATTACTTAAATACGATAGTCATGTTAGTCTGGTTTTCTTGAGTTTGGTGCGTGAGATCACCATATGACTTAACTATGACGTCCCTGTAGGTGTAGCCGTTCCAGTTGTCCATTGAGTTGGTGATTTTTTTCCCATTGAAACGAAATAGGTAGACAAAACTTAACATGCAGAGAACGCTGTTGCACATTAATAACGCCGTGTAAAACTTAAATATCCCAGGTGTTCACATCTTATCCACATGGTTCAAAACTACGAGCACTATCGTTAACAGTCAGTGGTAGTTTTGTGCAAGGTTATATACCAATCTAACTTCTCTATTTAGCTTTAATGGCGCAACAGCTGTATAATGTTTCTGTCATGCATTGTACGCACAGATATCATTAAATAATTAGATGTCAGATAGACTGTAATGAAATGTAGTTACTAATTTCGGGGTTGCAACATTGGATGAAGCATAATAAATAGTAGTTATAGTTCACGTGCGATTTGTCTAATGATACCCCGCACCAAGGTGATGATGTAGGAAATGACTTGATATTGTAATCAGTTATTGGTCTTAGTTAATGAGAAAATAGGAAACATGAAAGCCAAATGAACTACAAATTATAATGATCTGTTTATGTTATAATGGACAGATTTTATAAATGAAAAAGTATGGTTCTTTGTAAAAAAATATTCTTTTAGAGTTAAACTTTAAATTATTCAAATTATTGTTAAATATGTATACATCTATGTAGTAGAACATTAAGAACTTAATTTAACGTAAGTTCCAATTCAGGAATAAAGATTCCAATTAAGGAATGATTTTAAGAGTGAATATGTTATGATATTGTGTATAAAACTACTTTATCGAGTAAAAAGATTAATTCCAATCATATTATTATGGTGACTACAATATTTTTTACTTTAATTTAATATATATTTTATAAATAGAGATTTTACTGAATTTTTAGTTTGCCCAAAGCTCAAAAAATCTTCCGACAAGTTTCAGTTTACTAGCTTTTTATAAAATAGAGGGGAGTTTGACATTTCATTTCTCCAACTAATGGTTTGGAAGACTAGCAGCTTCTTTTCTAGTTACAATTTTCTTCAGCTAATAACCCCCATTTCTCTTATGGGTCAAGATATATTTTTCAGACATTTTTGAAGATCTTATTTTGTTAACCAGAAAACGAAGTAAAAAAAAAGTTCAATTAAAGGATATAATTACGTCGTCACCATTTTCCTTGATACGAAAGGTGAGTTGAGAGGCAACTGCTCTGTTTTCAATCAAGACATTTCGATTGAAAGTGGAATTACGGCGTTTAAATATGTATTTTTCATTATTATTTTTTCAAAGTTTGAATGAAGTCAACGAGCAGTAAAATAGTACTGCTTCTATTTAACCGAGGAGAACAAACTAAAGCTCACGTTAGCCATTTAATCCTACTATGCCGTAACTGTTAGATATGGATAACAGTAGCAACACTTTGGAGGGCGTAAATCATATTTATGAAGCGTTTAAGAAAAGCCATTTGAACAGAACCGTTTTTCAAAAATATCAAATACATTATCTAATTAGTCCCTGGGCGCATAAAAACTTTCCATGTGTGCAGTTTAGTAAATTTCTATTATATCAAATGCTAGTTAAAAATTTCAGGTATATTTTCTTACAAAGAATAAAAAAAATCT
This sequence comes from Oedothorax gibbosus, assembly GCA_019343175.1. NCBI lineage: Eukaryota > Metazoa > Arthropoda > Arachnida > Araneae > Linyphiidae > Oedothorax > Oedothorax gibbosus. Next base: position 178,615 of record JAFNEN010000657.1, on the reverse strand, counting down.
TATATACCGTAAAAATTTATAGTACCGTATCTTATGTTAGCAACCTTGAATACGAATTAAAAACAATGGTAGCATCAAAACACCCTTTGAACTATAACTTATAACTGACCTTTTCCTAAACAATATACCAAGCATATTAAAATGCTACTCAACATAATGCAAAACTTGAGCGAAACAAACACTTTTTATGAGCTTTTTTTAGTACCTTGTATACATTTTTGGAAAATTTGTAAACCAAATGGAAAAAGTTTTCACCTTCAAGCCATTTTGTAAAGCCATCTTTCGAAAGGAATTGTTGAAAATCTCCAAAAAGGATCAAGAGATAAAACTGCAATATCAAGTAAAACAATTCTCTAGTGTATATCGACAGTGAGCTTGAGGTTTAGGCAAGAAAAACCTGTGCTATAGGATTCTTTTTTTTGCGTGATGCATGCAACTTTCTTTTTGAAGTTAAACTTTGTAAGTTTGCATGACTTTGCACTTAAGATTGATAACTCACTCCTTAAAAAAGAGCATTCTAAAAGAAATCAAGCAAGTGACTCAAGCACGTTCAGAATTCACGTTTTGCATGAATGCAAGTCGTATACTATCCAAAGAAGCCATAGTTTTCAATATATTTATTATTTATAAAAATAACATAATTCAAACATAAATAAAAATAATTATTCTAAATTGATTTTTATCATTTATTATTATTTTTATGTCAAAACCTTTTGTTAAATAAGGGTTAATTTAAGTGACTTTATTTCGAATAATGTGTGTGATTATATTCGATTATATTTTTAGAATTTTTTTTTGCAATTTACTATTGAATTCATAAAAGAACTATCTGAACGGTCGTCCATCTAACATATGACGATTAAATAAAACATCAAAAATTAGTTTTAAAGATATCTATGGCTCTTCAAAACCTGTGTCAAAAATGTATGTCTCTTCAAATTATGCTGAAGGTATTCTGCAAAAAATAAATATGTAAAATACAAAATCTTCTTTTACGCTGATTTATGTTTTAGGAAACTAAGTATAACCCTTCACCCATCACTTGAACTAAATGAAAAATTAAAAAAATCCTCTAGACACCAGCACTTAAAAAGTTTATAGGATTTCCGTATGCCATTAACGTTCTCAGAAGCGCACATACTCCCTTACGTGCTTTTGGATTATTTTTTTTTTGACCAGAATATCCATGGCGCTCTGAAATGATAAACCTATTATAGATAACAATCTTAAGGCCGATGTCATGATTATCGGGAGATATCTTGGGGTGGAGGGCGTAAAATCCATCCAGATGATGATTTTCTCACCAAATTCCTCCCATTTCGCACTAAAGTGTCAGTAAAGCGAAGAAGGCTTGAGAGAAATCGATTATTCTAGAAAAGAAAATGGTTGTTGTTTAATATACACATCGATAATATTTATTGAGCATTTTATTCAATTTTCTGTTGGAACTTATTCGATGCGTTATCAATTTCTAAAGTTTGTTATAACAACTAAAAAGAAATATATAGTTACATCAGTAGTTCTTAATAGTTGTAACTTAGTGTAACATATAACTGGATTAAAGGGTTTTAGGATTTTAAATTGATTCTTGAGTATGATATATTATTAAAATTTATACTTATAATTAGTTGTACAGCTTACTAAAAAATACGGTTTTCCCATGTTTTAAGAAGCTTAATTTTCATGTTAATGGCTGATTTAGTATCTGTATATTTATGTAGCTAAGATATTGGTTAGGCACAACTTGTCGTGTAGTCTCGTGGCGTCATGAATCATCGCCGGTAACTTGTGTGACGTGACCTCTGGTCTTCTTTTGTTGCTACGCGACTTCACGAGATCAATATCTCTCCCGACTAACTTACCATTGACTTCATCTAAACCAAGACACACACAGAGGGCCAGGGACAGGACATGTGAACCTTCGCCAAATATCGCCACTCTTCCTCCAAGGTGTTACCGAGATCGTTTGCAATCGTCAGTGATGGTTTGTCAGGTCACATGAAACCAATCACTGACGAGTGAAAATATTTTCGTAACGTCTTGGAGAAAAAGTTGCGAAGGTTGACTTGTGTTGTACCTGATCTGATCATGTTCCTTCGTGTATGCCTAGCTTAAAAGATAGCTACTTGTTGAACAGCTATCCGGCAATAATTACAATTAAATATAAAGTAAGTTTCTATAGGCTATGTCCTCACTACGACATCAAACGCCACAAAGGCAACAAACGCAACAAAATTTGGCGACCACCAAGCGCGCCAAGCAATGCAATAGCATGGTGGTTGACTCTGCCAAGTCGCCAAGTTTTGTTGCCTTTGTGGCATTTGTTGCCTTTGTGGCGTAGTCAGGACATAGCCATATAATTCTTCATAGCTCAACCTGTACTGCCTGTTTTCTTTTTTTTTAGGTTTAATTAAATTTGCAGTCCTTCTTTTTGCATCTTGTAATGTAGGTTTAGCCTACACTTTGTTCACGGTAATATACACAAGGCTCTTAATTTTATACTAAGTATTTATAGTTTTGTATTTAGATGAACTTCTGGGGTTTTTGAACCTTCATGAAATAACCTGCATCATTACACAATTGAAGAGCTCAGTGAAAGAACGTGCTAAGTTACAAAAAATGCGAAAACGAGAAAATTAGCTTTAACATTTTTCGTTTACACTTAGATAAAATAAAACGCCATTTACAAAAAGTAAACATTATACTCAACACAAATGTTATATGTTATTATCTTTAAAGGAGGACAAACATCTTCGTTGATACAAAAAATCTCAATATTTTCAAAAAATTCACTTAGCACGTTCTTCTACTAATATCTTCAGTTATATAACAAACGCTCCTAATGAACCTCAAAGATGACGCCACCATTCAATCATCCATGTGATGACTCATTGTATCATGAATATATCTTGAGATAGAGTCATAGCGCTGGTATTCAAACTGATTACTACTAACTCTTGTTCGTCCACTTTATTATTTTCTTTGTTTGTATTAGCTTTTCTTAAAATAAATGCTGTTGTCGTATCTGTTGGTACTCTAGTGTTGTAATATTTTCATTCTTTGTGCAATATTTTTTTTTAAAGTTTCCTCGAACTTTCTTATCAATGCGCTAACTAAGTTTACTACTGTTTATTTATTAAGATATATAAAGGTTTTTTTTTAAATTCAGTTACATAATTTTTGTAATTCACAAATACTATAGTATTGGCCAAATATTGAAAATATGCTTGCAATACAGTGTATACATAGTGTCAAAAGACGAAAAGTGTTAAAAATAACAAAGACAGTGTTAGAGAAATAACCTTGTTTAATTTTCCGTAAGCTCATACACCTATTTTTATAAAATTGACCAATTTTGGCCGTAACAAAAACCAAAATTTAACACAAAAGTTATTTTATGAGTCATTATAAATTGAGTCCACATATAAATCACAATACACAAATTCTACTTAACAAGTCATGACTTCATCATATGAAAAAAAATCATGATATTTACTTCACATATAACTGTTCTGAGTCTGGCTTCCTACTAGTAAGACATCATATTAAAATTATTATGTACTCTAATATTAAGGGGAAAATTATATCCACCAGTAATGTTGAATGGATAAAACTTTACCTGTAAAATTAAAAAACTCAATCACAAGTCTATAAGTAATTTCATTAAGGTTGAATTTATACTTAAAATAGTTTTTTTTAAAATTAAAATTAAAACTTCGACCAAAAATTTATTCATAAATGAAAGTTTTCAGTTTATTTTTAGATTAGAAATAAGGAAAACATTGAAATTTCAATGGAAATGGAAACATCGCATTTCAAATCGTTGATTAAATTTGATAAAATTCTTGTAGAATTATTTCGTTGAATATTTTTTAAGATAAAAGTTGTGCGTTTTAAGTTTAAAAAATCATAAAAATTTCGTATTACGCAAAAATTTATAAACTTCTACATTTTTAAGCTTTTGTTCGATTCAAAACGTTATTAATACTTTTTTAATAAATTAATTATTTTAAATAAATATGTTTGGTCCTAGATGGAAATTGTGTTTACTACAATTAACTCAAAATGCTAAATTACAATTAACCACACGTTAAATGAAATTCAAGAACTAGCAAAGAAAAATGCGTATAATACTATTTCCACAGCTGCTCTTTATAAAAATGGTTAACCAATTGTTAGTAATATATTCCACTATATTCTACTTCCGTTTTTAAGCGATAGTTACCTTCATATTTCATTACTGTTTGTAGAATAATCATATTTGTACAAAACAAATATTTACTTAAGCAGAACAATTAGTTGTTACAGATATATTTTTTATACTATTTGTATTAAGCATCATACTTTCTATACATACACTGTTAAAAATTAGGCACTTTGTTTCATCAAAAATATAGTTCCTAGTAGCTGCAACGGCTGTGTGGTGAAACGTTAAACCATATTTTTGGTATTCGGTTGAACCATTTCTCAGGTTTTTATTTCCAAATCCAGAAAAATGGTTCAACCATACACCGAAAAAAAGGTAAAACATTTCACCACACAGCCGTTGCAGCTACTAGGAACCAATATCATGGTGAAACCAAGCACAAAATTTTTAACAGTGTAAAAACCATCCTATGGTAACACTTTTCATTTATTAAAGCATCATTTATAATTTCAAACATTAATTTCTTTACATAAAAATTTAATCAGAATCATGATAAAAATCATTTTAAATAAAAAAAAATTATTAAATATTTTATGCCTGTGTAAAACTGGGTGCCTATATTTCTACTTAAGTTAATTCAAACGATACTACTTGAGTTCAATATCTAATGCAGCAGCTTCATGCACTACAACAAGGTATTATATTGAACTATTGAAGCAACCCTTATTAGGACGCCAACGAATGGAACATGGACGTCCGAATGGAACGTGGATAAGCCCAGTATTATATCTGGTCCCTATAATCGGAATCTATTGCAAGCAAACTTGCAAAAATTATTGTTCATGGGGTTGCAAACTTTATTGAAGTTTCTTACTATTATGTATATCTACAATGAGAAGAATTTGGTGTAACACACAAGGATCCTGCTTTTTGAAATTCGTTATACCAAATTTTGTGGAGTAATGTTACACTGCCAAGTATAAGTAAACTTCTTGTTTGTCTAACATTATTCGGTAAATTTTGAATAAAGCTACCCCTTAAAGCTGTAAACAGTTATGTTTCTCTCAGTTTTGCGGAGCAACGTTATTCAATAATTTTTTACAGTGCATTTTTATGATTAAAAAAAGTATTTAAAGATAATGCAAAAGAAATAATGATTTGAGCTGCTAAAATAGAGCCATTAGTATTTATTTTATCCATATGAATGCTTGAAACACACTTAATTTTGCAATAAAATCAAAATGCTGAAGGGTAAATCAGGTATGAGATGCACTTGATTTCATATATATGTATATTCTAGTAAAGTAATATTTCAATAAACCGGAAAAAAACTTGGGTTGCGTTATTCCATGAAACTAGTGAAAGCTTAAGTTCATCCAGTTTTATGGATTAACTTTGAACCAAATCTATGGAGTAAACTTGTCTAAGATAATAACTTTTCTCCCATTTAGGTGTGTAACGTTACTCCATAAATTAAGTATTACGTTACTAAGTAAAACTGTATACATCACTTGCTGATACAGATTTTACATGAGTAAAAGCAGGAGTTACAGGAGTAGGATTTTTTAAGGAGTAAAATCCTTATTTGTTTAGCTTTACTCCATATATTTAGTGTAATGTTATTTCTTGAAGCTGGAGTTATACTACGCCAAAATTTTATAGTATATATGTAGCTCATCTATATTATTAACAGCCTTATACAAAATAGTCCACAGAATGTTCATGAGCAGGTGACTGCAGCTGACTCAGTAGTTTGAAAACATGCAAACTTTGTACACACATTAAACTTAAATCATACGCAAGGGGAAAAACAGTGCGGAAACATCAAGTTTCTATCCTTTTATCTACACATCAAAAAAGTAAGTTGACATTTACTCCACGTAACGAAGCACACTGTGTTCTTATTTTTATCAATATTGTCGGTTAAAAGGTATTTTAACATTCTGATAATCTACAATTTGATATAAATAAAAAAATGGCAGATTTTATTCTTGGGTGTTTTTTTCTAGTTGAACACTTCTTTCAAATATTTACATTTTTTAAAATTCACACATACGCCACATCAAATATAAACGTACTTACTGGCGCCATATGTATTACGGCCTTCATTTAATGCTTTAAAATGTATTACATTTACATAAATTTCGCTTAAATTCTTTTGGTATTTAGTTGATGGTCTTATATTAACTTTCGCCAGTCCACCATTTTATCAAATATTTGATAACGGTTGATATAATCATTCAAAAACATTAAACAGCTAAAAGCTAATTGTTTTTCGGTGATTTTTTGTAGAATTATTAAATAACATTTGATATTACTAATTACAAAGAAGATCTTTCACTTAATATTTCGATTGGTCGATTCCCAGTTGTTCAAAACTGGAAAATAAATTATATTTCTCATTTCTTATCAAAATCCACTTTTACATAAGTATAAAAATACACACATAAGGCTTTAGGAATTAATTATTCCAGCCATATAAATTAAAACATATTTTATATATTAAAACACATCTTTGACAATAGGTAGCTCATTTTGTAAAGTTACAGTACCACTAATAGTTCATTGACCAATAATTTTTAGGTAAATAAAAATTTCTTGAATTTGCGAGGAGAAATGTCTATGATATATGTATTTTAACAATCTAAAGAACAATTTGATGTATATTTTAATGATATTTTTTTTAATTTATATGCCTGCATGTATCTGTGTACCGATTTTAAATAGTTTCCTTCAAAGTTGCTGCATTTTTTCAATATTTTATGCATCAAATGCATGCACTAGAAAGGGAAATTTTGTTATTGCAACCCTCATTATAACGACCTTTGAATGGAACATTCGGAAATAATCCTAATAATAAAATAATAATCATAGCAATATAACTAATTCCTACAATCAGCCATATAGCTACTATTGGTAAGTTATGAGTCAAAAATAAAATAGATTGTAAAGTTTTAATAAGTTAAGTCTCAGAGAGTCAAATTATACAGCTAAGAAATCGTATGTATCTTTCAAAGTGACAGAATATATTCATAACTTTGAACATTTGAAGGTTTTGATTGGAATTTCAAGACCAATCAATTCGGAAATAATATTTGTTTAAATTTAAGATTTTGAAAATTTAAATCGCATAAAGTAAGATACATTGAATTTGAATTTTACTATCCCTCAAACGAAGTTTTATCTTATTATATCTAATGCTGTTAAAACTAAATAAAAAAATGTTGGAAAAATTAGAAAAAAAACTTTAAAACCAGCGTATTAATTGTTTCTCTCAAAAGATACATAGAAGTATGTGATAAACAATAAAAATTATTGCTTATAACAAAGCTTCTAGCGTAGTTAAAAATCTATGCACTTAATTTTAACACTTTGTCTTTTTCCACCAGATACTTAGTTATTTACCCAATTTTTTTTTTTACTTATTTAGGAAACTTAAAAGAATTTTTATTTTAAAGCAGTTTATTATAAACACTCATCTTACCTTTGTTTAAAGGTAGCAAAAGTGTAAACCATGTGTGAATTCTGACATGAATTCTCTACATAATCAGACTTTGAAGATATTTTTTCAGATTATAACTGCAATTAACTATGACCTAGTAGGGTTAATGTATGCTTCTTAAAAATGTATTATTAAGTTTATTTGGGAATTACGCAATATCAACGTACGAGAAAATTTGTATTTCTACGTATTCCGAAAGAGCTTTAAATCGTAATTAAATATTTGAAAATATTTCCCATGTTAAATAGAGCACCTATGGCTAGAGGCATCAACATGCATTTAGCCTAATGGAAACCAGAATAGGAGTATATTCCTATATCATAAAATAAACTAATGTTATAGTAGTTAACATTTATTTATTTTTAACACCACTCATTATATAATACTATAATACTCTATCGCCGTTTTACGAAAGGTTTATTTAAATGTATTTGTTTAGGAATAGTAGTTATGTATCTGTACTTCAATATGAGCACTTTGATAATCCTTCTGAAATCATCTCGTTTTAGATCATACTTGTTAAAAAAACTGATAAATTAAACCTAAAAGTGTCATACTTTCAAAATGTAGGATAACTGCTATCATTTATTATTATAAACAGTAAAGGTTTAATTGGTTAAACTAATTGACAATTAACCAGTAAACGTTACCAAGCATTCACGCATTGGTTAGATTACTTATTGTAGTTTATGGTTAGTTCCTTTTTTAGATTACTGTTTTAATACGATCTTACAATCTTTAAGACTTCACTCAAGAATCGTCAGACTTCACTTCTTCAATCACTAAACTTTCCCAAAATAATTAATGTAGAATAAGAAAGTAAACCAACATAGATATTATTCGTAATTGTAACTATCTTTATTTAACAAAGGGTTGTATTGGATTTGAGTGCATAGTATTTATTTTAGAACTTTTTGTTGTCCAAGATAAAATTATTCATAAAATATTTTTACAAGTATTTTAAGAATTATTTTTCCATTTCAGTACGACATATGTTCTTAAAAATCTATAAGAGGATTTTGAAACATGTCTTTAAATAACAAATGAGAGCTACAGAATTACTTAGACTTTACCAATTATCAACGAATTCTCCACTGAAAATAATGGATATTTTTTCCAGTATAATTTCTCTCCGAAACATACTGTGAATAAATAAAATGTTTTAAAGCAAAACACGTAAAGTATGTTTTTAATATGGTCCCAGTTTGGTCCATGCATATCGATAGTTCAATTAACTTCCAAGTAGCTTAGAATACCTAGATTCTGGGAAAAAGAGTATTAGGGAACATTGACTCGATTTCTTACTGGAGTTATCCTTCCTAATGTGCAACTGTAATTAAAATGAAGGAGGAACTAAAAGAAAAGGATTTTTCTTTTATTGATTTCGTTGCGTAAGTTGATTTTTAAATTTGACGAACTAGCTATTTATAAAAACCAAAAACGTGGAAATTCTTTTAGGTAACTGCCTAAATACTTAAGTAATGAAATATTTGTTGCTTAACAAAACAACTTCAGTAACCATATGTTATCCTCGTACACCTTATGTGTATCTCATCTCAATCACATGTAATTGAAAAAAAAATGAAAAAAAAAAATCCTTAATTAAAAAGAGTATACTACTTTCCTGAACTGTATTTGTGAACTATCTTGCACTTTTTTCGAAAAGTGGCATATTTTCAAAAATACCTTTCGGAACTCTTTAAGTACCTTTTGAACAAAAGAAATGTTTGCATTTGAATATTAACTTGTAGACATGTCAGTTATGTTTGTTTTTCACAATATAATGATGAATGGGAGAAGGTATAAAATGATCGACTTATTTAAAAAAAAACCCTCTTTCAGATAAAACTTGGAAAAAACACTATCACGTTACTACCATCAATGACAAATGTTTATTATCTAGCTATAGTATATTTTTTTATATGTTGCATGTAAAATATCCCTTAAGCGAATACCCAATTGGCTTGGATATCCTCAACAAATTAAATCTCGGCACACTTTAGCATCCGTAGAACGATTTTGGACCATCCATTGTAGTCTGAGTCCAACACAAAAACTCTATCACTACCATTTTTCTGGCTAGTCTGCAATAGGCATAACAATCAAAAGCCGTCCCATATGGTATAAAAACAGTTTTCTTGTACCCCAAACTCATGCTATAAGATGCGGTGCCGAGAAGAGGCATATGAAGGTGGAGAGCACCGTGAATGTTGTGAAGAGAATGAGACAGACTCTGTCGACCACCATTGCAGCGTACTTCCATTCTGCGATGATCTCGCTGACCTTGTCCTCTTTCTTCATCCTTCCTGTGATAAACCGTAGTTCTCTGGAAAAAAATATCAGATATCATAATGCACATTTTGTGCTAGGTTAAAGGTGTGAGATTCGATGGAAAATATATTTAAAAAAACCATTTTAAGAACAAAAAAGCAAGGACTCATTTATAAAAAAATATAATATTAAATAACTACCAGTTCACATTACACATTGTTAAACATTTCGTACTTGGTTTTTGCAAAAAGTGGTTCCTACTAGCTGTAACGGCTGTGTGGCAAAACGTTGCACTACATTTTTGGTTTTATAATGAAAAATATTCCATATTACTGACACGTAAATCTAAAAAAACAAAAGATACAACCGTATTCCATAAATATGGCGAAACATTTCACCACACATTAGTTGTAACCATAGAGAGTCATTTAAAAAAAAAAAACTATTACGAAATTTCAAACAGCGAATGAAAAATTATTACCGATTTTAGATGCAGTAACTAATAAACATAATTCAGACAAGGAGTTTCTTTTTAACGGGGTTACTAATGTGCTTTTTTATACAATAAGATGCATTAGATTGTTCTTTAAAATATAAATCTAGGAAAACATTGCTCTAAAAATTTGACAAATTACCTAAGAATTAGGCCGAGATCTCGTTGAGTATGGAAACAGCTAGGTACAGTGGCTGGTGGATCACTAGGAGGGAAATTGGCGCTGCTGTCGGGATCATTGGCAGACGCAGCAGCCGCAGCGCCACCTGGATTGGAATCAGAAGATCTATTCTGGAAAGCAATAACGTCGTCTATGTCGAGGACGTTGGCTAAGAGGCTCTTGGAAGAGCGCTCGCGAAGCTCGAGCTCTCGTTTTGAGCTCAGGTTTAGGCCTTTTCGCTGGAGCTTCGGAGCTGGACGCTTCATTAATAGGAGCCTGGGAAGCCAGTCAAGGAAAAGGCAGCGAATCTAAAAAGGATGAGTGTACAGAAATGAAAAGTGATTAGTCTGAAATAACCATTTAAATACCTTAGCCCTTTTCAATATCAATTAAGGGAAGTCGTATGGCTTGGGTCAAAAATATCGATTTTCTGTTTTTCTTTTATTTTTAATCTGCATATCTATAGCTTTAATTTAAGACCAAGATTATCGATTTCTGTTTTGTGGTTTTCTTTTTATAAGCTTTTTATCAGAAACTCTGTTTTTCAGTTCTTACCTATTCCTTAATTTTCTTTTGCATTTCCTGAAATATAAGGTTTTTCAACAGTTAGGAAATTTTTTCTCTGGAACTATATAAAAGATATCAACATGTTTTGTTTTATTATTTCTTCCCCATTCCTAGCTCTTTGATTTAAACTGTGGAATTTTAAATATCTCTGCTAAAAAAAGTTATATAACTTTAAATCGGATTTTTTGGTTTTTTTTAATACATATTTTTAAAAAAATCACTGTAAAAGTATTTTTTATACTGTGAAATATCCTCTGTTTAAATCAAAGAACTGTATGTAAGGAACAAACCATAAAAAAATCATAATAATATCTCATATAGTTCCTGAGAAAAATGTTCCTAAAGTTAGTAAAATTAACATGGGTGAGATAGAACCATCCGACTCCCCTTAAACATTTTAAGTATTCTACTAATGACTCTCCAACCGAAAAAACCACGTTAATTTTAAGTGATTTTTTTTTATTTATATAACTCAATTTGTCTTACATAAATTGTTCAGAAGTGTGGTCTCCATGTGTTTCAGCGTATTACAATTTGTTTATTTAGATGATGAATGAAAGCGGAAGACTTATTTTTTAATTTATAGTTTCTTGTTAATTATATTCAATAAGTTAATCAACTAGGAAATATTGGTAAGACCATATGGTAGTTTCAATTTTTTTTTTGTTTATCTATAATATAGAACTACAGTAGGAATTTTTTTATTAATACAAGAAATATCAGATTTTCAAACAATCATGAAGATTTAAGGACATATTATTGGCCACATTACTACCTACTTCTGTAATTTTACATGACTAAACGTTAATTTCATATTAATGATAGTTTTGTACTTCAAAATTCAATATTTAGAAGGTATAATTTGGGAGTAGGTATAAGACCGTAGATGGCAACTTTTACACAAGTGTGACGCAAGCTTTCTTCCGCCAAACCTCATTTTAAAATATACTTATTTAAAAAGATTATGTGTTTTAATAACTAAAGACGCTGTTTTAAATACAAGTAAATTATTCAGCAAGTAGAAAAGTATAAATATAATTTTTTGTATGAAGCAATGTTGTCTTTAATCTCTAAATTGAACCCCAGTTGACGGTTGCAAAGCTTTGTTGAAAAAACATTAGAAACCACAAGCATACTAGATTGTGATAAACAATATCAAATATGTTTAAACAATGACCGTCTTTTAAATTGAGTACTCATTGAGCTCTTAAATTAAAGAGGATTAAATCCTTACCCATGGTGGCATTTCGTGGGTGTCTGAGCTCCTATGGTGATAGTTGAGAACAACAACAGTCATAACAACAGAGAAGGCAACCATTATCATAATACAAGCAAAATAGGTGCCTACAATGAAAGAGTTTCAGTTCTATTCTTGATCTCAAAATATAGTAAATATGTTAGGAAATAAGTAAATTAATACGAAATTTTTATTTTATAGCTAACAAAAATAAATGTGTTTTGCTCTAAAAAAATTGTTTACATATGAGTTACAAAACGGTCTTATTTTTAACGGCAATATGTATATATATTTTTTAAACTTTTAATGATGCATATTTAAGACAACTATGAGTTTATGGCATTTTTAAGCAATTATAAATTATAACTTTTATCCCTTGTGAGTAAAGAACTCATAATTATTGATCAACGTTATAAAACATTGATTTTGTTTTCTTAATTGGATTTTTAATAGAAACGTTGGTTATGCAATTTGTAAAGATTTCTCATTACATAACTCAGTCCTTTCTTAAAAGCTTTCCAGTAAGTATTATTCCGATTGTATTGGAACGTGTAGTCTATATAATCTTTGATATTTATCATTATGACCGTAAGGAGTCTCCTAAGGAGAAAAAACGAGCAACCAATAAATTCTGAAATCTTATTATAATTAAGTGATAAAACACAACTTTCCACACAACATTTCATAAAAACATAATTAAAAAACTATATTTCTAATGACGAAAACAAAAAGACTTGAAAACATTTAGTAATTATAGATGTGCGTATAGCATTTCTGATATATTCCTTTAAAAAAGACTCTTGCATCAGTCTAATGGTCAATTCATTTATAAAACTAACATTTCAAATTTTAAATTCATTTTAAAGACAACGAAACATTTCTAAACTACCTGAAAGTTACATGACATAAATACTATAGTTTAGCAGCAGCATGCTTCATGGCAAAATATTTGGCAAAACTATATTTTATTCTGAATTTTTTCAAATATGTATTTTGAAAGTCGAATATGCACATGCACTATTTAAATATTAGAAGAAGCAAATATATTGAAATTAAAGCTCAGAAATTCACCTTGTCAAAAATATGGAATAGAGAATTATAAAAAAATATTTAGTTTGGATAATAAACCTGAGGAAAATAAGGACATTATTACATTATGAAAAATTATTATTTACATTTAATGGATTCTATTGCTATTATTTTATACTTTAAGTTCTTGAATAAATTTATTCAATAACTGCTGTGTAAAATTATATAAAGGCTGTAGTTTCAAAATTTATATTCTCTAAAAAATGCTTATATGCGTTAAAATTTATGGAATGAATGGAATTAACTATAAAATGGACTGTGGGATTAGGAAAATAATAGTTAACAGTTAACATTATGAATTTATAAACGTAAAATTTTATAATTCTAGAAAATATATTCGAATGGCATTTTACAAAGGCAATGCTTTTATCAAAAAATTAGTTTAAGCACAATAAACACATGCAACCGCACTAAATTTTACATACTATTTTAGTAAACTTATAAATTAAAATTAAAAACAGTTCCACGACACATTTTCTTACAAATTAATTGTTTGATGAAGCATTCAATTAATTTTTTGTTAATTACCTTTCAGACAACAGCCTATTTTATAAATAATACATTTTATGTACAGTTAATATTTTTTTCTAATACTACTCTATTAGGTAATAATTTTAGGAATGCAACTATTATATATAGTGAACTAAATTGTCATGCACATAATGGCATGCTAATCTTAAACCATTAAACTATTCTCTATATTGTTATTGTAATATAAATTAGACCCGTATGTTTTCTCCTACATTAAAAATTACATTGTATTCTTATTGACAGACGATAATAATTGAACAAGCTTTTAAAATCAAGTTTTAAATAATTTTACATTATAAATATACTCCAGTAAATATATAATATTTAGCTTAATGTTGTTGCTGGTGAACACAAACTGAGATAGCTTTTTCTAAACTAAATTTAAGAGTAAATTTCTAGGTGAAATAAATTATTCACAATGTACTGACACAGTGCTCATCAATAATTCTAGTGCCACTACAATTTTTAAATCTAATCCTGCAGTGATTTTTTTTGCAAAGTGTATGAGTGTGTCTACAAAGAATAAACACTGCTGCGACAAAGAATTTTTTCACTTAGGAATTTTTCCATGCATTTACTTAATTTAAACATTACTTATTTGTAGTTTAAGCTTTAAATATACATAAATTAGTTAATTAACTATGTTTGAAGTATATCGATGACTGAAATTAATATATATATATATATATTTGAAAAACAGAGGATATTCGAATTACATTAAATTAGTAAATTTATTTTATTGTAAATGCACTTATTATCTAGTTTTATCCTATTTTCTAGTTTTTATTTCGTCAAAGATTTGAAAGAAATTATTTGAAACGTTGCCAGAATAACAGAAAAAAAAGTCCAAAAATATTATTTTTTAATTTTCTTTTATTATGATTTACTTTTTAAACTGTTTGTGAAATAATGAATAAAAGATTCTCGTATTCCGGTAAGACGCTTTAATCCATTACAGTTTTCAAAATGTTAAGTTTTCTTTTTACTTATTCATATGTTTCCATATAGACCAGCCAATATATAAGGAAAAAATCCCTTGATTTGAGAAAAATTGTAACACTTTTTTTCGTCATAGATTTTTATTCAGAATTTTGTGCTGAGCAGCATTCAAAATCGGGCAAAATTGAATGAGACAAAATGCCATAGAAAGCAGTCTCAAAAAGCGCCTTCAAAAAATAGCTTTTTATAAACACCACAACATTTTTAATTACTTTACTTACACGACGAGGCCCAGTAGCTTGTGGTAGTGCTTCGCATTGTCACGACACAGGTCCGGGGATCGAATCCCGGATTGGGCGAGGTTGACTCAGCCTTTCATCTCTTAAGTGGGTCGATAAAATGAGTACCAAGCATGCTTGGGAACTAAAAACTGGGAGTTCAGTGTGAGGCTGACCATCTTACAGGGACATATGCCTAGCACCCCAGAGCCCTTGGTCACGTAAGCTGGAACGGGCACGGCAGGCCTTGGCCCACTAACGGCCTGTTGCGCCGAGGAGTTTAGTTTACTTACACGACGAACCAATATTACTTATTTTTAAATAACCCACAAAACTTCATTCCACATACGTCACATTCATCATTTTATGTTTAAAGTAGTTCTTTCTTTGGGATGCTTTATAGTTCAATATCAATCTATCCACATTCATGATGTACCAACCCCTGTGCCTCAGAATACTTTAAAAAAAAAAAACGTTTCGCAATAGTTATTCGCAGCAGTGTTTATACATTTAGTTTCTCTTCGTGCACAAAGTGGGCAGTGTGCTTTTTGAAAGCCAGAGAGATGTGGTGCACACGAAAAGAACCTATTAAGGACACGGCATCCGATGTCGGGGGAATGATCTTGGCTACCATCAGGAGGTAGACTGTCAGGGACAAAAGGACTGTCACACCTGAAAACGGAAGGGATTATATTGTAGGGAACACACAGACGGGATACATATAAGGGTTCGGAATTTGTGCAAATATCTTCAATGGTTGTTTTGTACTATAGCTGCAAGTTTTGCTATTGTTTTTTAAAACATTTTCTATATTTTTTTTATTTAACTTATAACTCCAGATTTATTTATTTTCTTTGTAATTCTATTTTTTTCTCATTGTAGGGAACACAGAAGGGATACATATAAGGGTTCGGAAAGTGTGCAAATGACTTCAATGGTTGTTCTTTAATATAACTGCAAGTTTTTCTATTATTTTTAACATTGGTACTTTTATTTAACTTATAACGATAGATTTATTTATTTTCTTTGAAATTCTATTTTTTTCTCATTGTAGGGAACACAGACGGGATACATATAAGGACTCCGAAAGTGTGAAAAGGTCTTCAATGGTTGATCTGTACTATATCTACAAGTTTTGCTAGTATATTTAACATCTTCTGTATTTTTTTATTTAACTTATAACAGTAGATTTATTTATTTTCTTAAAATTTTTATTTTTTTCTGATTCGGTGTCTTACTTTCAATTTAAAATTATTATTATAAATTTTAAATATGATCATATTGCATACAAATTTCAAAGCAACATAAGGCTATTCTTTGTCACAGCAAAACATTAAAGCAATTCAAAAGTCAAGCAGTTTCAAACTCATGCTTCCAAGCAAATATTTACATACTGAAGGAAAACACACATGGATTGACAAACACAAGACATCTTGGATGGCAAACATTTCAGGCTGGAAAGGAGAAAAATGCGGATATGTATGATGATGCATAACCTATTATTGAGACGGCATCGGATGTGGGTGGCATGGCTTCAGCCAACTGGAGCATGAACACAGTCAGTGAAAGCAAGATGGTCACACCTGGTGGCAGAACAACCTTCATGAAGAATTCATGTGTCTCGAATATAATCTCCTTCATTTAATCAAGTTATAATTCTAAACTATAATGTATTGATCGTAGCAAATCATTTAGTTTGGCTAATAAAATAATTTTAGAGACAATGGTAAATATATTGGAAGCAAATTGTTTATTTTAATTTGAAAAAGTCATTATGCTGCTAAATGCTGTTAACTATGTTTCTTCAACAAGCGAATTTGTGGCCAAGTATTTTAACAAATATAATAATTGTGCAGTTAATAAGGAAACTTTAACCATGTTACTAAATATTTATGTTACAGTTTATTAAGAAGATTAAGCGCAATGAAACTATTCATTCAGTATTTCTAAATGAGAAAGCATTAATAATTACTTTTTTAAAATCTTAAATTATAAAAATAAAAATGAAGATCACGAGTAATGTATAGTTATCTTAAATGATCCCTTTACTTGTTAATCGAAATAAGATGAGTGAAATCTTTAAGCTTTAGGTTATTTTATTTTTGGCATCCGGTAATATTCTAAAAAAATCAAAATAATGCTCAAAAAGCAATAAACCTTGTATTATGTAGCTGGATTTAAAATACCAAAAAAATGGAATTTGATTTGACCACAAGAAATCAGCAACTAATGTGTACAAATCCACTGGCTTGCTGTTCTTTATTCACAATTTAGACTTATCTTCTTTCAAAGTTAAACGGATTTTTTTGGCTTTATAGTTTAATTAGCCAAATTATAGTAGATTTGTTTCAGTCATTAACTTTTTGACTATGAAATTATAAATTTTCGTAAATCAAATTTTATTTACGTTTTTGTTTGAAAAAAAGCTATACAAAAATAAAACGTAGACTATTTGCACGATTGTTATAGCCAGATAAATGAATAACAACTATAGTGTACTGTGAAAGGCAGCACCCTAGGTTTAATACCACTTATACAATCGTTAGTAACGCAATAATAAACCCAAAACCTAAATCCACTTGTACCACACAATATCGTTTAATCCCTTTCCGATACCTTTGTGATATACCGGGTGGTTATAAAATAACGCTCGCTATTCGGAGAGGTCTGTAGCTTGAATGAATAATCCGAATGCAACAAACTTCGAGACAGTTACTAATCAAGAAGGAGGAAAAAGAATGGAATCATAAAAAAACACTCTCGTCTCTTGACCAGGGTTCTAAATTACGATCGATAAATTAAAATCGATTACATTACATTAATGCAAGAAATGACCGCTTCTTGGTTTTGCCAATGCTTACAATATTGTGTTTGCATTGGCCGCGCCATCTGTCGGTGATTATTAAAACTATTCCTTTTTTAATGTAATGTAATCGATTCCGGCTGCCGATTTCTAGCCTCCTTTAGAAGCTTTAACACAGCCAATTTCGCCTCGTAATTTAGAACCCTGGTCAAGAGACGAGAGTGTTTTTTTATGATTCCATTCTTTTCCCCCTTCTTGATTAGTAACTGTCTCGAAGTTTGTTGCATTTGGATTATTCATTCAAGCTACAGATCTTTCCGAATAGGGAGCGTTATTTTATAACCACCCTGTATATCAGATGCTGAAAAATAATTTTGTGCTCATAAATACAGTTAGTGAATAGATTCGTCCATTGTGCTAATAGATACAATACACGAATCCTTTCACTTCACAGTACCTATCAGCACTCTATAATTCTACGATATTGTGTGCTACAAGAAACAGTAAAGTGAAAAGATTCGTTTTTACCGAGAGTCAGCTTCTCTCCAGAATCTGGTGGCAGTGCGAACCCAAGAAGGGCCATGGACGATATGAGGACGCATGGTATGATGAGGTTGAATCCGTAGTAGAGCGTCCTCCTTCGTATGTGGATGTAGAACGTCACATCGACGTAAGGCTCTGGACAGCAGGCGTATACCATCACGTTACGTTGTCCGGGCAGTGCTAGGACAATTAGGTGGTCAATGTGCGGGAAATAATTGAAGGCATTTAGTTCCGTGTGTCGTTCGGTTTGGGGAAAATAGACAGATCAGCTATGTTATTTAATTGGGTGATCAGTCACTTGTAATGCACAATGAGATATGTTCTGCTGTGAGCAGGTAAACTGCAGTAACTAGCCTAATGACTTGGACCCTTGTTGCAAACACTCAATAACTCTACCTTAAAAGAAATCACACTGGAAAAGACTAATTATTCCAGAGCAAAAATTGTTCAATTCATTGTTGTGGTTACTGCAGTTTACCCTACGCACGGCAGTGTTGCTTGCAAGATTGTTAATTAAGCGAACCTGAATAATATTTAACAACTGTTGATCAATGTTTGGTGTACTATTCATAGATCAATATGATGTTTCAATAAGAGGTTTTACACGCAATCTAACACCCTGGCAATTTGAGTTGCGTTCAAATGACTATCTCAATATCAGTACGCAAGCCTTTCTCATTTTCAGATCTTAAAAGTCTAATACGACTTAGTAACAGAGAAAATCCTTTTAAACATTTAACAAGTTAAAGGTTAATGCCGCCTGATTATTATAATACTTGAGAAGCGAACATTTGAGACTCACATTAGTGCAACTCCTTATGTTTTTGTGTCCAAATGAGCAAGTTTAATTTGATTACTAAATTTATTTATGATTTATATTGTATATATTAGAGTTTCGCATTTGAAGTTACCAACTGCGCTGACCAATAAATACCATTAACTTTGCGAGCGAATACAAATATCACTAACTAACACGAGAAAACAATAATAGGCCAACATAAAAACCCTTTTGTAATTTTCAGTCGGAAAACCTTATTAAAAAAGGTATATTTATTTAAAAGTATCGATAAAACAACGATGGATATACAAGGCCAAAGTTACACCAGTTTTATAAACTAAAATATATCTCGATACGTTCTAAATCTTTGCTTTGAATACCATTTCTTAAGCAACCTCATTGTCAGGTGTAGATACCCACGCAAATAATTATTGATGACCCCAGAGCCACCCCAAGCACATTACTTCGATGCGGAATGCAAAAGGAAATAGTTCATTTATTTTAGCCACATAAAACTATGTTTCACATTTTATTTTTACACATTCGCTACCTTGTATTCACTAGTGAATACACGGTACACGAAGAGAAAAATACCAGTGTATCCTCGACTGAATCCGAAAACATGTAATTATAATATAAAGGATAAAATGCTTTGTCTACCTGCATATAATTTAGTATACCACACTACTTATGTATTCTTCTACAATATCTAAGATATGAAGCTTATATTTAACCAATTATTGTCTAATTTATGAATACCCCACATTACCGAACGCCTTCATTACCGAAGTAAAGCATATTAATTTTAATACTTTAAAGTCTGTTTTTCGTATGACTAAATTTCTCTTACATAAATTGTACAAGACTATTAAGTTCGTGTGTAATATATTTAAGTTATTTAGTCAAACTTAAACTTTATAATATTCTTATTAGAAAAAAAAAACCTAGCGTACTATATTTTAGCTACTAGGCATATATGAGTAAAAGAAAAGAGCCTACACAAATTGAAATCAAATGACTAACTATAAAAAAATAATAACAAATGCTGTTAACTACTGGAAATAAAGTAATCAAAATAGTATAAAATTAAAATATCATACAATAAAAAATACTGCATACTTTAATTTTAATATTATTTTATAAAGTAGTACGAAAGTATGTATTTAATTTTTTTAACTGTAGCCAATAAAGTACCGTGATTCAAATGAGGCCTGGTTAATTTTGCGTTGGCATCGACTTATTTCTGGTAATATGCAAGTTCCTTATTTCAATATATCTGAGCCAGCAGTCACTAATGCTTTTTGTATTTCCACCATCTAATTTTATGTTATACATTAAATTATCATTGACTCATCGTTTTTTATCACATCTTGTATTTTATCTGCAATTAATACCACAACATTCATCCTGAGAGTTAATATCGAAAGAAGGTTAATACGGCAAACAAAAAGTATCTGTTTCCTCTAGATACGTATTACCAATAAGGTCCCATTCTCCATTTGTAATATAGGTGGACAAATCTCCTCCGTCCTCACTGGCTAGTCTCAAGTCCAACTGGAACCCGTCGTAGGTCCAAGACCCGAATTTCATCTCACAGCGTTGATCGTCGAAGGGGAACCACGTGATGTCGATCTTGCAGGTGCTCTTGAAGATACCTGGAGGAATGTAAGTACAGCTACCGTTGTTGCGCACTACCACGTTCGTGTGGTATGTCCCGTCAAACTTCTCATCTGCACTGGAAGAAGAAAGATCTGTCAGTTATTCAAGTCACAGAGATGGGGTGGTTCAAAAGATGATACCAGAAATATCCATATTGTTTTAAGTGTATTATCATGAAATTATCATCAAAAGAATATTATTATCAGGAATCCCATTTTCCTAATCCATTATTTTGATATCCTAAAATATGTAAAAGCAATTATTTTTAACTTGACTTATTAATCACTTTTCTTACAAGACCTAAAAATGGTAATAGCAACCAAATTATACAAATTTGAAGGAACAATATCAGCTTTTTCTGCAATTTTTAAATGTTCAGTATTATTGATGACTATAATATACTGAACATTTCAAAATTGCAGAATTTCTTTTAATTGTCGCTATATATATAGCGACTCTGCTTCTCAACTTAATCAGTAAGTAATTAAATAGCCGGTTGATATTTTCACTTCAAATTATTTTGTCAAAATCAAATTATTTCACTTTATTTTTTCGTTATTCATATGATCATACTTCGTGAAAAAATGCTTGCTTAGGAAAACAATATTTTCACACGAGTTCGGATTACAAAACTATTGCATTAAGTCTCTAGAATATATCTCTTAATTATATCATTTGTTGAAAACAGATAAATCTTATTTTTACAACATTACTTAACCAATATTAAACGAAATATTGTTCTACACGAACGGTTTTTGGTTACATTTTAGCTATATACATTTTATATTAAGATTGCGTCTGCCCACACAAGATACAAAAGCATTGATTAAGAATGTTTCACACCTATTGCTCAATAACATGACGTTTCAGCATAATAAATTTGCTTGGTACCCAACTGTTTAAACGTGATGTAGTTATTGAGTTGTACTAATAAATGCTTTGCTACACGTATTTGACATGTAACTTTATTTTAATATCTCTAAATGAGGTCATTAACAATAACTCAAGTCATTATTTAGTTTCATATTTTATTTATTTGAGTTAAACCTCAATTATGTATATATTTGGAAGTATTTTCATGTGCACAAATATTGTTACCTGTTGTACATCAGAACATCTGGTTTCCATATCCTCCATGGAGGTATTCTTAGATCTTTGATGCCTCCGTATTCACTGGAGTTCCACCTCAAATTGACATCCACCCATTCCTAAAAAAAGAAATAAATGTGAAGAGTACAGGGGAAAAACCCCTTCATTGACAGGGAATCTGTCCATATTGAAATCTGCTTGGTGAGTAGTGAGTGACGATAGGAAACCTGGTTTTACCTTGGTTAATCTTCCACGATTCAAGCGTCAGACTATTTGTATGGCGTTAATTTTTATCATAGAGATAGTAAACCCGTGCGCCGCGTGATAAGAACTAATGCAAAACTGGTTTCTTCACACCGGTTTAGGTGATAACTCGCTATCTTCGCCAAGCAGACCTGATGCAGACATACTACTATGCAATGAAGGGGTTCACCCCCTGAACTCGTTATATGATTAAGTAATTTCCCCTACTTTCTTTCTTTTAGTGTAATATCGAAGGAGAAATGCCCTCAATTTATTTCCGTTTAAGAATTTGGCGCTTTAAAAGAGGACACTAACAACAAATGTCACTTTCTCAAAATTTCGTTCCAAGTACAGCTATGGTATAGATTTGCTCCATTTATTTCGACCATTAGTCAAAAAGCAAAGTAGATTAGCTATACTTGCCAGTTGCATTGAAAATGACAGCAGACAGAATTAAGTAATTTTCCCTACATTTTTCTTCGTTTAGTGTAATATAGGAGAAGAAATGTCCTCAATTTAGCTCCGTTTAAGAATTTGGGGCTTTAAAAGAGGACACTAACAACAAATGTCACTTTCTCAAATTTTTGTTCCAAGTACAGCTATGGTATAGATTTGCTCCATTTATGTCGACCATTAGTCAAAAAGCCAAGTAGATTAGCTATACTTCTCAGTCGCATTGAAACTGCAATAAATTGTTTCCCAAATGTATGTTTTTCCATTGCTGAGATCATGACTGCATTCAGCAAATATAAATTGATCTCTATGCTACAGCCATAACTGGAGGAGTTTTTTGCAGTTGGATCCCTCAAACGTGTGATTGATCAAAAGTTTTAATAGCTATTCAGATTACGTATATCCCAATTAAGATATAAATCCCGTCAGTTGATAGAAATTCAAACTTACAAAAAGTGTTGTTTTTTAAAATGCTTAGTATTAGGTCCAAACAATTCCTTAAAATATCCTACTTATTTCCTACTTAAACCGTTTTTATAATTAATATTTTGTAAACCAAGAATTTTTTAATCGAAAATAACTTTCCGTAAACTAATTTCTGGCATAACCTTATTGACTTCCCAAAACTATGTTTTTTTACAGAAAACTTTTTGACGGTAATTTTTTTGTTTATTTAATACTAAAACAAAAAATAGTTTATGAAATGGAGTACTATTATTCTAATTTCTATTACTAAAAATCGATAATAGAATAGTTGTTAAGTGGAGTAAAAAAATAAAAGTTTAATAAAATGAAGTCTGTACCACAAATGTCGATATATGGAACGATTTTTTAAAACTTTAAATTGAAAAAATAAACTTACATAAACAAAATTACTGCAAAAATTTAAATTGAAAAACTGTTTTTATAGTTTTCTCTATCTTTTCTCTATTTTTTATAGTCATTCTATTTGCGTTGCGTCGAACTTTTTTTGCACTGAAAGGAATTTATTAAATTTTTTTATAAAATAAATTAAATAATAAAACGTCTAAATATGCTAAATTTTTGTTGGTGTACATTATTTATGGCTGTTCAATTAAACTAACCACATGTATGCTGCTGAAAACTTAAATTATTTTAGTTTCTTTCACTACCTTCGTATTTAATATGAAAAACGGGGTCAAGTAATAACAATAAAAATATGTCAAGCCCATTTAAGCCATTTTATGATTAAGTTTAAATCTTTCGGTAAAGCTAACTGAAATTAATTCAACTTTTACGCAAACCGTTAAAAGAGAATTGTTATGGGCTTGCCACAAGAGTTCAATTACTGAAAATTGAGACAATCAGTGTGTTTGTGAAATAACCTGGTAAATCTTGTTTAACGTTGCTGTTAAGTGAAAAAAATATTTGAAAGGAAACTGTAATGCGTAATGATGCATACAAACAATTTTCCCCTGATCTTCTACTTAAATGTGATGGTTCAATACATTAAAGTGAAGCACTCAACTTTTTTTTAACATTAACGAATTAGCTTGAATGTTTCGCGGTTTCTTTAGAATGGTTATCTCTTTTTCATGTATATTTTCAAAACACATGTATTAAACATATGCTTGACAAACCAATTTCAGGCATATGTTTAACGGCATATGTTTCTAACAAACTAAATTTATTCTGGATTTGACCACTTATCGCTTCTTTTAAGAAAACACACTTAAAATCGCAATTTATAATAGAAATTGAAATCATTTGAATCATAGATTGAAATTCAATTATTTTAAATTGAAATTACTCTAATTTTGAGTTTAAACATATATCAGATTTTAAAATTCCACCTAATCAAATAATTTAAAATGCACATAATTTGGAGATTGTGAAACTATCAAAAATAATTATATTTTCCAAATAACTTATTTAATTTTTAGCTGAATTACAACAGATTAATAATAAATCAATTATTTATCAATCAATTATTAATAATAAATCAATTATTATGAGGAAGAGTGGTTTGGACATTTTAAGTTTTTGAGCACTAAATTCGATTTTCCCCGCAAATAAAAAGTTTTAAATTCCGAAACTTGTCTTAACACACGCTGGTAATCGAATTTCACCATGTGATCAAAGCAATTGGTAACAAACTTTCGGGTTTTTTTAAGAGACAAGCACACATTACACTCTTATATTTTTATTTATGTAGGTGTACAAGCTATAAAATAAACAAACCATTGATTAAAGTGATAATTCAATATCATCCTACGTTTTTAAGAACTTTTAATGATAGAAAAAAATCTTAAATAATTCTACATAGTTATTAGGACACTATACATTAACTGAATATTAATAAAGTTATTTATAGATAAGATATTTTATTTGAAAAATTTCGACAAATAATTTAATGTACCTTAACACTTGAAAACAACCCTATTTATACTTAGGTACATGTTTAACAAAAACTTATTTACAGTAGCAAAACGTTCTTATTAGTGACAACTTTACAAATTAGCACTTACAAAGAAAAGAAGCAGAAAGGAAATTAAAACATTTCTGGATAAAAAAAAACCGCCCCAAGAACATTAAAGACGCCGAAATTGGTAATTAGAAGGACATACATAGCACCAAAATTGTTTTTTTGAAGAAATTTCTCCTCAAATTCTATAATTGGGTGTTTCTTATACCTTAGTCTACCTTAGCTTTACCTTAGCGAAAATGGGTGCTAAAACTAAAACTTATTTACTACCAGTATATGAAAATAAATATTTAGGAAATATATAATAGTTTAACGCTGAAATTGTATTTGTTTTCTAAAATTGCGCTGTTTATGAAATACATTCTAACATGATATTTTTTTAATAAAAAAAATATTTACATACTTCCCTATGTATGATAGATTTCAGTGCTTTAAAAATATATTTACCGATACTAAACTAGTTGCTTCAAAATAACTAGTTGTTGATAATCATTTAGCAAATCTCCCTCCCCCCCTTAGTTCTTCTATATAATACTTTAAACATTTACCATGTAATTTATGCTACGTAATATACGTTCATTTTAATAAACTATATGACAATTCCTAGAATTTTAAGTAATTAAAATATCATTAGTGATAATATTGTCATTGTGAGCCTTATAATGTATAAATGCATTTTTTGTAAGAATTATAAAATTGACACCCATGTAAGCGAAACAACTATCGACTTCCATTTTTCTCAAGTATGCCGAACATTTTATAGCCTTCGTATTTGTGTAAACATGCTTGCATTTTGACCAAATAGGTACTATGTCGAAATTGGACTATGGTGTATGTACTCCACACAATTCTTTTTTTTAAATTGTATTTGCATTATTTTTTAATATTCAAACCTTATCACCCAATTTATATTATGACACTATAGCTAAACTAAGTTGGAACTTAGCATTCTAAAAAAGTTAAATATTGTTGAAGTACTATTTTACCAGGAATTATTTTTCTATTTCTAGTTCTTTGCCCTATTTTTATACACAACTTTAAAACAGTTTGCAATTGATATGTGTCTGCAAAAGAACTTCCAATATTGAGTAACAACTTTTGTAAAAATGCACATATAATATATTCAACCCTACCCTTTTGCTTCTTCTTATTTGATCATTATTTCTCTTGGAAACTTCGATAGTATTTCGGAAACTGGATATAATTCTTTGTGAGGAACGGACGTCTCAAAGATCAAGACTTAGAGTGTGATTATTATAGTAATTACTTTCTAAATATATTCTCTGGAAGAATCTCAAAAGTTTGAGAATTCCCTTGCTTGTTTGTCAATCAAAATTCTTTGTTGTGTTTTTAATCCACGTCATGGAGTTTTTTTATTGGTTTCTTATTTTAAAAAAAATACATTTAAATTTAATATAGGAATGTAATCAAACGTTGAATGTTAGGAAATGATCATAAAAACAGTAACGGTGAAACAATTAAAAATTCACAACATCCAAAATATCCAACGGGATTTTTTTTTCTTTTAAGTACTTATAATATCTGTTTCATAAATTTATTTATCAGAAATTAGCTCATATCTTACAGTACATTTTACAGTTATAATACCACCAAATTTTCTCATAAAAGGCAACATTTTATCGTAAACTTAAATTTAGCAAATGAAATTACTCAACTTAAAATGATTTATTAACTTGAGAAACTGTATACATGAAGTGGTTTTTTTGACAAATAAATGTGGTATTTAATGTGCGACACAATTATAGTTTTTTATTGTAGCAGGCGGCTTCCGGAGTTTTTTTGCAACTAAAATCATCAGACAAATCGACATTTTCAAAAATCACAGTTTAAACTCATTTCTTTACATTTATTCATAAAAATATTTGCAAACAAATAGTATACGAAGAAAAGTCGTATTATTTTTTTTTCAAACAAAAAGAAACGATCATGTAAACTTCTAAGTAGATGATTAAAACTTCTTAAACTTTCTCTAAAACTGACATTGACTAATATTTGTTAATATGTTTCGTAGTATTTCTAGACAGAACCAATATACTTTGTTTCTTAGCTTCGAAATTCATAGTTTTGGTTCAAAATAAAATGTATTTGGTGAGAACAAAACACCATTATTTGGGTGGGCACTTTCACCGCCCCGTCAAAATTTAGGTTCCAATAAACACAAAACCGCATCTGAAGCTTGTAATTTGTACTAGGCCTTATCATTTTAACGCTTCCCGTATATATTCTAGTCTTAATAAATAATGAACACAAAAGGAAAACGTAGTGTTCTTTGGAAAACGTTATAGTGTTGTTTCTCATTCCCCTGGTGAGGGAAGTCTACACCAGGTCCAAAGGACTCGGTCGCATCAGAAGATTAAAAATACGCTCCTGTTTATCAATCAGATACCTCCATAAGACGCCAAAACAGCTAAGAAGGTGAGCAGGACTAGCAGGGACAGTGCAGGAATAGTCCCAGTCCTGAATCATGATAAGGAGGTCTGGAGTGGCCTGGGACCACTGCACGACAGGGCCATGCCCGGGCCCTAAGCAGCATACCAGTTTTGAAAACGTTGCTACTATAAATTATCTTTTAAGTTGTGAAAGTATTGTAATTTGTTTATTGTGAAAAAACAATTCTATTTTCCTCTATTTAATAATTATTTTGTATCCAAATATTTTTGAAATAAAACAAATTTAAGACTTTAAAAAAATTCTATAAATACATAAAATAATATTATTCTAATTATATCTTACCAAGTTTAGCCAAACGTTTGTTGTAATGATCTGGTTCTTTTCTTCCTGAAAAAATTAAATTCAATTTACAAAGACTTAAAATATGGATACTAGATTATATAAAATGAGTTTTATTTTTTTTTACAAAAATCAGTCAATCCATATAAAATAGGTTAATTACAGTTAAAAAAAACCCGTCAATCAACAAATCAAAATAAGGTTAAAAGTTAGTTTGTCTATTACTTTGGGTAGGTTTCTTCAATATAATTTTTCCATTTTTTTGTTACACTTGTAGCACCGATTTTCAATGGAATAAAATATTTCAAATAGTATAAAATATTGCATGAAGAGTAAAACTATTGCTTTATAGGACTAAATATTGGCTTCGGCCGAGCATAAGCAGCAGTTATTCTTCAAAATTTAATATAATGTTTCGTCACCAAACGACCAACTTTACAAACACTACAAATTATCAGCATAAAACCTTCATTGATCGTTGATTTAAGTAAGTTCATATCTTTCTAAAATTAATCTGCAGAATACCTTTAAAGAAAAAGCAGTTTGCTCTTAATATTTAATAAGATGTTTTTATCAGCAATAAACCTTTATAAAATCTGCAAACTGCCAGCAAAAAACCATCACATTGATCATCTCGTTTGCAAAAAATCAGCATCTAAGCGATTTTTTTTTCAATTTTTTTGCTGGGTTGGCACACGGTGCAGCAAACGGTTGAAAAAAATTTCAATATAAGCTTGGATAAAGACTATAAAGTATAGGTTGTTTGTTTTACTTTATGGGTTACACATGCCTAAAAATCATTAAATCTTGAAACATTTGTTTTTAAGTACTTCTAATTTTTTAAATGACCACACAGTTATTTTATTAAATTTTGAAGTGTTTCGCATATTAATTCACATAAAAAATTGGCTATATTTTTATTTGACATTTTGAAAAAGCATGGGTGCCTCTAGCAAATTTTCAAATATTAATGCTAAGCTACGTAGTTTAAAAGAAATCATTTCAACTAAACTACCCAAAAGAGAAAAAAACTCACTTTGGTTATTATTTGACAAGGTTGTAACTGTATCTAGATATATAATAAATTTATTCGGTTTTACAAATGATATTTTTAACAACTGTAAAAATATTTTATTGAATAATTTTTATTGCATCTGCTATTGCCTGATTCCAAGGCATCCAACGTACACTCTTAGCAAAAGCCTATTTCTTACTGACATGCCTCGTACCCACGACGTCTTACATACGTAGAGCCATATGGCCACATCTACCCTAGGTAGCACTTTGGTTGAATCAGCCATACACTGTAAAAATATCCAGTCAAAATGTCAAGAAATGTAAAAAAAATCAACAGAGGTCCAGTCTTAAGCTGTATGCTAAGTGTGTGCTAAAGCTGTAAATATATGTATAAAGAAATATTATGCACTAGTTTCCCAAGTATCAATTCTCGGGTCAAATTAATTAAATTCAAGGTATTGTTTCCCAAACCTTGTTTGCATAAAAGAATCTTTCACTGTCTAGTGAGTGGATATCATCCGAATTTTCACTAAATTTGTTGAAAAAAGTTTTTTCAACTCTTTCAAACTAGTTCAGAAAATTCATTTTCTAAGTACAAGTCTGATTCGTGTTTCTCGTTTTTATTACAAAATACTCCCGCCTTTTTACAAGCGCAATAAGAACTGAAAAAAGAGGATTAAAACACTTTCCGGTTGAATTAAATAAAAAATTCGTTTCTACGTTTCTTTTCTACCACTTTTAGAAATCAGATCCACAAAAATTTCCTTTGAGGTTAATGCTGAAAAGATTCTACCGCATTTTTTTTTCTTCCTTTCGTATCAGAGGTTGAATTTGAGTGTATGGATTTTCTATGTAAAAACTTTTCATCTTGCTTTACTAAAGAGTTTCAGTTATATTTTGCATAATTTTTTTTTATAAAATATTTTTTTAAAGTTTGAACAATTTAGAAACTCACTAAAATATGGTTTACAAAAGCAAAGAAATCAGAACAATTAGTGTTGCATTCAAAGATTAGTTAACTCTAGAACATATAGCTACCAATCCTGAGAGAGGACAAACTATTATTTTTGGCAATAATAGTTGTATGATAGCATAAAGAACCAATCCTAGGAAGCAGAGATTGTTTGTATTTTTACTAAAAAATTTAATCTAAAACGTGTAGAGAAAAACTATTAGTACAATAAACAGAAAACCAAATAAACAAACAATTATTCTAAAAGTTTCAGGTTATATGCTAAAATAACCCAGGCATATATTAACCCAAACTAATATTTTTCAG
Source organism: Oedothorax gibbosus (assembly GCA_019343175.1). NCBI lineage: Eukaryota > Metazoa > Arthropoda > Arachnida > Araneae > Linyphiidae > Oedothorax > Oedothorax gibbosus. The sequence continues at coordinate 148,340 of JAFNEN010000657.1, read as the reverse complement.
GAAATCAAAAACATTAGTAAAAGAATGATTATTTAGAAAATAGAACAAAGAAGTTAACTTGATTATAGGTTAGGCTGAGCTTTGATAACTAGCTTCTTTTAGAAGAGTCTCATAGTTTGGAAAATCAACTACACAGAAAATTTTTATCTAATTTATTGAAGGAAAAATATTGTTGATTCAACAACACATTTTGTTCAATGAAGCGTGAACAAAAATTTGTCCGTACCAAATTATTTTGTTGATTCAACAAAAGCTTATATTTTTTTGGAATTTGGACTCTACATATTTAACGAGCAATTTTGTCTTAGTGTGCTCAGAGACCCACGTGACGTTTAGCGATTTTTTCCAGCATTTAATTGCATTAATATTATGGCTGTGATACGAACCATGAACCTGCTCGGGGAGAATTTGGTCAATCACGAAAGACCAAACAAAATAGAAGAGAAACAAACAACCTTTCATTTCAATTGAAAATTTAGCTTCATACTCCTTCGATTTGATGTTGCTGACAGACGACATGGCGTCAAAGTTGGAAACTACCAATAGGCCTAGGTTACCTCAACTAAACGAGTTGGTTGAGCTGAAACTACTCTCTTTTTTGGCACAAGTAAAACATTGTTAGCAATATTAGTCAGCAAAACAAGTAAAAATTTGGCACTTCCCACAAAACAATTTTGGCTGTGAACTGGAAAAACATGCGTAAGTTCGTACGTTGAAAGTAAAAGCGTGACGTATCACCCACTTAATATTAAGAATTAATGGTCTGAAACTATGGATTTAAAAATAGTACATTTTAACGTAATTTATTTACTATTCTTGAACATTGTGAAAGTATTACAATTACTACAATTTGTTTAACAATTTTAATTTACATTAACTTAAAATTACTAAAATAATTTAATTAATGCAATTTATTTCAAAGCAGAAAAATAATTATTTTACAACCAAAACACTAACAGAAAATACATAGATATTTAATAGTAGAATTGCATTTTAGAGCTCTACATGAATATTTGAATTTTGAATATTTTATGAACTAAAAATTTTGTGAGTATGTTCATTGTGCAGAGTTTACTAAGAAAATGAAAATCACCTCGTGCTAGAAAGGTAATTTTCGCTATTTCCCAATAGGTACAAAACCTCTCCTCTACCACTAAACCCATGTTAACCACCATGCCATCGTCCAATTCATAATTATATTCCCGTTTATGCAGCATACACAAAACTTTGTAAAATATTAGAGATTTCCACATCCCCAAGCAAAAGCGGCATCCTTCATTTAGACCGATGCGTCTCACACACTCTAATGCGGGTCCCTGAACTCAAATAACTAGATATTTGTCAAAAGTCCAAGATATTGAGACATTGCGTGAATGATTTAAATAGTATTCTTTGGCTAGAGGGGCAGAATGTATAATGAGAGAATAAAATAAATCTTTGAGTCAAAGTTTAGTTTTCATAACGAACGATAACCTCATTATATTTTGCACCCGTTGACTCGAATTACAATAACTACGTTGTTATTTCAATAGGTGTTTTGTATCTCCATAATATTTTCATATTTGTAAGAGTAAAATTTTAATGGAAAACTGAAAAATCTAATTCAAAAATGGTTTTAAAATGGTAAAATTGTGTATTCTATGTGTATAAACTCTGGGCTCTTATGGTATGGTCGAATTAAGTGATAGCACTGAGCAACCGATCTTATGCAATAATGTTTATATATTTTTACTAATGTTTTAGATTGATATAAAGTTTAACATAACAGTATCATTTGTTTAATTGTTGGAATATTATTTTCAATGCAGACGGAGTGTTCGAATAAAAGAGCACATATCTTTAATCAAAATAAATAAAGGGATTTGACACCAAGGAAATTTATAAATCAGCATAATTTTTCCCTACGTAGGAAATGATCTGAATGCAAAGAAGCTAATTTTACGTCTGCTAATTGTAAACAAGACGATATAAAATTTAGGTTTTTTAAATCTTATTCTCCGGACAAAGAAGAACCCATGAACAATAACTCCTAAACGATTAACAATGCAAATAAAATTATATTTAAAAGTTAAATTTAATTTGTTAGTCTAAAATAATACACTAATTTGGTTTCACACACACACATTTCAAAATATAATCCGTACAATTTCTTGCATTGATTATTTTTGGTAATGTTAAATAATTTGCTTGCTTGCGTTGCGCTTATTTTACTAAATACGTTTCTGTTAATAAAAAAACAATACATTACAAATACTTTTTTTAAAATATATGACAGTAAAATGCAAAAAAATAACTGTTACCAACTAAATTTGCTATCACGAAAGACCCAAAATAACGCACCTTTAAAACAGAACTTCTATCGTGACTAGAAGGGGGATGGGGGGAGTGGATAGGGCGGGCAGAAAAATATGAAGTCGAATAGAAACTGGGTACGGAATAACATTAATATTTTAAGCCTTTTTCAAAAATCCCCTCTGTGGTATTGATAAGATAGAATTCTCAAAGGAAGAAAGGTATGCTATTTGTGATTCAGAAAAACAAAGTTATTTAAAAGTTTGCGCAATTTTAATAAGTTCGAAATTGGATTTGGAATAATATTCTGGAGACTTCCTTTAAAGTTTATTCAAGAGGAATACAAAAGAAAAATATTATCCGATAATTTTCTTAAGAACTTATTAAATAAAATCAAATTATATGTTTATATAGTTGTTTTTTCACAATAAAAGAAGAAGAAAATATTTTGAATATAAGTTTTTGGTGAATGTTATAACTTCAAAGCCCTTATCTTTATAAGGTTAGACATTATTACTTATTATAATATTCCGTTTAATTTTTAACCCTAATGCTATCACGATAGATGTTTACTAAGCAATTTATATGTGCATTGAAAATTGATTAGTGATTCGTTCCAGAATAATTATGTTGTTTTATTGGTATAATTGATGGGTTATATGACTATATCAAAAGTTGATTGTATCAGAATTCTACTTTAACATCTCATAAAAATTGAACATATCCATTGTTTATTTAATACTATTAATCAAATAACATTTAGATAATATTTTCAACTTTGAGCATGATACATGAAATAATTCATGAAGGAAACAACGTTGATTTAGTTCAAATTAACATAACTCATGGAAACTCAAGAGGCCCAACCATTTCAGAATGGTACACAGTTCATACTGAAATCGACAAACACAGTTGACGACATGAGGGTTTAACCAGAATTGAAACAAATGATAAATTGAAACGATTCCTGGGAGTGTAACCACTGTTTCAAATTCTAATCTGCATCAATTTTGGTTAAACCTTTCATCATTTCAAAACTTAACTTTTACGAATCGTGCCATATTCTTAAAAACAACAATAACTAAATATTCACCAATTTGGGAAAGCCTCATAGCAACTGAATTACGTTTCTTTTCGACCTCGGTTTTCCCACCAACCATTCTCTTCCTCCTCCCAACATACTTTTGTGCATATTTTGTTTCACAACTTCGCGTCTGTTTTTGTGTTTTTTTTCGTTTTCAGTTTGAGTTACGTACCATTCTGAATAAAATGGACCTCTGGAATTCCCTCCAAAACATCTAAATATTTTCTAATGAAGTAATTAAAATTTCTTCTGCATAAACCTGTTGCACCAATAATTAAGAATGCTTTCTTCATGGATCTCCTCACAAACTACATTCAATAAACAAATACCCAAATTAAAAGTTGCAATCATTGTATCGTGCGCTGGTCGATATTTAAAATCGAACTTTTAATGAAGCAAAATAATAAAGAAGTAGAATGAAGTTTTAAGTACAAAAGGAAAATCTTTGTTGTACGAAAGGTAGAAGAAAATACTTTTTTCACTAACTCAAATTAAGTACGATTTTCTTTGAAATGTTCCCCACCTTTTGTATGATTATTTTGATGTATTTTTTAAATTTTCATAAAAACATCTGACAACTATCGATCATTCCCTTGTCAAATTCAACCTCCATCCAAAAAATATGTATTGTGTTATATAATTTATTTAGATTTTTATGCATTTTGACACTTATGACAAAGATTAGTGTAGCATTTTTAGAGTGTTGATTTATTTCTCTAAGCAATATTTAAGCAAGCAATATATAAGTTCCGTGTTTTAAACTGACAGTATTTAAACGGTGAAAAACCAAAAAAGTGTTTTTAAATGTAGGAATGTTTTTTTTTGTATAAAGATATGTTAAATATAATCAATTTCTCAGTAAAAAATTAAGGTTTTCGCCGATTTTTGAAAATGCAGAATTGCGTCACTCAGTTAAATTACCTTTTAAGTAGGATTTTACTGTTTACAGAATAACCGACTGACTACGTTACGTAAGAAATATAGTCTATACATATTCCCCAAGTGTCTCTTATCACATGTGTTTAAAATGAGTTGGGAGAAACATTTTTTTAGAATGGATCGATGTGATCTGATCGTATTCTCACATCACTATCACTCATACATAACTGTATCTGTACCTTTCCATTCGCTCTTGACAGGTTGAATTTGTCATTCTGGAAATCGATGTAAAATTGGAATATTTGAACACCCGACTCACATTAGGATAATGTCTCAATGGTAAGGGTGTTTGGCCGACGTTCTTTTTTCAGAATATGGGCACTTAATTTTGAATATTTTCTTTTGGTTGTTTAAACTTTGAAATTGTTAATCTTGAAACTTAACTTTTTATTGATATTACTCTTTTTGGACCTCGTCCTTCACATACAATGCAACATGATTATTTTGTTATTTTTAAATTTTATTTAAAAAGTGGAGCCAACCCGTTCTGTATTTATAATTATAGTTAATTAAGTTATTGTTTTAAATATTATGATTCCTTGTGTTTTATTTATATATGTCATGATTCCTTGTGTTTTATTTATATATGTCATGATTCCTTGTGTTTTATTTATATATGTCATGATTCCTTGTGTTTTATTCATATATGTCATGATTCCTTGAGTTTTTAATTTTAACAGTCATGATTTTTTTTTAATTTTTGAAAATGTGTACTTCAGTATAAGTTTTGAAATTTCATCTGATTTAGATGGTTTGGTTTACTATTGGTAGTGTGGATAACGTTTTTTTCTTTTTTTCTAGTCAAGAAATTAAGGGAAGTTCTGGTAAATAGAAACAAATTAAATTGGGAGATATGAAATTTGAAGAAAACGATCCCATTGTTTATTTGAAAACATAAAAATTATCTTTATTTAGAGATAACAAGTAAACAAATCATTGGTTATCCGCCTATCATCCTAACAAGAGTAGCAAATCATTTGTGTAATGGCATCATCTAAATGCGCCGTGATTTCTTTCTCATTTCGATAGCTTTGCAAATGCGCGTACAAATAAAAATGACTCCACGTTTTTTGTATGTTAAGTGTGTGCCTCAACAAGGCACTATTTTTTTTCAAACAGATAAAATCGGATGGCCAATAAAAATAAGATACCTGAGCCATAACGACGCAATCCGACGCTTTTTAAAAGCACGTTTGATGGTCATTGTCGACGTTATAATCACATTAAGTGTGTTCCGAGTCACTATTCTTTCGCATAGGGGCAAGTAATGGAATGGTTTTAGTTACAAGATAAAGTTACTTGGCTACTAGAAAATTATGAAAAGGATACGCTTTATAAAGTGCTTAGTCTTCATTTAATTTAGCCTTTTAAAAATATATATGACAGTAATTTTATTTTTTAAAGCTAAAGCGAGAAACTGAAGAATAAAATTACATGAGTGTAAAAATTATATTATATGAAACAAACCAAAAAAGTTGGTTTGGGCTCAAATTATTTTAGTTTATTAAGATTATTATTCAATGTGAATAACGTAGTAATAAGAATGATGGAATTTATCTCGCTATAAGCGCTCGCTTTTTTAAGACTCTGCCAAGATTGGTAACCTTGCCATGCCAATATAGCAACCTTGCCACTTGTGAGTGACAGGAGAAAGGGTGACATATATTCTGTGATTACACAATGAGAAGGGTTCAACTGACACCTTCGCCAACCAATGACGAATCTTCCTGAGAGAGAGAGTATTTGCATTTCCGACCTCTTGACCCCTGGTCGACGAATGGGGACCAACAAGGAGGGGCTTGGGACTCGCTAGCTAAATGACGGAGCAGTGATAGACAATCATTCCTACACCAAACCTCATCTCTAAAAGATTACGAAAAAATCCGCTCCTAAAAGATCGGAAATGCGCTGGCATGAAGATGATCCTACCCTATCATCCCGACGAGAGACTCTCACATGCCCGTAGGAAACCCTTCATATCTGCTATCTGCCGTGAGTGCCTACGGTAGCCCCCCGCATTACCTTCCACCTGGACGCGGAGTCTTCATAACCCCTTGCAATGAATCCGATGTGGCATCCTGCCTGACTCCAGATATAACTCAGGTATCACTCTCCACTTCCTTACATCAACCACTAATTAACAACCAACTTGGGCCCTCCGCTTTCACTCATAAAATATATTGTAATGTTTAACTTGGTGACCTTAATAAATATTGATGATTTTCCTAAATGGTTGTCTTTTATAGACTAAGAACCTAACCACATTACGACCTTATGGCAGACTATATGTGACAAGTTTGTTGTCATTTTAATTACATTATAAACTGGAACAATATCGTATTGTTTTAGATTATAAGATAATGAAAATAACAACAAACTTGTCACATACATTCCTAAAAAAATAATTTTTATAATAGTAAAGTTAGAAAATGATACTTAAATTTGATTGTATACTAGATTTCCATGATGAATTATCTGTTAGAAGAAATAGAGAAAGACAAAAAGAAAAATAAATGATAAAACTAAACCAATTTAAATATTAAAAATATTAATTAGAAATAACAAGTAAAAAATAATGCAGGTATTCTTTTTATTACATCTATTAAATTAAGAAAACAATTTTGGTAATAGCCTCATCTAAATAATCCCCGATTTTTTTGCCCGTTGCTTTGCAAATACTTTCACAAATATAAACATAGGTATTTTAGTGTTTATTGTGTACATTCTTCAACGAGTTATATGATATGAAAAAGCAAAGATAAAATATACCCTATAAGGATTTGACATTATAGATTTAATGACACTATTAAAGCATCTTCAAAGTAGGTTTTATGGTAATTGCTGATGTTTCAATCACATTTATTGTGTTCCTTGACACTTATCATACGAGTTCGGTTACTACTGTAGTCAAATTGCAGCAAGTAATGAACGGATATTACTTACGAGAACAATTGTCTTACATATTTACAAGCTATAAGACTTATAGGTGCCTTTCTATAAAATAGCTGTTTTTACTATATTTTAATTTTAGCAAAAGAAACTGTATGTAAACTGAAAAACGCTGGATGAGTTTTTGGCATAGGTACATGTAACCCTGAGATGATGGACCTATGTAAATATGGAATATATCCAAATATCGCACAATATAGTTCAGGGCTGATATTAATATAACGCATTAACTTTTTGTAAAATCATAACTAAAGGCCAACTATTTATGGATTTGGTTTTACTATGGTATGCTAAAATTCATTGAATTTGTATGTTTTGCGCATAAGGCAACGTTTTTGGTAAGGCTGAATACTAGGGTGGGCCGAAAAAAACTTTTTATTTTATTGGTAAATACATGAAACTCTTCATTGGTAAATACATGAAAAATGCACTAATTACTATTTTTTATTAATTTATCTTCCGGTCGCGCAATGCTATCAAAGTTGGCAAATAATTGTCAAAAACCGTGAATTTTTATAATTTTTTAAAGCCCGATTGATGTTTTTTATTGCGTTCCTATATCATGAATTAACTACTAAAAGTATGTAAAAGCAATATATTTGCAGTTATTATACATTTGTGACATATCTTCCTGCCACGCAACGTAGTATAAAATGAGGAAAATTCATAGTTTTTGCAAAATTTCAAAGTTTCACCGCTCAATACATTTTTTCTTCCACACTACGTTTATAACGTAAAAAGTGGAAGTTATTATAATCGTTCAGTCCGTCTGTCAACTACTTTCATAGCCCAAACTACAAATGCTACAGACAAGTGTGATACGTCAAAAAATTCAGCGCATCGAAATTAGAAGACATTTAAAATCTCAGAAAAAAAATCGAATTTGAAAAACTTTAATTATTTAAAAAACTGCAAAATTTAATGCTCATTTAAAAAGCATAAGAAACCATTTTTATTGGAATTAATTCACCATTACCATTCGCAACCATCGCTGGAGAAACTTTAATTCTTTTAAACAATAAATTAAAAGAAATTTATTTTTGAGACATCAATCACTTTGAAATGAAGTCAAATATATTTCACTAAGAGATTCTTTGTTTGTATGTTAATATGAAATGTTTTGGTTTTATTTAGAAGAGAAGAATATTACATATGTATTCTTTGAAATATAAATTAATTTTTGCAAACGATAATAATGGGAATATTTCTTATGATGTCACGCTCTCCATACTGCATTTTCATTGGTTGTTTTTTTTTCTTTGACAAAATGTTGAAAAAAGCCCATTGTTGCATAATTATTGAAGAAATAATTATTGAATTTTCGAAATAAAATAAATGAAACTAGCCAGATTTAGCGTGTAAATGTTTATAATAGAATTACTATTGTGTTTGGCGACTTTTTTCCTGTTGAACACAAATGTTGTGTGGAAGCGGGCTGAGTGACAGATTATGTTATAAACCTACTTGTTAATCATACAACTTTTAGACATGCTATACTTTTATATTAATAGAATAATCTATTGAAAGTCCAAGTATATAAGCTTCGTGAAAAACAGCTGAGTCATTGTTCTTAAAAGTGGAGGAGTCAGTGTATGGGTGTTTTATTTGATAAATTGTTACAGAAGTACTCTAATTATCCGAAGCGTTGCTGATTATCCGAATATCAGACAAAAAAAATTCCCCCGTCCTTCTCTGACCGTCTTTGTTGGTTGTCATGCCTAGTAATTTGTTTGGAAAGACCAAAAATAAAGTACTAGGCATGACATGAAACAGAGACGAATTGCTTCAAATAGGCCGAGTATAAAAATTTATAAGTCGCATATAAACTTTTGTGAAACCAAGATTCTAACATAAGTTAAATAAAAAAAATATTACAAAAAAAGCTTTAATTTAAACTGCCAAAGAAGCACCTTACACTTTGGTTTTGGTTGGGTTGAGGACGACCGATACTAGAACTACATGATCTCACAGCCCAATAATACATCGACAATCGATTGAATATACCGTTTGTTCCGATAATCCGGATTTCTGATTACCCGAATGTGGTTAGGCCTAATTACTTCAGATCAATGGAGTTCTACTGTATAGTTTTTAGCTTCAAAGCTAAGGTTTGATAGTGAGAGAAATAAACCATTCCCGAGAGATGGGCTTTAGGTGTATCGCGAAGACAAAGCAAGTAACAACTGAAAGTGAATTCATCATAATAATCTTTAAACCACTAAACCTAAACTTTGAAGCCAAAGGCAATAACGAAATTATCAAATGAAACACACGTACACTGACTCCTCCTTCACTTTTAAGAACAATGACTAATGAAAAGGTAAAACACCAATATGTGAGTAATGTCTTCAAGCCTTTTGAGTATTGACGCTTTCTCATGTTATGCACGCCTGTGAAAGATGCGTTAAGCTAGTGACCGAAGCTTCTATAGTAGAGTGTGCGAACAGTTCCCCGAGATGGCTATATTAGAACCTCATTATTGTCAAGCACAACGATGCCAACCTTTTCACACAAATCCGAATTTCAATGTTTATTGATAAAGACTAAACAGGAAATATAAAGAGGAAGAAAAAGCAAAATAAATGTACACATGTTGTACTAAATGAAGCACCCTATATTGGATAGTTCGTGAAGTAGGGTGCGAGTGGAATTCGAAATGCAGCTACCTCTCTGTGGTGAGCTCTGGGTCGTTTTTGTAAACAAAACAAGCAAAGGCACCAACAATTGAACATTGAACAAAAATATTTCCTAATACTTACTATTAGAAAATTTCTAAATTATCTTAAAGGAAACATTTTCAGACAACGATAATGGCTGTTACCGTTTGCGAGCGCATCGCTGGCATTCGTCACATAAACCTCGCCTCTATATGGCTACTTTGCTGCTTTTGGTGAAGCCTATATGCTTGGATTTTTAATAGATTATTCTATTAATATAAAAGTATAACGTCTCTCTAAAAGTGTTATGATTAAAATGTACTTAACGATGAAACTTTGAAATTTTGCAAAAATTACGAATTTTACTCATTTTGTACTGCGTTGCTTGGCAGGAAGTTACGACACAAATGTATAATAACTGCATATATATATATATATATATATATATATATATATATATATATATATATATATATATATATATATATATATATATATATATATATATATATATATATATATTATATATATATATATATATATATATATATAATATTATATATATATATATATATATATATAATATATATATAATTATATATATATACATATATAATATATACTATATATATATATATAATATAATACATCATAATACATATAATATACATATATAATATATATACATACATATCATAATAATAATACATAATATATATATATATATATATATAAATATATAATATATATATATAATATATACTATAATATATATAATATATATATATAATATATATATATATATATATATATATATATATATATATATATATATATATATATATATATTGATTTTACATACTTTTAGTAGTTAATTCATGATATAGGAACGCAATTAAAAACATTAATCTTGCTTTAAAAAATTATAAAAAACTACGGTTTTTGACAATTTTTTGCCAACTTTGTTGGCATTGCGCGACCAGAAGATAAATTAATAAAAAATAATAATTAGTGTATTTTTCATATCTTTACCAATAGCAACTTTTCCACTCTATAGCGATCCGAAATAAAATAAAAAGTTTTTTTCGGCCTACTCTACTGAATACATACATATTTGATGACTTATGTCGAATCCATTACTTAGCCGCAGATGAGTTACTAGACAAATTTTGTAAAAGTTGACAGGTAAAATTGAACAAGATTGATGGTAAATTCCCTTCAACAAGTTTTATTTTAACATTTTTTATTTTATAAAAAGATTTTTATCAGATTTTTATCTTTTTTCAGGTGAAATAGATCACAATTTATGACTCAAACATGACAGTGATGGATTCAAGTCATGCATATTTTAAAAATGCAACAGTTGGAATATTTGTATTTGTTTAAGTGGTTTAATATGTTTCAAAGTTTAAAACTTATAAAATTCATTATTTTTATATGTTCGATATTCTATATTTTTTCTTAAAAACCTATATTTAGATACATCTAAAAAACTTTTTGAAAACTAATATATTTAGCTCATTAGTGGAAAAATATGCAATATAATACAATGCATACAATATATAGTATTTTTCAATGTAAAATGAACACTTGAGAGATATCTTTCGATAGACATTTTGTTGAGTAAAATGTATTATTTAACAATCTATAGAATACATACTACATTATTTTCAATTATAATTTAAATGTACGACTTTATTTTTAATTAAATATATTTAGTTTTAATATACGTTTTAAGTATCTAAGAATATTTGACTATTTTATTTATTTATAGTTTTAATATTGTATTATTTAATTACTTCTGGTTAATTGTTCTATGGTAAACAGGTTATTTCTGCGTGAGATTTTATGTCAACTTACTATTCAACTAGTAAACTAGAATACTAATTATTAATATCAGTTATTATTTTAAACAAGTTTTAAACTTCAACCGTATTTTCATTTCGTTTTTTATTATTACATATTGAGCAAGACATTCCTCGATCCAAAATTAAATTCGGAAAATAAATCTATTTTTGGAAATGGAAGTATCCTTTATTTTTGAAAAAAAAAACGTGTCTATTACTTGAACCACTTTTAGTGCAACAATCTGTCATTCATAAGTAATTGATTAAGTACAAAATGTATACATTATTACTATCAATATGAAAATATCATGCTATGTAAAAAAAAACCCAACCCAAACAGCAGTTAAATAAATTTATATCATTTCTTCCACAAATTTTGGAAATAAATTTTGTGTTAATGTAGTATTCTCATGTTTATTAATATATTTTAAAAGATGGAACTGTAACAAGATTGAATTTCAATAAAAAGGGAATTTTATGCTGCCAGTTAATTTTCTCGGCAACGTCACACAACAATGCATTTCTGATCGCTTTCCAAAATTTTCAATTCTGAGATGAAAAACTTACAAATATATCGTGGTTAGTAGAATGGCAGTACCTTACCATGCTCGGAAAAGTGACGGGTATCCATCTGGTTTAACCTGGTGGATTCCTCACTTTTCCACGCAAGGAGTTGCATGGAATACACACATTTTATGATGTACGCATATTCTTTAGAGGTAGCATTATGTTTTGCATTCGTTTTTTGTAACAATGCCTTCAAAAGCTTAACATTTACGAATTCAAGATAGGGTTTAGTTTATTTCTGCTGGCACGAAATTTTTTCACGAAATATGAAGCTAAGAAATATTTTTTTTTTTAAATCTTAGTGCCACGGTAGTAACATATGTAAGTTAGAATTTTTTATGAATAAAAATACCATATTCGATAGCTAAAGAATATTTTTGATTGTTATGTTGAGATAGATGTCAAAATTTATTGTGAGTATGTAAGATTTATGCAAATTTAGATGCAGAGTCTTATGCGATACTAAATTGAAACCGCATGAATTACATGCATGAAAAATATAAATATATATCTAGAAAGTATGTTTTTAAATAAATAATGCTACAACCATTTTATATGAGAGGATTTCTACATTCTTTTTCAATCTTTTGTTTTCTTTTTTGGTAACTGAAATCGTGTCCATTAAATTACAAACATGAAAAAACTAAACAAACACGAGTTAATTATAAACAAAATATCTATATTGTTGTATGGAATAATGTTTCAGAATTTAATTATGCAATCAAATAAAATACACTTTTTAATCTCCTTGAAAACTTTTTAATTTCATCGAAAAGTGTGAAATACTTATTTCAATATTAAACAATTGTAACCCATTATATTTACTTATGCCTATCCAGAATCAGACATTAAATAACATTTTCTGAAATACTTGCAATATAATACTCGTCCTTTGCGTAGAAATATTAATTATTAATTTAACTCACTGTTTGGGGAATAGTGAAGTGACGTCTTTTCAGACAACATAGCACACAAATCTTAGGCAGGTTATATACTAAGAGTAAATGTATAATACTGCTAATTTTTAGTTTTAATAAAAAAAATCCTTATTTTGACTTTCTTGTTTGATACGCGCTGTTAGTTCAATTACTAATCGTTAATCAACGAAGGTAATTGCCGTAATAATTTTAAGATTTTACTTTTTACTTCAATAGCAAATACAAATTTCTAAAAATGCTTGTGTTTTACTATTCATTTAAACCTCTTGTACGTAAATCATTAAATTTACATGAAAAATATTAAGTTAAATAATTAAATAGAAAACATACTACTATTATGTCTGCTAAAATTACAACAATACATATAAATAAAAATAAAATAACCCACTGCCCATTTAATGAATACATAAAATTAGTTTAAAAAAAACTGAATAACATGTAACCTTACACAAATACGGTCTATACAACATTAGTAATGTTATATGAAATAACTTTTTTTTTATAAAACGGACAACTTACAACGTCAATAATCTGTTGCAGTGTGAGGCCAAAGCTGATAAGTAGAGGCTCAGACTCATTTGCAACTGGCCGCTCAAGTTGGTTATAACTCGACAGAAGGTCATTCAGCAAACGTTTCTCATGGGGCCCTTGAATTGAATCTATAATAAAAATATATATATAAATAACTAGTTATGTCTTTTTACTGATATGCAATGGCGTTATGCAATGTGTTTAGTACAATTACGACTAGCTTATAAAAACTAGAATCTTTAGTCTAGTCTAAACTATATTTAAAACTAAAAATAAATTTGATTAAATGCAAGATGTAATATTAACAATTAAAAAAACAATCTGCATTTGTGTTGAAGTTTTGACACATTTACACAGATATTAACTCATAAAGTCAAATACAAATAAGTAATATTCCCATAAGGACATCCTTTCTTCATTATTATGGTCCCATTATTACGGTCCCATGACGTTCTAAGATTACCCACTCTCCTTATTACCATTCATTGATTTTTACTTATTTTGCATCAACTACAGACAAAAAAGTGGTAAAGAGTTTGATAAAAAAAATTGCAAAAAACAGAATAGGGAATGAAAATAGAAAAAGATCACACTTCATTAGAATGAAAGAGGAAAAAGATGTCATGAGTCGATATAATGCTGCTCACAAAAAAATATTCCAGAAAAAATCTGGTTGGCAAACTTCGAATCATGACAAAAAACATAAAACTTTTCTTAATACAAGAACTATAACAACAGCTTTAAGCAAAATCTCCTACAAGCTATAGATATTCCCCCTTGTGAAAAAAAATGTGTTCTCTTTGGATACAATTAGGGGGACAAATGCACATTAATTCGGTGTGATCTATAGCAGTAAGCAGTAGCGTATCTGGCATTTTAATTGCCCATTGATCTGTTTGCATCTACTAGTTTCGAATTGATTTTAGTTATATTTGGGACACTGATTCTAACCATAAAATCAGTTTTTCTGTAACAGATGTATTTAGGTATTTAAGTTTTGGCTTCAAAAAAAAAAAAGTGATCGAAATAAAAAAAAATAGTTTTTTAACAATTTTATGTAATATATGCTAATTGCGTTGTTTTCAATTTTGAGCTTCATATTTAGAATCAAAAATAATGTATGCTTGTTTTAAACGAAACACAATTAAAACCAGTTCTAAAGTCCTGGAAACCTAACAATATATGTGAAACCCTGTGTTATATCATACTTGCTACGCACTTTTCTTGGGGAATAAAACAACTCTCTTGAATATCAGGTAAGTGTCCAAATACATTGAAAGGATGCGTTTCCTCAGCAATGTCATATAAAAAGTTAAGCTTTGGTGTAACGTTACTTAATAAAACTGGTGACAGTATCCGGGATTTTGTTTCCTCCAGCCGAGTAACTTTAGACAACAAATTTGAAGTCGGCTTACATTTTTTATGATGTAGGATTCAATTTAAAGCCTACTACTATTTTGTGGTATAACGTTACTGCAAGGGCAGCAAAAAAGTAGCAGAAATCTTGATACTGCCTACTGCTTTAAATAACAATGCACCGATTTTTACAGTGTATAAAGAAAATGATTGAACATTGACGATGGTAGATTTAACATGCAAGTATACAAAGTTCTATTTATTTATTTATTTTGGCTACACATTGCATTCATAAGAGAATAAAGTAGTGTGAAATACCGTATATCAATACGCCAATTTCTTAAGAATGTTATTTCTGAAATAAAACAGCTTACCAACTGAAATACTCGAGCATCAAATTATATAGACAAATATAAATAGGTAAACAAAATTTTAATTTCATTGAAATTTATTTCACTTTTAATTACTTAATGTTAGTTTTTAGAATCCATTCATTTATTTTATTACATACCAGTAAGCACTCCACTTAAATCACCAACTTATTCCCCAAAATAGTTTAGTTTTAAACTGTACTTCAAATTGTTTAGATATCTACATGGTGTCGGTTGTAATTATGTCTATTGAAAAGCATGGGCTTAAAGATTCAGAATATCCTGTTATACGAATTCAACGTAATTGGATACCTCCAGGAATGAATTCGAAATTCAAATTTTAATTAAAACGTGTGGGGGGATCTTCATTTGTCTAGTCTATTTAAAGTAAATGTCAAATTCACACTTTGAAATTGTTTTAAAATACATGCTGCATTTAATGCGATTCCGGTTACTGGTATTTAGGTTCATATTAAGATTCAAAAAATAAGTAACTAAGTTTTTAAATAAATTTTAAAATCAAAAATTATATAAATCAAACGCAAGTATATATACTTGTGTATTTTTACAATAATAATATTATTTTATTTATTAAAAAACTATTGAAATGTATCGTATGCAAAATCGAATGTAATAGATCGAAATGTATCGTATGCAAAATTGAATGTAATCGATTGAAATGCATCGTATGCAAAATCGTATGTAAAAACCATAGTTGAAATCAAAAACTATTATTGAATTATAGAAGAAAATGGAAAAAACTATTTTTGCTGTAAAAAATTAGAAGATATATGCAACACCATAATATGGACTGTTTAAAGTACATCATGTTTACTCTGTAGTTCAATATCACACGAAATGTTATTAGTATAATTAATTTCATTAAGAATGTTTGATATTGCAAAATTTACTCGTTAACCTCAAAAGTAACTAGACTGAAAAGTCAATTATTTTGTCGTTCTGCATTGACATTGTTATCATTCATACGCATTAACAGGAAATTTACGTTTCCTAACAATTTATTTTTAGCTTTAAGTTCCCAAACACTGAGCTCTATTGAACTATTTTTTGATGTATATGGTAAAAATATTTATAATAATCACCCGTGAGGAATATACCCCTCATTTATCGAATAATCAATACTACATAAACCTAATTAGGCTCTACGCAAAACTAAACATGCATTTATAAAAATCTCAGCCAAAATGAAACAAAAATGTTCATTATTATTCAAAATTACTTAAACTCCACAGAGATTCTACAATTTAAAATTTTATTTAATTCGGTAACCTGTCGTTTGTTTTTACGCGCATTAGAACTTTGCTAATTGTGTTCGATGTATTTTCTCTACACTGAATTACAAAGCTCTATGTATAACTGCATTTTATTTATAAATATATCATTTCTAGTTCGTTGGGTGCCATAATGGTATACTTGCTTTGAATAAACCACAAAGAAAAATTTCAACACATGAAAAAACGAAAACATTTTGCTGCATTATCTGATGTGGACGTCTCTTATCGTATTCATAAATTGGAAAAATAATATCGAACGAAGCAAGCATGTTTGGGATAAGTACACTCTTAAAACAAACGAGCGGTTTTTAACTCAGTCTGAGTTATTTTCCACTCCTTTCCGTGCCGAAAATACACTTCACCTATAGGAGTGTATTTCACTCTTTTTGCGGAGTGGGTAAAAGAAATAAAAAGAAAACAATCTACGTCCTACACTCTTAGAACGAGCGGTTTTAACTCAGTCTGAGTTAATCCCCACTCCTTTCCGGTGCCGAAAATGCACTTCCCCTATAGGAGTGGATTTCACTATTTTGTTTTAAGAGTGTATCAGGGGCACAAAAATAAGAAACTAGGACCTGGAAAGAATTTTGGGTTATGTTGACCTGCTGACTTGCTGAGGGCCATCATGCTCCTAAGAATGAAGCAATATAAACTGCGCTTTCACGAAACGAAATATTGCTTTCAACGAATCGTTTGTCCCAGTCGGCATAAAGCAGAAAGGTGTAGTTGCACTGTCAGTAATCTAGCATGAAGGTTTATCCTAAAGAAAAAAATATGACACTGGGATATTTTCTTTACGTATCACGCATTTATTTCAGGGAAGAGAGATATTGAACACTTCGTCCATTGGGTTAACAATTGTCCCTCAAAAACAAAAACTGAAGTTCATTTTCTTATCCTATCTCCATTGTTAATTCATATTAAATTACTGCAAGGCAATTGAAATAACCTATTTGGAACCTGAACACGCTTTTATGACAGAAGATAGTTTTCTTTAGCAGAAGAACTGTCATTAAAAATAAATAAAATTACTATTTTGAAGGCTGAACGGAAATAGTTCAAGCTTTGAATTCCAAAAAGGTGGATGTCTCAGAATTTGAAACTTGGAATTTCCTTGGAAAGATTATTCATCAAAATACAAACTGTCTTGCCAAACCCTTTCACTGAAGTTAAGGGGAAGGAATTGAATTTCCTTAAATCCAAATAAATGAAATCTGGTATTTCTAAACCAAATTATTTTTAAAAGGTACTAAGTGCTAACTAAAGTGCAAGATTTTTGCACTTGCCCTAAGTTTTAAAATAGATTTCTTTTGGGATGTAGGAGACTTCATTGCCTGTAAATAAGATTGCATTTTTTAACGCAATTAATGTGAAAGGACTTGTTCAAAACCATTTTAAAATATTTGACTGTACCTACCAAAATTTTATTTAATCATAATCTACAAATATTGCAAATAAAACTCAAAACAATAAAAAAAATTATTGTGCACAGATGCATTGCGACTTTAAAAAACTAATTATTCTAGAAATTACAACACGTTTTATATCATAAAAATTGCACCAAGTACAATTAATACAGCTTCCAGTTTTCTTAATGTGAGTAAAATACAACGGCTGATTTGCAAGCTAAATGACCTTAAGCTCAATTTATTTATGATAACAAAACAAACTAAAAATTTAAATTGAAACTCAAAGTAATTCATAGTTCATATATATATAAAATAAATTATTAATATTAACCAATCACTTAAAAATATTATGGAATTATTAGGAATTTAACTTTTATTTCAACGCAAAAACTATTTTACAACAAAAGTTTTACAATAAACAAACTTGTATAAAAAGTAAATGTCTGACTATTAAATTTGTTAGTTACCAAGGAATAACTAAATCTTAACAATTACTTTTTTAATACTGAAAACAATCGATAAAAAACATACTTGATTACCTTTTATGGCTTGTCTTTCGCAAAAAAATTTCTTAATTATAGGTTTCAAAATACTTTAGTTACATAAAAACGAATTAAAAACCAACAATTTATTTAATAAAAAAATACCTTGACATATCAAAACAAAATATTTTGTTGAACACGAACTCTTGACATAAAGCCTGACTCCCTTGGTACACGATTAAGTTGGAAAAAATAAATAGCATAGATGTACCATAGGTTCTTTTTACAAAACACTTGATACTGATTTCTCTTTTCTTTTAGTTGCTTATCTCTATACTTTACATGCAGAAAAAGTTCTTTTTAGTGAACAAAAAGTTAATAGGTGTTTGTTGAAATACCTAAAAACACACACAAAAATACCATGCACGGTAACAACAAAACAGTAAAAGAAATCTTAAATTTATAAGGACTTTGTGATAAATATTTTCCGTAAGCTGTTATATATGAATATCCGCATTTTGTTATAAAAAAAACTTTCTAAAAAGAATTAAGTACAATATTTTTTAAGACCTTGTGTCAAAAATTAGTTAAATAAGTTTTATCATATTCAATAACATGATTTTCTTTATTTATTAAAATACCAAGTTAAAATATGTTAATGTTTTTGCTTTACAACACATAAAAAGCAAAACAAGCAATTAAACGCGACGAACCCCTCCAAAAAAGCAAATTACAAAAGATCAAAGAAAATGGGATTGGCGACAACAAAAAAAAAAAAAAAATAAGATCTTCGCATTAAACCAAGGAGCATTTCTCTCTCATTATATTCAAAAACATAATTAAGAAAAACTGTGTAATTAAGTTTCCTTGGGTAATACGAAAACTGCTGAATTGCTAAGTATGAGACTGTCAAGGCTTTCACATTCGGTTTTACTAGTTTGACAAAGGCTTACGTTAAATTTTCTGTAAAAGTTAGATTATATTCAAACAGGTATTATTACCTTCAGTCTTAGAATCATCCATATTTCTGAATTTATGTGCGGAAAATGAAAGGTTAAATAATTGCATGTTTCCAATTTCAAAATTGCAACAAGGTTTGTTTCACAAAATTATTATGTGCCAAATTTAACAATAAATAAATTATAATAGACACCAGCATTATTTTTTTTGTCTCAAAACTGACTCAATGGCGACGAGTTTGTGACCCATTGACATATTTATTTACGAATAAAAACGCTAACTACCTTTTTTTTAAATGACGCAGAGTTTAAAACCGTTCTTCTACTTTAGATTTATTCTTTGTCAGTGAATTTGTTTTTGTAATCAGTATTGATTCGTTCTTAATAACTTCAGGGATTCAATAATTGAATCCCTGAATCCTTATGAAAAATTAATGAGTTAAAGAATTCTTAACTAACAATACAAATTAATGTTTCTGTTACAACTGTAGTAAACCAACACAGCGATTAGTCCATAGTTGGCACTTGCAAAGTTTAATGACTATCTATTATAAAAGAGTCGGTTTGAGAGTTTTTGTGACTTAATTTTTGACTGTGGGGGACGTAATTTTCTTAATTATTTGCTGTGATCGCAGTTCACGATAATGCCTTTTTTTTTTCACTTGAGATAGATTGGTGGATTTTGTAATTATGTAAGTGGTAGGATTTATGTCTTACGTTTCTTGTTGATAAAGAAAAAAATATTGTTTTTAAGTTCTTTTCTTTTGGAATTTCTCTTGGTTTTTTAAGTTTCTGCATGTCAAAATTACATTAAAATACATGGGGATTTTTTTTGTTTTTTAAGTTAGATTGTGAAATTGTTGGTACATATTTTTTTGCATGTAACTTGTATTTATTATAAAAATTTAAAAAAATAAGTATTAATAAAATAATGAGAAGTGTGTACATATGGTCCACGTTACCGAATGGTTTGCGAGCCTGCATGTTGTCAAAAAGGCCCCCCAGGATTAAATCAAAGTCATCCTACAAACGAATTTGTAACGGTAAAATAATGTATATTTGCTCTTTTAAGTGGTTCCTTTTTTTAATTTTGCTAGGCATGTTCAGTAATCTATTCCTTCTACACAAGTGTTAAGCGCTCAATATCTCTCAAAGTTATAGTGTGTAAACGCTTAGATTTCAACCTCGTCAATTGACGATTAAAAATTACCAGATGCTGATGGCTTTGTTAAGGGCAAAAATGCTTCATCTACTTCCACCAATCACTTCCAGAAACGAGAAGAGAGAAATTAAGAAAAAAAAGAATAACAATCTTTTAAAATAACCCTCCGGATGTTTTTGTGATTGGATTGGTGCCAGGATATTTATTGCCTTAGGCAAAAAATTCTGAAACATTAAATAACTTGATGAATTACTTCGTGTGTGTGTGTGTTGAAAAATTAAACATTAATACATTTAACGTTACATTATTTAGCGTATCTTGTGTAGCTATTTCATTGGTATCGTTTAAAAAAAAATCGTATTTTTAATATTCAAATAGGGAAATGTTTTTACCAAATGTTCGATATTTCCCCAGAACGAAAATCTGTGCATTGAGTGCTTTTTTATGCCAGCAATTGAATCAACTTTTTTTTTAATTACTGCACACATTTTAACATAAACACATTTTAAACACTTGCTTTCCCTTTCCATTTAACCAAAGAAAACAGCAAAAATGGGTTAATAATTAACAGATAGACAGCTGTAAGCAGTGTTTACAACTCTGATTTTCTGTGATTGAAAGAGAACACGTCGGAAAGAAGCACCACCGATTGGATCTTTCTAGAACGACGACAACAAGACGAACAAGCATCGTCACTGGACACGTGGTCTTCATGGCCGAGGTAGATAGTATTTTTTGTGCTGTTAAAAATACGTAATATATCTAAAAAAAATGTTGGGGTTACCGAGTATACTAGGGTAAACAGGCAAAAGGTTTTGTTTAATCTGAACAGTTCAAGACGTACGATGTCGCTTGATGTTTACAGAGTATTTTTTACTGTAGTAAAATAACAGCAAATAATATTCCTACGCTGTTGTTTACAAAAGAAAAAATACTATAAAATAAATCCACAAAATTCTGGCACCTATAATACTAGCATAAAGTAAATTTGCAGGGTTTTTTTTCTGATAGTGAAAAGATTTTTTTATCTGAATTATTAATTAGTCCAACTTTTTAATATTTTTTACTTCATTGATGGTTTTATTAAGATCACTAGTTTAATATGAGTCTTGTTTCAAAGTGATAGGTAAAATCATATTTAACTTGTTAAATTTCATTGAATGAAAATGAAAATAAAAGAATATTATGTTATATAATGCATTTTTATAAACATTATCTTAGTTAAAAATGTAAAACAAATATTTATTTTGGTAAATAATACATTGTTTAATTTAAAAATTGTATTGACTTGTATGAGCTAGCTCATAAAAAATTTATATAATATTGTGAGCAAAGAAATCTAAATCTACATACACAAATAAGCATACATTTTCATTTATCTTAATCAAATTAAAAGGAAACATTTCTTTAATTGTATAATTTTATATTTATTCAAATCAAATAAAAATAATTCGACGATTGTATACTATTTAGAGATTATAAATTTACTATAACTTAGTTTAAATTTGAAATGGAGAGCAGAATAAAATATAAAAACGAAGAAAATCTAAATTGCCCAGTTTTTAATTCAATTCTCGGAAAGCGCATTGAGACGCTTTATTCGTTGATTATGCTGGATTAAGAAAAAAAGTAATTATCTGGCATTATTTCTTTTCATTGAATATTCTAAATTCTCTTACATGAATATTTCAACACCAACGATAATTGAATTTTCGTGTGGCAGGCGTACAAAAAAGATTAACGCCATTTGTTAAAATTTAATTAACTTGTAATTAAGATATTCCCTTATCAAATTAAAATAAAAACATAAATTAGTTGTTAACGCTTTTTTTAATGTGTCAGTTAGGCGTTGACATTATCGTAATGAAAATATCAGCCTTGTTTTGATAATATTTTTAAAGCCATGCATCTTCCATATAATTATATGTAATTTAATATTTTACAAGTACCGGTTGAAAAGTTTTACGTTATATTTATTGCAATAAAATACACGTTTTGTCGTTATTAATGTGTACGAATAAAACAATATTTTTGTTTGATTGTTTTAATTTAAATTATGTCACACAGCCTTATGTTTTTTTCTTCGGTTTGCATCAATTTGTGTGTACAAATACAGTTTTACAGAGTAACGTTATTGCACGAAGCGTTGTAAGCTTACACTAAAGCTGAGTTACCTTACAGCTTCTAAATAAAGTTACACACCATCATACAACGGAGTTAGGTTACGTCATAAAAAAAGGAGTAAACAAAAGAAGTGACACCAAAGTTGTCGCCACATTTAAGGGGGATTTAACTGTTTCACTATATTGCATAATATTATAATATCTGTAGAACTGCTTAGTGGTTATTATTTTATAGTTTGAATTTCAATTTGAAGTTAGTTAAGTTATCTAAAGTCGGAATCGACCTTGCAACAATTTGATTACATGAATGTCACTTGACCAACAACTGCCTAATAGACTGTTTTAAAGTGTCATTTCCTGTTACAGTGTATGTCTCTTATGTTGACAGATCTCTATTACAATTAAGTGATCTTCTTAATTTCGAACCATGGTCAAGTAAAGAGGTCGACACCTGAGCTTGCAACCAATGGAAGCGTGGGCGACATAGTACTCGAACACCGTAGGACTTAAAATTCCACGGACTTTAAGATCAGGTCTGTTGTAGGGGACTCGAGGATCTTCTCTTTTAATACATTTTAGATTTTTATGTCATTTATCAGTAGAAATTCAATTGCTATATAAGACTTTTAGTAGTAAATTGAATGCTCATCTGAAACTCCAACAGAAGAATAACGTCAAAGAAGTATGTCATATCCAAAACCACACGGACACGTTAAGCCCATATAATGACGTATCTAACAGCACTTGAGGTTTAAAGCTTCGCTACATATTTATAGCGAGCTGCATTTTTAAAATAAGGCCAAAATCAACCGACATTCGAAAAAAAGCATTAAAAATTTCATTAATATTTATTTTGAAATCAATCATCCAGCACATTTAAAGAGCCAAGTGCACTTGAAAGTGCCAAGTGACAAAAAGGTGAAAACGGGAAAATGAGCTTTAAAGTATTTAGTTTGCACTCATATCTGTAAAAAACGTTACTTGGAAACCGTAAAAAATATACTAAACTTTAAGTTTATGAAAAATTGGAAACTAGTTATCGTTAAAAAGGTTAGTAATGTGGTCATAGACACTAAAATCTCATTTTTTTTTAAAAAATGTCACTTAGCACGTTCTTTCACTAAGCTCTCCATTTGATGGACGATCGCATATCTCTTTTCAAAAGATATCTTGCTAACTCATTTAAGTAAGGCGCAAGGCGTATTTTCGATCGATATATATTTCGTTTTCAATTGATCGTAAATAGAAATCGAAATTGGAAAATTCAAATTCGGGTCGGTGATCTCTGATGGGAGGAGTATTTGTTTCGAGATTTGATTTGCCTGAATGACGCCCGCTATATCCAATTTGAATTGCCCGCTATATCCAATTTGAATTCTGGTGATCCTGATACCGCAGATCAATTTCGAAACTTTTATGACTTCTCAGATGAGGTCTCTATATGCAAGGGATTTCCAAAGCTGGGTTTAAGAAAGAAAACGATCTTTTAGTTGAAAGTATATTTAAATGGAAAAAATATATTAATGCTTTATATAAATTTAATACGGACTCAGATTAATTGCCGGTTTTCATAAATAGCCGTAGCAAAAAAATAAAATGCATATTCTTCAAAACATATTTTCTAATAAATTCAAAAAAGCTATTATTAGGATTTCATTATGTAAGGAATTTAATTTCTAATTTTGAATTTTCGTTTAGAAAATAAAATGTGCATTGCATCTTTTTTTAAAAAAAATATTTACATTTAAACTGACTACTTGTTCTTCTCTTTAATCAGAAAAATATCTTTAGTAAAAAAATATTACTATCTGCTCATTATATTACGACCAGTAACAGTTTAATTGTACCTCGTGGGATGTTTTTTTTAAAAGTATGGTTGAGATTAGAATACGGAAACTTCTCGATGAGAGGCAGACGTTCGTACAACTCTGCCATTGAGAATTAATTTCCAAGAATTTAATTTTTGTATTCGTTCATGGAGAGAATGAATCTCATGGTCACGTGACATTTACTAGCCAATCATTTTAGGGTTAAAATAGTTAGTTTCTTCTTTACGGGAAAGTATCAGAATTTTTGTTGACTTGCTAAGGTAAATACTGAGAAAATGTAGTTTGACCGTCCCCGTCTTATCGCTTAAAAACATGTTGGCCATAATATTAAACGGGCAACAAAACGGACAATTTTTTTATTATTTGACATTATTTTAACATTGTAATTGTAGATATTTTTCAAATATGGATCAATATTTTCATGGATTTCTACAAATTCTCCAGAATGTAATTATTATGATAATTTTAAAGTCATTATAATACATAAAACCACATGATTAAAATTTATTTATTATAGGCATCATAATTCAAAAAATTAAAAATATAGCAATCACATTTCAAATCTTATCACCTCAAAATTATAGAAAATTTTTTGGAACTTTAGATATTTTGGATGTTTTCCATTCCACCATTTCAAAACTCTACAAAGCATTCCTAAAACAATGCTACAACAATGTCAAATATGTAATTAAGTAGTTAACATACCAAAGAGAAAGAAAACAGAAAACGAAAGTAAGTACAGCATCGATTCGCAAATGGAGCTTAGGAATACTTTATATGCTTAGAATCAAAATAATTTTATCCTGAAAATGAATTAAACCCTTTTCCCTCGAAATAGGGTTAGTTTGTTAATTTTAAGGTAACACAACTGAGAAGAAAAATGTTTTAACCTTTGTTGGAAATTACTTCATTCTGCTTCTGAAAGCCGCCTTTGAAGCCAGGGATTTTGACCAGCTGTTTATTTTGCGAGGGAGGAAATTTCCTTACGTTGTTTGGAAGATATACAGGATAAGGAATTTGAGTAAGATATCTTATTTCAAAAACCTAGAAATTCCAGAGATTTTTAGAATTTGTTCCGTTGGAGATTTTTTTTCGAAATATTGTAGATTTGTAAACTTAAGTTTTGATATAGTTTTTTTTAAGGGACACGTTCTTTTTAGGCTGTAAAAAATGCTTTTAAAATGAAATATGAATGCGTGCCCGTTTTCTTTAAAGATTTTAATGATACCAAGCAAAAGAAACAAGATCCCGACGTAAGTTGAGCTACAAAAGAGGCTTAGAAAGAAATGGTAAACTTTGTTTAAAGAATGTAGACCGTTATGTTACTTACAGTTTTTACATGTAGTGTACATGCATTGTCAAAACGGTAATTTTAATGTTATTACAGTGGTCTAAAGTTTTGATTGAGTCTTAACAATGACCTCATAGTTGAGATAATGAAAAAAAAACATCTAAAAAAAGAAATAACTATTCTAACAATACTTCTACTAAGCAACAATTTTTATTTCCATTTTTTGCTGGGCAGCTTCTATAGCCAGTCAACCTGCAAACGGTTTATTTTGTACAATACATGACAGTTATTTTCTGACAATGAAATTTCTCGTATCCTTTTTTAAAGTTAGTTTTGTACTTTGTTCATCAATCTAATATTGCATAAACTAATTTTCCAACTTGTTTAACCTAAACAAGAATCCAAAGTTAAAATACATTCCCATAAATACACAAATATAAATATATAATCCATTTATATTTCATCTGAAATCTGTTTTCCGCAACCACGAAAACGTACAACCGATTTCGTACAACTGTATTCCGAACAACATAATACGTGCAAAGCCCGATCCTATTACATCAGGCACTGGCGACCCAAACCAAATTTTGATTCAATCAACCATACAAGAAGGCAAAAGTTAGGAATTCCGAATTCGCTATGTTTGTATGTAGTAGCAAGGGAGATTGGTTTATGTAATCTGCTGAGTTGTGGTATGAGGAAATAAGAGTTACTGTGGATCAGATATTGTTTTTTGTAATATGTTCCAGAGTCGAAATAAGATCTTAAGCGTCAGAGTCGAAACTATATAAGTATATTTTATTAGAAAGTTGTTATTACGGGAAAGAATATATGTCCTTTGTATACCAAGTTAAGTTTTACTTTATGTTTATTCTACAACCAAATATTTATTTTTAATATCAAGTCAAAAAGTTAATGTAATTACACTGGAAAAAAATCCAAATCTAACAAAAAAATTAATTCAAATTAGATTGCAAAGTAACCTGGGAACAGCAATGTTCCAAATTGGAAAGTGTCTCTTTGTGATACAAAGTAAATATTAAAAGTGTCAATTTTAGGTTTATGGAAGAAACCATGTTATAGTTATTACTTTTCCATAATGGGTAAAGTTTTAACTCGTTTTAGGTATATTTTGAGCTATAATTTAAGTATGAAGCGCGTTCGGAAGTGGACCCAAAATTAAATTTTTGTTAACCTATTTGGGATCACAAAGAGACCAATTCAATGCGCATCATTACTACAACCAAATATCTAACAACCAGAGTTGAACGAATAGCATAATCCGAATATTCAAAGTTATACGAATATCCCCCAAATCACCCCCAACCTGCGAATCCGATTAAGAATATCCGCATTTGTTCCTTATAAGAATACGAATAAATTTGCTGTACTAATATCCGTACGCATATTCCCAAATATGTGTACGGATATTAGTACAACGGGGAAACTATACAAATATTCTTGTAGTCGAAGCTGAAATACACAGAGATGTTGTTGTTGTTACTAATGCCACTTTGGAAAACTCAAGCTCTTCCCGCGGAGCGGGCAAGGATTAAGGCAAATGGGTGCGGTTCCTAAAGAGAGATGCCCGTGTAGAGACTACACGGCATGAATCCGTCTTGGCATCGTACTGACAGATGCTGCCATCTATCGCCACCTCCGCAATTTAGACATGTCCCTGAAGGGGAGGGAAATAGTGTCCAGGGACACGTACCCGTGAGAAACTACGCAATGACCGCCCGCAGGACTTTCGGACCCACAGATTTAACGAGCACGTATTCCGCATATACTCGGTGGGTCTTCAGTTGGATATCGGGGACTCCGATCGGCGGGACCTTCCTTCCAACGATAATATTTGGGTAAAAGAATGCCTCATGAGATCGATGCAACTCTAGTTCAAGGCTAATACGTTATGTTAATCATAGACAAAGTCTGATTGTTTTTAATTAATGGTCACCCAGGTGGTTCACCTATAAGAAAGTGATACTTTACGTTAAAGGTTTAGTAGATTAGTTTGGTGAAAATTTTAAATAGGAAAGTGAAATGGTAAGTATTTCACTCAACAAGGAAATTGGACATGAAGACTTCGTCCGATCCTGATTCTGTTTAGCGTTTTAAGGTGAACATTTACCACAGAGCTCACCGATGGGACTGTTCGTTTCTCGACAATAAATTTGGCAACTTCTGTAGCTTCAGCCGTTGGCAAGGCTTTAGTCACCGTGAATCTTGTGAGATAATCAGTGCAAACAACTATCCATCGGTTTCCACTTTGGCTGACTGGGAAGCGTCCAAGTAGATCAATGCCAATCTTAGCAAATGGGAGATCAGGAGGTTCAATAGGATGAAGTTGTCCTGGTGGTAACTGGGGCGGTGTTTTGCGTCTCTGGCAGTCTCTACAGTGTGACACATATCGACGAGTGCTCCGTACAACCCTGGCCAATAGTATTTTCGTCTTATTCTATCGTAGGTCTTCGCAATCCCAAGTGACCCGCGGTAGGTGCGTCATGAAGACTTTTCAAGATATCGAAGTTGTTTTGGTACCACTAAAAGCCACGGTTGTTAAATCGGGTCAAAATTACTCTTGTATAACACACCTCCCTTTAGGAGGAAATTTTGATATTCTTCACCCCTTTTGAGAATTTTAATTATAGACTTCTGCCTTTTGTCTTTCAACTGTTCCTTTTTATAGTCAGTGATGGTTGCAAGGAATGGTATGTCGTCGTTCCCCTCAATGAAGGACTCTGTAAGAGGTTTCCTTGACAAAGAATCGGCGTCGGAATGTTTGCGACCGCTCTTGTATACAATTTCGATGTCATACTCTTGCAGCCTTAATGCCCATCGAGCAAGTCGGCCTGATGGATCCTTAACGTTGGCAAGCCAGCATAAAGAATGGTGATCCGTCACTACAGTGAATGGTCTCCCAAAGACGTAAGGGCGGAATTTACTAATAGCCCAGATGACTGCTAGGCACTCCTTTTCGGTAGTAGAATAGTTCTTTTCAGCTGGAGTTAGAGACCTTGAGGCATAGGCTATTGGTCTTTCTGTACCGTTCTGTTCTTGAACTAGGACTGCACCGATGCCGTAACCACTGGCGTCCTAATGTATCAGGGTCTTAGCATGTGGCAAATAGTGTCCCAATACAGGGTCTCCAGTCAGTAATTTCTTAAGAGTTATGAACGACATTGCTTGTGATAGGTTCCATGAAAATTTCACATCCTTCTTGAGTAATTCATGTAAGGGCTTAGCTATGTCCGCAAAGTTTCTTATGAAGCGTCGATAGTACGAGCAGAGCCCTAAAAAGGTGCGGACGTCTGTTATATTCTGGGGAATCGGAAATTTTTCAACCGCTACCACCTTTTCGGGATCAGGATAAATTCCATGTGCGTCTACCAAGTGTCCTAATATTGTCAATTTCTTCTTACCAAAACAGCATTTCTTTGAGTTCAATGTTAGACCTGCGTCCTGGATGCATTTTAAGACTTTTCTCAGCCGCTGTTGATGTTCTCGGAAATCTGGTGCATACACGATGACATCGTCAAGATAACAAAGGCAGATGTTCCATTTTAGGCCTCGTAGGACTGTGTCCATCATGCGCTCAAATGTAGCTGGCGCGTTGCATAACCCAAAAGGCATGACCTTGAACTCAAAGAGGCCATCCGGAGTCACAAAGGCCGTCTTTTCCCGGTCTTTATCGTCCACCTCTATTTGCCAATACCCTGACTTCAGGTCCATCAAAGAAAATATTCGTGCACCGGCAAGGCAGTCCAAAGCATCGTCAATTCGTGGGAGAGGATAAACGTCCTTTTTTGTCACTCTGTTTAATCTACGATAGTCGACGCAAAATCGCCATTCTCCATTCTTCTTTTTCACAAGCACGACAGGGGAAGACCACGGACTTTCGGATTGTTGTATAACGTCCGCTTTAAACATCTTGTGAACCTCGTCCTCAATTACACGCCTCTCAGCCGGGGATATTCGATAAGGTCTTTGCTTGATTGGAGGGCTATCATCGGTGTTGATCTTGTGTTTTACTTTAGTGCATCCCGATCTTTTCGTTGTTTGATTGAAGTAAAAATGTCATTAAATTCTTCTAGCATTTGTAGAAGGGCGTCCCTTTCGACAGGGGTTAGACCATCATCAAGGCATTCTTTTAATTTTCCACGAACATCACGCTGCCCAGAGTGGTGTCCCGTATCCACGTGTTGATTCTCATCTTTCAGGCTACAAATTATGTTGTCGGCGTCGTCTATACTAGCAATGCTAGCTATGTTCATTCCTTTGGTATCATTTGAACTCACCGGGAGAAATTCGTTACCCAAACTTTACAATGACTATCTTCAACGTCGATAATTGAGGCTGGTATGGAGAGTTCTCTTTCACCCATAAGAATTTTGTTACCAGAAATCAGTGCTTTACCTGCAACTTGTACGCTTGGGCTAACGGCACATATTTGTTTTGCTGCATTTCCGTCAATGATGTAGTCTTTAGCTGCAAATAAGGAAAAATGGGATTCATTTGATGCCGCATCTTCTGGAAGTATCTCTGCCAATTGGATTTCTTCCTTACCACAATCAATAACTGCATCAGTTGCACGGAAAAAGTCCCATCCTAGAATCATTTGGTGACTGCATTTGGGGAACACTAAAAATTCAAAGGCTCCAATGGTTCCATTTGAGTTGACTTTTAACACACATCGTCCTGTGGCTGCTACAGGTGAGCCGTCCGCTGTTTTAAGGAGAGGACCATGCTCAGAAAACATAGGAGTATTGAGCCGTCGTCGTAACTCTTCCGATATGATGGAGTAGTCCGCGCCCGAATCTATGAGGGCTTTAACACAATGTCCATTTACGTTGACAAATATATTATTCTTTTTCAGCTTGCTCGTGACATACGTCGGAGGATTTTCTTCGAAAGCGGCCTCACCTCCCATACAGGTCGCCTGGCTTAGTTTTCCTCATCGGATCGGCGTGGAGAACGGCTGGGTCGGCGTACTGGTGATAGCGACTGTCTTCGATTTGCTGAACGGCGAGGATAAGGGGAACTGCTTCTGTACGTGGATGGTGTAGGATAGTTGTTGTCGTCGTAACTGCGAACAGATTCGGTATCAAAATCTCGTCTAGTATAGGGTGTGCGTGCAGCCCTTGCAGTAGAGAACACTTGGCGTCTTTCTCGACAATACATCAGCACGTGTCCAGGGCGTCCACAATGGTAGCAGAGGGGCACGTCATCATTGGTTCTCCATACGTCTGTCTTTCTAGGAGGTGTGGCTTCGATTCTTGTAGGTCGTCTTGTCTGTGGCCTACTGAAAGCTGAGCGTCTTGGAGGGATAACAGCGCTCTTTCTTCGAGACGTCAATGGTGCCAAAGCTTCTATGACTTCTTCCCGCACTAAGGAAGCAACATCAATAGGGGTATCGAGATCGTACTGCCGACTCTGAATTTCAGGCAGGACTTTCTGAATTTCTTCTCGGACGATTTGGCGAACCATGGATTTAATGTCGCTAAGGTCTTCACCGGCTCCTGAACCAAGGGTGGCGATATTTGACAGTCTCTGGTATCTTGGTTTGATAATACGTCCTCGTCGCAAGCTTTCAATTTGACGGCACTTTTTTACTAATGCTTCGGCTGAATCGTACTCCTGAACCAGTAGGATCTGGTATAGATCTTCGCTTATCCCTTTCATTAAATGGGATATTTTTCCTTCTTCCGACATAGAGCTATCAACTTTTCGACACAGTGCAAGTACGTCTTGAATATAAGCCTCGGATGTTTCACCAACTTGTTGAGCTCTGGTTTGTAAGACTCTTTCGGCGTGACGTTTGGCTTCATCATTCCGACTGAAGGTGTTG
Source organism: Oedothorax gibbosus (assembly GCA_019343175.1). Lineage (NCBI taxonomy): Eukaryota > Metazoa > Arthropoda > Arachnida > Araneae > Linyphiidae > Oedothorax > Oedothorax gibbosus. Next base: position 116,411 of record JAFNEN010000657.1, on the reverse strand, counting down.
TTAAGATTTTCGCAAAAAGCCTTCCAGTTGGTAAAGAGATTTTCATTGTTGTCGAACCACTGGCGGGCAGTGTCGGCAAGGTAAAACACAACATTCGCTAGGCGCATCTGTTCATCCCAGTGGTTGAAAGAGGAAATACGCTCAAAGTCTTTCAGCCATGCTGAGGCATCTTGTTGGCCATGTCCAGAGAAGAGGACGGGATTCCTGGGCAGCTGGTAGGCCAGGATAGGGACTGTATTTGGATTCCAACTTGTAGAAGATTGCTCTTCCGTTCTCTCTGGTGGCTTCTGTTCATCTTCGTTTCCGTCGGCCATCTTTTTCGAAATCCTTGTTGGATTTGGTAGCGAACCAAATTCGGGGGATATTCCTTGTAGCCGAAGGCTTCGGCGTAGCTCTGCCGTTGTAAAGGCTTCTTACCCAGCGCTTCCACCAAACTGTCGCGTAGATGGCGAGGGGAATACGTTAACGTGTTGAATTCAAATAATGACAAGGTAGCTATAGGTTTCAACTCAAGACTTTTAATGACCCAACTGGCTGGTTACAATCCTTTATATAAGGAAGTAGAACCTTCTAGTCTAGAAGGTTCTAGAAATGAAATAATTTACATAATTAAGAAATAAGCTGGAAATAATGATAAACCAAACTAAGAAATAACGAAATTAGAAAAAGAGGCTACGTCCGGGCTCGATCCCATGAACTTCTGTTTAGCGGTAGCGTACTTTACCACAGAGCCACGATCTTCTAAACATTCAAGCCTTACTTTGTTACACTATAAACGAATCAGAAGAAGAAGCTGGTGATGCTATGGATGATGATGATATGACTATATATATTGATTATCGTCCTTGTTCCGATAGTGAGTCTAATGAATTGACGGAAAATGAAGACATTACTGGTGATCCTGTGGATACGATAGATGAAGCATTAGGATATTATGTGGTTCAGAATTATAATTCCAAATACCGAAACTTCGCCATAAATACCTTAAATTTTCATTAGAAAATGGCTTTTGAGTAAAAATTGTGCAAGTTTTGAACGTAGAAGTGAAATTTGAACGACATTCAGTGCTGGGATCTAAAGTACCCCCTAGCGAGTGACGATGTTTTTCTTAGGAGCGCGAGTGCTGCCGGGTTAAATTAAACTTTTGTGTAACTTTAATCCATAAAACTGGATGGAGCTATGTTTTTAACACTTTTCTGGAGTTATACGCAACACGGTTTTACAGTGTAATTTCCTGAAACAATATTGTGTAAAGATCAGGAAAATAATATTACAGTAAAAATTACTTTTTAATCACACACAAACTACTTTTTAAAACTCTTTTCGAAAATACTTCAATGGAACTTCCTCAACAAATTTCGTGGAACAAACTCACGCATATCATTGTTTCAATTACCAAGATAAACATCTATAAATATATTTCCAATCATTCCATCAAACTTTGAACTCGTTTCGAAACTAATTTTAAGTAATTTTCGTTCTTATATGAAGAGTATTCATGCAATACCCATTTTGAGAAGACTCTTTATCACTATATCGAATCTTTTATGGGATTTTAATCCAAAACTGAGAAGTTAAGACCCCATGCACCACTTATGCCCACGAGATTGTTGGAAAACTTATCGACTGATTTTACGACTTAGAACAGACGGTTGAATAATATACTTTAAACGGGGTTTAAAAGGAATCAAAGTTTGGATGTTTAAATCGTACTTTACACGGACAAGTGATGTTTTGACAATGTTTATTCATAACATGTACTTCAATTTTCAAACATTCAAGCCTTACTTTGTTACACTTCTCCTCCCTAAGAGTGCAGCGTCACGCTGCAGTTTTGTTTGACTCCTCGTCACCGGTCTTCTAGAAACTGTCTCGGTTCTTTCCTCTCTTAACTGTTCTTCTGGTTCGTTGTAGGGTTTCATCCTGAGGACGTGGACAACATCTTTAATATTACGCCTTTTTCTATCTTTTTCCAAGCTTTCAACTTCGTAGGTCACATCGGAAATACGTTGTGTTATTTTGTATGGTCCGAAGTAGCGCCTCAATAGCTTCTCCGACAGTCCAACTTTCCTAATTGGTGTATAAACCCAGACTAGGTCCCCGATGGCATAGGACACATGTCTATGCTTAGCGTCGTATCGTCGTTTGTCGGAAGCTTGGGCTTCGAGTATATGGAGTTTGGCTAGCTGTCTCGCTTCTTCAGCTCGGGTGACAAGATGTTGAACGTATTTGTCGTCATGACCATTGTTAGTGTGAGGCAGAATAACGTCTAGGGGGTCATGATGTCTCGTCCATGTACTAGGAAGAAGGGGCTGAACCCTGTGGTGTCTTGCTTAGAAGAATTGTAGGCAAATGTCACAAAGGGGAGAATGGTATCCCAGTTCCTTTGTTCGACGTCAACATACATGGACAACATATCGGGAGCGTTTTGTTAAATCTTTCAGTGAGCCCATTGGTTTGTGGGTGATAAGCCGTCGTAAGTAGGTGAGAAGTTTGGCACAAGTGATTTATATCCTTTACAAGGTTGGACAAGAAGGACCGTCCCCGATCACTAATCAGTTTTCTGGGTGCACCATGCTTCAGAATGACTTCCTCGACAATAAATTTGGCAACTTCTGTAGCTTCAGCCGTTGGCAAGGCTTTAGTCACCGTGAATCTTGTGAGATAATCAGTGCAAACAATTATCCATCGGTTTCCACTTTGGCTGACTGGGAAGCGTCCAAGTAGATCAATGCCAATCTTAGCAAATGGGAGATCAGGAGGTTCAATAGGATGAAGTTGTCCTGGTGGTAACTGGGGCGGTGTTTTGCGTCTCTGGCAGTCTCTACAGTGTGACACATATCGACGAGTGCTGCCGTACAACCCTGGCCAATAGTATTTTCGTCTTATTCTATCGTAGGTCTTCGCAAATCCCAAGTGACCCGCGGTAGGTGCGTCATGAAGACTTTTCAAGATATCGAAGTTGTTTTGGTACCACTAAAAGCCACGGTTGTTAAATCGGGTCAAAATTACTCTTGTATAACACACCTCCCTTTAGGAGGAAATTTTGATATTCTTCACCCCTTTTGAGAATTTTAATTATAGACTTCAGCCTTTTGTCTTTCAACTGTTCCTTTTTATAGTCAGTGATGGTTGCAAGGAATGGTATGTCGTCGTTCCCCTCAATGAAGGACTCTGTAAGAGGTTTCCTTGACAAAGAATCGGCGTCGGAATGTTTGCGACCGCTCTTGTATACAATTTCGATGTCATACTCTTGCAGCCTTAATGCCCATCGAGCAAGTCGGCCTGATGGATCCTTAACGTTGGCAAGCCAGCATAAAGAATGGTGATCCGTCACTACAGTGAATGGTCTCCCAAAGACGTAAGGGCGGAATTTACTAATAGCCCAGATGACTGCTAGGCACTCCTTTTCGGTAGTAGAATAGTTCTTTTCAGCTGGAGTTAGAGACCTTGAGGCATAGGCTATTGGTCTTTCTGTACCGTTCTGTTCTTGAACTAGGACTGCACCGATGCCGTAACCACTGGCGTCCTAATGTATCAGGGTCTTAGCATGTGGCAAATAGTGTCCCAATACAGGGTCTCCAGTCAGTAATTTCTTAAGAGTTATGAACGACATTGCTTGTGATAGGTTCCATGAAAATTTCACATCCTTCTTGAGTAATTCATGTAAGGGCTTAGCTATGTCCGCAAAGTTTCTTATGAAGCGTCGATAGTACGAGCAGAGCCCTAAAAAGGTGCGGACGTCTGTTATATTCTGGGGAATCGGAAATTTTTCAACCGCTACCACCTTTTCGGGATCAGGATAAATTCCATGTGCGTCTACCAAGTGTCCTAATATTGTCAATTTCTTCTTACCAAAACAGCATTTCTTTGAGTTCAATGTTAGACCTGCGTCCTGGATGCATTTTAAGACTTTTCTCAGCCGCTGTTGATGTTCTCGGAAATCTGGTGCATACACGATGACATCGTCAAGATAACAAAGGCAGATGTTCCATTTTAGGCCTCGTAGGACTGTGTCCATCATGCGCTCAAATGTAGCTGGCGCGTTGCATAACCCAAAAGGCATGACCTTGAACTCAAAGAGGCCATCCGGAGTCACAAAGGCCGTCTTTTCCCGGTCTTTATCGTCCACCTCTATTTGCCAATACCCTGACTTCAGGTCCATCAAAGAAAATATTCGTGCACCGGCAAGGCAGTCCAAAGCATCGTCAATTCGTGGGAGAGGATAAACGTCCTTTTTTGTCACTCTGTTTAATCTACGATAGTCGACGCAAAATCGCCATTCTCCATTCTTCTTTTTCACAAGCACGACAGGGGAAGACCACGGACTTTCGGATTGTTGTATAACGTCCGCTTTAAACATCTTGTGAACCTCGTCCTCAATTACACGCCTCTCAGCCGGGGATATTCGATAAGGTCTTTGCTTGATTGGAGGGCTATCATCGGTGTTGATCTTGTGTTTTACTTTAGTGCATCCCGATCTTTTCGTTGTTTGATTGAAGTAAAAAATGTCATTAAATTCTTCTAGCATTTGTAGAAGGGCGTCCCTTTCGACAGGGGTTAGACCATCATCAAGGCATTCTTTTAATTTTCCACGAACATCACGCTGCCCAGAGTGGTGTCCCGTATCCACGTGTTGATTCTCATCTTTCAGGCTACAAATTATGTTGTCGGCGTCGTCTATACTAGCAATGCTAGCTATGTTCATTCCTTTGGTATCATTTGAACTCACCGGGAGAAATTCGTTACCCAAACTTTACAATGACTATCTTCAACGTCGATAATTGAGGCTGGTATGGAGAGTTCTCTTTCACCCATAAGAATTTTGTTACCAGAAATCAGTGCTTTACCTGCAACTTGTACGCTTGGGCTAACGGCACATATTTGTTTTGCTGCATTTCCGTCAATGATGTAGTCTTTAGCTGCAAATAAGGAAAAATGGGATTCATTTGATGCCGCATCTTCTGGAAGTATCTCTGCCAATTGGATTTCTTCCTTACCACAATCAATAACTGCATCAGTTGCACGGAAAAAGTCCCATCCTAGAATCATTTGGTGACTGCATTTGGGGAACACTAAAAATTCAAAGGCTCCAATGGTTCCATTTGAGTTGACTTTTAACACACATCGTCCTGTGGCTGCTACAGGTGAGCCGTCCGCTGTTTTAAGGAGAGGACCATGCTCAGAAAACATAGGAGTATTGAGCCGTCGTCGTAACTCTTCCGATATGATGGAGTAGTCCGCGCCCGAATCTATGAGGGCTTTAACACAATGTCCATTTACGTTGACAAATATATTATTCTTTTTCAGCTTGCTCGTGACATACGTCGGAGGATTTTCTTCGAAAGCGGCCTCACCTCCCATACAGGTCGCCTGGCTTAGTTTTCCTCATCGGATCGGCGTGGAGAACGGCTGGGTCGGCGTACTGGTGATAGCGACTGTCTTCGATTTGCTGAACGGCGAGGATAAGGGGAACTGCTTCTGTACGTGGATGGTGTAGGATAGTTGTTGTCGTCGTAACTGCGAACAGATTCGGTATCAAAATCTCGTCTAGTATAGGGTGTGCGTGCAGCCCTTGCAGTAGAGAACACTTGGCGTCTTTCTCGACAATACATCAGCACGTGTCCAGGGCGTCCACAATGGTAGCAGAGGGGCACGTCATCATTGGTTCTCCATACGTCTGTCTTTCTAGGAGGTGTGGCTTCGATTCTTGTAGGTCGTCTTGTCTGTGGCCTACTGGAAGCTGAGCGTCTTGGAGGGATAACAGCGCTCTTTCTTCGAGACGTCAATGGTGCCAAAGCTTCTATGACTTCTTCCCGCACTAAGGAAGCAACATCAATAGGGGTATCGAGATCGTACTGCCGACTCTGAATTTCAGGCAGGACTTTCTGAATTTCTTCTCGGACGATTTGGCGAACCATGGATTTAATGTCGCTAAGGTCTTCACCGGCTCCTGAACCAAGGGTGGCGATATTTGACAGTCTCTGGTATCTTGGTTTGATAATACGTCCTCGTCGCAAGCTTTCAATTTGACGGCACTTTTTTACTAATGCTTCGGCTGAATCGTACTCCTGAACCAGTAGGATCTGGTATAGATCTTCGCTTATCCCTTTCATTAAATGGGATATTTTTCCTTCTTCCGACATAGAGCTATCAACTTTTCGACACAGTGCAAGTACGTCTTGAATATAAGCCTCGGATGTTTCACCAACTTGTTGAGCTCTGGTTTGTAAGACTCTTTCGGCGTGACGTTTGGCTTCATCATTCCGACTGAAGGTGTTGTTAAGATTTTCGCAAAAAGCCTTCCAGTTGGTAAAGAGATTTTCATTGTTGTCGAACCACTGGCGGGCAGTGTCGGCAAGGTAAAACACAACATTCGCTAGGCGCATCTGTTCATCCCAGTGGTTGAAAGAGGAAATACGCTCAAAGTCTTTCAGCCATGCTGAGGCATCTTGTTGGCCATGTCCAGAGAAGAGGACGGGATTCCTGGGCAGCTGGTAGGCCAGGATAGGGACTGTATTTGGATTCCAACTTGTAGAAGATTTCTCTTCCGTTCTCTCTGGTGGCTTCTGTTCATCTTCGTTTCCGTCGGCCATCTTTTTCGAAATCCTTGTTGGATTTGGTAGCGAACCAAATTCGGGGGATATTCCTTGTAGCCGAAGGCTTCGGCGTAGCTCTGCCGTTGTAAAGGCTTCTTACCCAGCGATTCCACCAAACTGTCGCGTAGATGGCGAGGGGAATACGTTAACGTGTTGAATTCAAATAATGACAAGGTAGCTATAGGTTTCAACTCAAGACTTTTAATGACCCAACTGGCTGGTTACAATCCTTTATATAAGGAAGTAGAACCTTCTAGTCTAGAAGGTTCTAGAAATGAAATAATTTACATAATTAAGAAATAAGCTGGAAATAATGATAAACCAAACTAAGAAATAACGAAATTAGAAAAAGAGGCTACGTCCGGGCTCGATCCCATGAACTTCTGTTTAGCGGTAGGATTTACCGAGCCGATTTTAACATTCAGCCTACTGTACACTAGAACGAATCGAAGAAAAGCTGGTGATGCTATGGTTATACTATAATGACTATCAGATAGAATTAATGTATGTCTATGGATGATATATATGACTATATATTTGATTATCGTCCTTTGTTCCGATAGTGAGTCTAATGAATTGACGGAAAATGAAGACATTACTGGTGATCCTGTGGATACGATAGATGAAGCATTAGGATATTATGTGGTTCAGAATTATAATTCCAAATACCGAAACATCGCCTAATAACCTTAAATTTTCATTAGAAAATGGCTTTTGAGTAAAAATTGTGCAAGTTTTGAACGTAGAAGTGAAATTTGAACGACATTCAGTGCTGGGATCTAAAGTACCCCCTAGCGAGTGACGATGTTTTTCTTAGGAGCGCGAGTGCTGCCGGGTTAAATTAAACTTTTGTGTAACTTTAATCCATAAAACTGGATGGAGCTATGTTTTTAACACTTTTCTGGAGTTGTACGCAACACGGTTTTACAGTGTAATTTCCTGAAACAATATTGTGTAAAGATCAGGAAAATAATATTACAGTAAAAATTACTTTTTAATCACACACAAACTACTTTTTAAAACTCTTTTCGAAAATACTTCAATGGAACTTCCTCAACAAATTTCGTGGAACAAACTCACGCATATCATTGTTTCAATTACCAAGATAAACATCTATAAATATATTCCCAATCATTCCATCAAACTTTGAACTCGTTTCGAAACTAATTTTAAGTAATTTTCGTTCTTATATGAAGAGTATTCATGCAATACCCATTTTGAGAAGACTCTTTATCACTATATCGAATCTTTTATGGGATTTTAATCCAAAACTGAGAAGTTAAGACCCCATGCACCACTTATGCCCACGAGATTGTTGGAAAACTTATCGACTGATTTTACGACTTAGAACAGACGGTTGAATAATATACTTTAAACGGGGTTTAAAAGGAATCAAAGTTTGGATGTTTATATCGTACTTTACACGGACAAGTGATGTTTTGACAATGTTTATTCATAACATGTACTTCAATTTTCAAAGTTTGATATGCCCCTCTTTATGGGCATTTTGAGTCTGACTTTGGCCGTATTGCATCAAAACACTCAATTGATACCTAGAAACATTTTAAATCAGTTCCGGTGATTAATTTATAGAGCGACGATGCTAAAAGAAAATAACTCTTAATTTTCGACACTTTAAATATGATGTAAAGCAAATGCTGGAAAATATATTGAGACTCATACGTGTTGGTACTTGTAAAACGTATCACATTTCGATAGGAATATTTCTACGAAGTCCAGGATTCATCAGTACATTCTTCTAAGCTATTTTCGAAAACATTTCAACGGTACTTGCTGCCGCAATTTTGGTAAACAAGGTCACGAATATCATTGTGTCAACTACCAAGAACTAAATCTACTTTCCATCAGTCCATCAAAGTTTGAACTCGTTTCCGAATTAATTTAAAGTGACTTCCGTTTGTGGAAGAGGATTTATTTAAAACTCAGACTGAGAAGACTGTTTATCACTATATTGAAACTTTTATAGGTTTTAAATCCGAAACTGAAAAGTTAAGACCCCATGCACCACTTTCGTCCACGTGAAAGTTGGAGATTTATCTACCGATTTTACGACTTAGAGATATACAGTTAAATAATATACTTTAAACGGGGTTTAAAAGGATCGAAGTTAGAATGTTTCTGACATACTTTACATGGACAAGTGATGTGTTTACAATGTTTATTCATAACAACTACGTCACTTTTCAGAGTTAAGTTCGATATATCCTTCTTTATGGGTATTTTGAGTTTGACTTTAAGGTTTGTCAGAATTGCCTCAAGACACTCACTTAATGAATGTCTGGAAACATGTTAAATCATTTCCAGTGATTAATTTTAAGAGCGGCAATCTAAAATAAAATAACTTTAAAATTTTCGATACTTTAAATAAGGTTCAAAGCGAATGCTTAAAACATGAAGATACTTTTATGTGTTTGACAATTACAAAACAAATTACTTTCAATGTAGATATGTATATAAGGATTTCGATTTCTATCTTAAGAAAATAGTTATTAGGTTATAATTTTATCTAATTTGTTTTAAAATGATAATATTCAAATTGCTATCTAATGTCTAAGGGTCTAAAATTAGTATTTAAACAAATGTAAATTGAAAATTTTATAACTTTTGAATTAAGTAATAATTAAATTTTATTGATATTTAAGGTTAAAAAGTGCAAAATTAATATTTAAAAAAGAACTTGTGATGTATCTTCTGTCAAGTAGTTCTTAGAGAACTAGAATAACCTTCTCCTTTACTACTTTGTCACGAAAGTTCTAAAAGTACAGAAACACAAACATATTATAAAAGATATCAGATATCAGATGTCATACCTTTCCAACAAAAAGTAAAACAAAATAAAATCAGACAATTAGAGCTTTTTATACAGACCGTCAAAGACCAGATAGACGAACGAACGGAAAACATACACAAAGCCGGTCGAAAAGTTTTAATACAAGTCTTTGATGTCTTACCTTTAAAACAACAAACATTTTTTTTAATTGGACCATTAGAACCTTAATTCATAATGATAAAATATAATAGATTGTCTTATAAAAGACATAAGCACAGACGAACCAACAAAAAGTATGAAAAAAAGGTTCCTGATTCATAGCTTTCTGAAAAATAAAATTTTAGACGGTTTGAACGGAAAATAAGGCATACCATCTTATAAAGTAAAGGTTTGAGTCTTTCTTTAAACATTTAAAACTTAAAAATTTAAGGAGTTAATAGGTTTTAGACAAAACATGAATTAATCCTTATACGGTTAATCATTCTTTTTTTTGCTTTGGACCTCGTTCGAAAAATATTTTTAATTTAGAAACATAACACTGAAGCGCTCTAATCGCTAACAAATTTAAACCAACGTAAAAAAAAATGTTTGACACACAAAGAAATACTAATTAGTGTGCAAAATAGGTACTGCGATCATATTTAACTAATTATTAAATATAGCCTAACCAGATTAGTTTCAGAGATTAATTTCCCATCAATGAAATCAGTATTAAATGTTTATAAATCATATTTTATTTACGCTGTTTTTGTTTGAAAAAACTATAAACAAATAAAACGGTCATTATTTGCAAAAATTTTTATATCTAGATTTTTGAATAAAAAAACAAAACTGTACTACGAAATGCAATACGTCTGGGCACTCCAATTAAGTCTAACGTGGAAAAATAACACCCCTAATCCACACGTTTACTGAATACTGAACAGGATATACACTACTCTTGCAAGTGCAGATGGATATACTTGCCAAACTTTGGAAGGTTGCACTATTTACACATAATTTAATTCCATGGCATGAATAAGCCTTCAGTTCGTCGTTAAGATAGTTGAACGCTTCAAGAATGTGGCCCTGGCTATATCCTTGCCAAAAATTTCATTAAAACTGTGGCAAAGTTTGTAAATGCAAAACAATTCACCCTTAAATTGCGACTGACAAGCAATCCTGCCTTCAATTATCAGATAGCATTCATACACATTCATCCAATTTCAGCAAGTTAGGTTCACGAAATAATCACATCCCGTTTGCGCAATTCAAAGCACACAATTTTCCACTTGCGAAAACTTCGAAACTTTGCCAGAAATTCACGAGTCATATAATTGATTCAAATAAGGATAGTTTTCACAACTAGAATACTATATAGTTGCTGGGTAGTGTGGAACTAGACACGGTAAATGCAATAATTTAACAAAATTGCAACTCATATTTTAAGTAAAAATATATAAAACATGTTAATTTTTTTTAAATATATTAACTATTTTAAAACAATCGCCATCATCTATACAGTTTGCCCGGCAAAAGTTTTGTTATACGTGATTTATAACACTTGAAAAACAATTCGCTTTAGAACACTTACTATTTACTATAATATTAATAATATATGATTATTTTCATTTTGAACAATTTTCTCTTCTCATTATTATTATATTTTGTTAAGTTTAATCTTAAGAAAGTACTAAAAAATGTCATATTATTTTTTAATTGTACTATTTTAAACTAAAATATAGAATAAATTAACAGCTATTTATAATTTAAACTTCGATTACAGAGAATTTGTTTGGAAATAAAAATGAGCACTATATACAATAACATTTTACTCTCTTTGTATGATTTTAACTCATATTTTTAAACTAATATAACTTCAATGCATTGAAAAAAAGATTGCACAGTAGCGGTTATAGTATGGGTAAGAGTCTAAACTCAATCGGAGGAACGTGCAGAATACCTCAAAAGACGTAAGGTAAAAGGGCAATCTTTCGTGCTCGTCTCGAACCTCTGGGCTACCAACAGTGCGAAAAATGACCAATATGGTATGTTACACTTTACTCAAATGAATTGCATTAATATGGACAGCACACTTGAAACCTCTCTAGAGGTTACAACATTGCAAAACTAAAATTCCAATGAATATGTATCGGATTGCCATTGACAGGTTCCTTTTCTACAAACTGATGTGCTAGCGTAAATGGCTGTGTTAGAATCGGAAATGCTTTGTATTCATTAAATGGATGTGCAGAAATCTAAAATTCCTTTGAAAATATACAACTCCGAATTCTGGATCATTTCCAAAAATTTGAGATGTATACAAAATGTAACATATATTTTGAAGTTTAATGTAAATTAACAAATTTAGATAGTTGAAACTTGGCAAAGTATCAAAATGTTGACTTTAAATGGTTTAATTCTCACACTTCATCATCTCACCGTTAAGCACACTTTCAGTAAAATTTCGTTCTGTGAATATATTTGACAATGGTTGTAAGCTACAAGAATCGTCGCAAATAATCCTCATAAATCTCGTAACGAGCATTTTTAATTCACCCCACGTGTTCCATGTACTTTAAAATGTGTTCCACATGGGTTTTAGAAATATTTTACAATGTGATTTGAGCAAGCGACAAATATAGTGTTCTTCCTGAAAGCGTCTGAAATGCGTTCAGACATTTGAAGTGTATAAAATTTAAATAAAACAAAATGTTGGGCTAATTTATTATAAACTATAAGACTGAGAAATAAGAATTACCTAACATAATTACGATTTGAATTTTCATGCCTAATAATTTACGTTCCTTTGACTGAAAACAGTACTATAAAAACATGTAAGTTCTAAAACTTATCCTTCCACCCTTATCCTTTGTGTGTGTCACAGAAAATCCATTACTTCGCACATGATTAGAATTTAATGTCAGAAAACAATAAAGTTAAATAACGGTAATAATAAACTCAAAGGATTATTTATGCTATAAAAGTTTTACAAGTTGATAATAGTGACCGAAACTTGAAGACTTATGCAACCAGTATAAATAAGTATCTGTAGCTTTTGGTTTGACAAAATACTTATTTCTTTTCAAAACTACATTTTGTGAAAATTATTATATTTTTGTATTGATAAGGCTTTTTTTTTTCCTTTTTTTCAAATAAAAACTTTCCAGGCTCATTAGTTTAACAGAGGATGCCAATATCAATTTTTCCAGGACTGTCATCAGTGTGTATTAATCAACTATGTAAGCAAGTTTTAGAAATTAGGTAGCTGACTTCTAGCAAATGTCAATAATGCAATGCGAAGGAACTAGTTTGAGATTCAAAGAAAGTTAGTTTTTAATTTGGTGATCCTTGATAATTAACCAGCATCTAAAAAAATTAAACATTAAAAAATTAACCTATTGATGTATGATAGACCACAAAGTAAAGTCCCAAAAAACAGATGCACGCATGTTTTAAGCACTCAAAATTTATCAAACAAAATATTAAAACACAGTGTGTCTATATGCAGGCCATGCTTAAATTCTAAAGCGGTCTTCAGCAGTATAACCTGTAGTTATAGAATTTATATTTAACAGTAGCAGGAAACAGGGACATATGATCCAACTCGAAGTTTTTTGCTTGTAACTTTTAAAAAACACTATTTATGAATGTGTGAATGCGGATAATTTATACTTCATAAAGTAGTACACAATATATATTAGTATTTTTCTGTAGTATTAACTGCAATAGTAGTAAAATATAAATTATTTAAAACTTTAGTTTTGGGTCATGTATCCCAATGCATAGGGATACAATACCCACCCATTAGGGATACGTGACCCAACCTAAAAATTTTGTGGTAGTAAGACTTAAAATTATCAAAAAACTTTTACTTAATAACAAAACTAATATCATATTAGGAAGTTTATAAAGATTTTATAGTATTTTCGAACAAATTATTACTTTTTTTTATCACAATAATTATGCTTCATGCTAGCGAAATAATCAATTTTAAAAGTAAATTTTGGTCGAAATAAAAAGCTGAGGCTTCTTTTATTTTGCAGAGAAAACCACAGGTGGTTGAAGAATCGCTACTATTTGATCAATATAAACTTGGGATGTATTATCCATTTCAGGCAATTTAAAACATTTTCCATCAATTCTTTCTGCACATTGAATTGTAAGCTCGTTAAAAATTTGTCCTTGTACGTTCCCAACAAACCTTATACTCCGTTAAAAACCCAGTCATTAACTTTTGGGACTCCCGTCATTTTTAAAAAAAAATTACTTGGTCTACTTCTGTCTACTTTTGTGTTGTTTACTTGGGTCATATATCCCCAGTTGGCCTAGGTCATTTATCCCTAGTTGCACTTTTTTTTGTTTAAACCAAAAACAAAGTCATTTGCGAATAATTACATGAGCATTATTATGCACGTAACTGTATTTAATAGCATGAACTAAACAAGTAACGAATTGAAAAAAATATTTCCTTTAAACCAAAAAATGTAGACCGAAAAACCTTACGGCCTCAAAAATTTACTTTCAGCGCATGAAAACGTATTTCTTCACAAAACTAAACACATACGCAATGATTCAGCTCGTTTTTTTCACCATGTGATCAGCTGGCTGAAAGGAAAAAAGTTATGCCTCTTTCAACTTACAAAACTTTTCCATTGCTGAGAAAAAGGCATTGGGTCATGTATCCTTATGGGTCAAATGTCCCTAGTTCCCCCCACTAACACCGTCTTGTAGTTGTAAACTCTAATCAGTCCTATTTAACATTTATATATAACCTTCTTAATACCAAGTATATAAAATTAAATCTCTAATAAAATATATGTTAAATAGTTAAACCTTAGTCAAACCAAATTCACGATAAGCTTCATTGCAGATTTGAATTCTCAACTAGACCGTCTTCCGTTAATAAATAAACCAGCTTTGTGAAAAGGCATATGTAAATGATTTTGCTAATGTACGTGATCAGTTCGGCTGGGATTAGCTTAAAAGAAGAATTAGCATGAAGCATGCTTAAAGAAAGCATTAAATTTATCTATGCTTGGGTTAATTTGATGTCGAAATGAGACGTTTAGATATTTTCAAGCTAGAAAAGATGGGTTTAAACTTCAGTCTTGTCTTACATCTGGAATGATGTATAAGAATATTTTGAAGATTATTAAATATGCATTTAATTTTGAACTAGAAAGCTTTGTATTGTATTTATTTTCTATGCTTAAAAAGAAATATAGTTTTTCAAAATAATGTCGAATTTACAAAAAAATAAAAAAGTTTATTTTTTTTCTGTACCATCATAGATTTAGTTGAATTGAAAAAAAAAACAATGCCGTAAGACATGTTCTTTGCAACATAGATCCAAGCTGACACTTTGTCGAAATACTTGATTTTTAAAAAAAAATCAACTATGAGTAACTTTCATTTAATTGATTTTAAAATTTACTTAATTGCAATAAGTTAACGGTTCGAACTATTATCTGAAGCATTAGCATCTATACATTGAAGATTTAGTTATTCCTCAATGAAGCTATTCATATTTAATTTACAAATAACCTACATAGATATTCATTAAATCAGTGCCAAAGCTGAAATATAGCGACGGGGCAAATTTGTCAAAATACATTTGGGGCATACTCCAACACTGTTTCAAAAAATGTATCCCGGCCTAATCCAACTTGTATTATGTTTTACAAAATGTAGTTTTTGTGCTATTTCCTCTGAACATTGTGTTACAAAATCATACAATTTACCATAAAATAAATTGTAATTTCCAAAATGTGATGTTGCTGTTTGAAATCACCATATTATAAAAAGAAGCCAGATCGTCACTAAAATTCGGAACCAGTCATTAGTCAGGGTTATAGTGATTACAAAAAAAACACTGTGCTTTAACTAATTACTGGGTACATTTTCAGTGGGTTGAAAACCTTGGCCCTGCATACGAGGCACATTCTCCATCTCAACTGATTAGATTTATTCATCGGCTGTCAGGTCATCTGTTGTTTAGGAAATAAAGCTGCTATTTTGTAGATGAAAATGTACGAATTTTAGTGATTTTAGGGGATTTTTTTTTTTCAAATTAGGCAAAAATAAAAAATAAAAAAAGCTAAATGAAAAAAAAACTGAAAATATTGTTCCATTATTATTGTATTTGCTCGTAATTAATAACTCTAAATTGTATAAGAAAATTTTTAGCTCTCCTATGATTATTTATCAGGTGATGCAACTAATTTATCTTATTAAATCATTCTTGGTTTACACATATAATATCAGATTTTATCATATTTTATCACCACCTATTTTTTATTTAAAAAAATACAACCTAAAAATCTAAAACTTTTCGTTCACCATAAAAGTAAACGTTCGAATTTCGCATTCCTTCATTGACGTTTTCGGAATGCTCGCACCCCGAACGTGTTGACAATGATCCTTTGTAGGCCGAGGATCGTAGTCCAATTTCTCAGCATGTGATCCGGCGAATAAAGGAAGATCTAAAAGCAACAGTTGCCGTATCGATCCGCGTAGCAACAGTTGGAACAAATGGGAAAGTTCTATTTCCTCTGAACATCGGTTTTCTCATTTAACTTTCCTTCGATGCGGGATTGGAAGTTCTTCGATGTGTGATGGGTGGATTTTAAATGAATCAAGGTCAAAAAGGATCTAAGCTCCCCCACAAAAAGCAGTTATTTTTATAACTCTGTGAGGGTAATGCAATTTAGTTGAAGAGTAATCTTGGTTTCAATGCATGAGATTCCAATTTTTGAACTGAAAATTTAATTTTTTAAAGTTGTTTTAAATTTTATATCTGTAGCAGATGATTATAAATGACTGTTCTTGTTCTATTCTTCAAATTTTAATAATTTAGTAATATTATAAAATTTTGAAAATATTAGAAACATTGGCAACAATTACTAAACTGTTCTAGCTATGAGCAACTTAAATATAAGATAGTCTTCAAATAAAGTGTTCGATGTATCCAATAAGTAAATAAAAAATATTGCGATATTTTTATTATTTTAGATTATTTAAAATCCAAAAATAAATGTGTTTTTTTTAAGCATATACATCAAATTTTTAACTACATTTTTTCTAACAATATAAAAATTTCACCGTAACAGCAATTTTGAGTACCACCTGGAACTTATTACTGCAAACAGTTACTTAAAATTACAAGTAATAAAAAACTTATGTAACTATACTAGTTGAGTTATCAATATTCTTTGAGACTTCCTACACTGGAATCAAAAATAGTGCAAATAATCTTGCTGATTATTAATTTTCATCACTTACACGACTTTAACAACCATTTTTTGTTCTTCAAAACTATCATTTGCACATTTACCATTCAAATCGTTAATTGTCAAATCTTTGTAGACAACTGGGAGCCCCATAATGTCAACGCTCGAGCATTGTTGATCTCGGATAGTCTAATGGAATCCCAGTTGCACACATTGTTTTCTTATAAATGGAAAATACATCAAAATTCAACAGGAATGCACGCGTACTTTTTAAAACACCCGTACACTGATATATGTGTAGTACAAAGTCGTGGAGCGGAGTAAGATGCCGCCTCAAGGGTTTGTTGGATGCCAGCTCAAGTGTCAGACCTTGGCCGCGGTGTCTTTTATAAATTTTAATTTTTAAGTTCAAAATGTCGTATTTAGTGCATTTATTCGAAGATAGTTATATGATACTTTATACCAAGTATTAAAACCCGGTTGGTTGCCATATTACCACTTTTATTTTTATAATGCTTTTTAACCATACTTTATTATTTTATATGTAAAAATATATTTTTTTAAGTATAGAACTTTTATATGGTAATATTCAATATATTTCCCTTTACTTTCCCATATCAAGCATATAATACAATATCATTATTAATAAAACTACCGCAAATCAAATGTCCATAATGCTTTATCCATGAACTATTTGCTATAACACGACATAAGCATATGTCGTGGGAAGAAAGAAGTCCATTCAATACATCTTTCCACATGAAATGGGAAAAATGACTTTGCCATCTGTGAAAAATCCCTCATTGAAGCCACAGGGATGCAGGGCGTGGGACAAAATCGCTACATTCCAATGTTCAGTGACATTTGCGTATTTCTTATATGAAAAGAGCTGGCCTCAGAAAGTTTTTTTATATAAATAAAGTACCAGTTCGTAAATTGTTTGCATTGTTTAACGCTTACAAGCCTACAACTTAGATTAAAACATGTACTTAAAAGTTTCAATCATATTAGTTAAAATTAAAAAAATTAATTAAAATAAACTTAGGTACATTATAGAATGGTATGAATTGCATGAAAGAAATGACTATGACTCATAAAAATATACACAATGCTTTTTTATTGTTTTTAAAGGATGAAAATTTATTGAATACATGTTTTAATATTTTTTATCAGCATACTTCTGTTATAGATATTTAACATATCTTATGATGAATATTAACTTTTAATTATATCATTTCAGCTTTACAAAAAATTGTTAAACTTTTTATCCCTCATTTAAATCTAAATATGAACACAAATAGAGAATTTTTATAATTTAGTTTTAGTTAAAAAAAAATGTCATTTCGTCATATACCGTTTACCATATCAAAAAAAGTTACACAATTTAGAAAATAGAACAAAACTTATCTCTAAACTATAGGGAAAAATACTTTTTAAAGAAAAAAGGAACAGTTTATTCTTTAAACAATTTCGAAAATATAACACCCCTTAGAAAATCTATGCTGTGGTATTTTTCCACATTTGGAATTTAGAATGCAACCATTTAAATCCATACATTTCAACCAACTGTGAATAATTCCGCATAGTGGCGACAGTTTTTCATGCTTAGTCGAACCTCAAGGCGAGCAACTCTTATTTGGTAGCGTGTGCTATCAAAATAACACACCATTGAGTCCTATAATGGCAGACTTTGAAAGATCCATGGCATGGCTTTCAAGCTAAAGTCACAGTTAGAATCGATGATTGTATGGGGAAAAAACGTGTTCTCCCGAATAAAATGGGGCTGATATCGATAAAAAAGAACCTCTATCGATAAAGGGGATATTGGATTCCTTGGATATCGATAAATAACAAGGACCCTCCGCAAGTTTGACATATTAATACAACGTTATCCAGATCGAACATCCGTCTTCGATAATTTAGTGGAGGGTTTACTTTGTAAATGTTTTTGTTTGTTTTTTTAACTAGATAAATATAATAGGATTACTGTTCAGGCACATATTTTGATGATTTATATGTAGAAAAATGTATTTTACCCTAACTTTTAACGAAATAATTTTTTTATTGTTGTTGTTCGAGATTTATCATATTTTTTCAAAACAAAATCCAATAAAATAGTTTTCAAGTGTGCTCAACAAAACTGGTAAAGTTAATTCAAAGTTTCAATGATATTAAAAAACATAAATTAAAAAGAGGATTAAAGGCATGTAGGGAGCAAAAATGTAATTTACTGATCTTAAGATAATATATCGCATCATACGAAGAAAAATTAAAGATAAGATGAATATAAAATAATAAAAACGATTGATGATTTAACGCGATTAAAGCAGATATTAGATTGATCGGTATAATATTTGCGATGCATTTAGCTGATAGATACTGCAAAAATAAAACAAAAAGAAAGCTAAGTAAGAAACGATTCTTCGGAAAAAAAGTTTTTATCCGATAGATACTTTTTCACGGACAGAGCTATGTATGTCTATGAACTTCAGTCACCATTCTTCGCGTACTAGAATTATATTTTCAATGTCAATCTTTTCGTTTTTCCTTTAATATTGCTACGTAATTTTTTAATGAAAAATAATCAGATATTTTTAAGCTTTTAAGTTATACTTTGATCATTTTTTTTCGGTTTTTGAGGTATATGAGAATGTTAATCCAGCATAAGCTGCCAATGCACAAAATTAAGCTAGGTTCCATAAGTGCATGAAATTAAAACCAGTATGTCAGAGTCCCAAATGCAAACATATAAAGCAGAAAAACATTGCTACTGTTTTCGTCTATAATTTCTTGCTCACACTTGTAACAGAAATCTATGTAAATGGAACAAACTATAAAATCAAGCAGATAGATAAAATGTAGACCGCATATTTTGTTTCCTACTGTTGACTTTACTCCATTCTTTTGAAAGAGTTTCTTGGTATCCATTTTATTCTACTGTATAACATAGTAAATCTATACAGTTTTGTTCTAATATTTAAGTAAGAGCCACTCTGGGTTAAGTATCATAATTTTTACATATATTTTTAAATCATATGTAATAAAATGAAGACATAAAAGCAACTCAACGTGCTAAAGGCATTTGGAGAGTAAACATTATCTTTTGTCAAGTATATCTGTTTCATTTTACTGAATTCCAAAATTTCACAAATATTATGCATACTATTATCCATGATATTATAGCATGTACAAAACAAAGCACGAAAATATATTTTGTATAATAATTAAAAAGGTTATGCAATATTTTGAATGGTATTTTTACAACTCTATCATCCAGCTGAAGGAAAAGAAGTGACGTTGCGATATTTTGACTATAATAGTGCCTTGACTATTAGAGGCTTAAGTAATTTTGAAAACAAATGCATATTTAAGTATTGATAGAAACCACCTTTTATTATACGCAATCATAACACTGTAAGTTAAATGAAAGTACGTTTAATTTAGGTTTGAATGTACGCATAATAATTCACTCAACGTTGGAAAAATCATAAAAACAGCTCTAACGAAAATAATACAACACCAACTGAACAAAGATTCTCGTGAGTGGCATAGGCCGTGTTGCTTCATAAACCAAGCAAATAGTTGGCGCCCCCCAACTACTCATTTCCCTTATAAGGCGTGGTGGAAAACTTAACCCCATGGGAAAACTAGCCCCGGTCTCTCCTACTATTTGACGAGTA
This sequence comes from Oedothorax gibbosus, assembly GCA_019343175.1. NCBI lineage: Eukaryota > Metazoa > Arthropoda > Arachnida > Araneae > Linyphiidae > Oedothorax > Oedothorax gibbosus. The sequence continues at coordinate 96,130 of JAFNEN010000657.1, read as the reverse complement.
CCATATTCTCCCTCCTATCCTTTTGGTTATAACTACTTTTGAAAAACATATGTATATATAGTATATATTGAAGCAATTTATTTAATAAAAAATTACGATAAATCAGATTAAAGTTTAATAAAAAGGAACTCTATAGGGCATTTTTTCCACGCGTGACTTATACACTACATTGGACGATTTAACAAATTTCGTTTGCGTGGTTCATAATTATTTTCTACTTATTCAAAAAAATATTGTATGTCAGTTTACCCCTGAACATATACTATTTTTAGAAATCATAAAAAAAACATTTTCATTTAGTATTTCACTAAAAATTAATAAAAATGTCATACTGTGACTTACACTACATGAAAGGAAGTCGAGTTTTGGTTATCATTTAAAACTTTCATTTCTTCTTCATAGTGCAGTTAATCAACATTCTACCAGTGCTTAATTTAAGTACAAGGTTTAAAGCTAAATAATTTAATTTCAAAAAAGTGTGGAAATATCATAGGAAATAATTTATTAACATTTTTGTGCGTGACTTACACTACATTCAATTTGTGACTTACACTACATCATGTGAATTGTATCACAGATATGGAAATTTAGGTAATAATAACATAACATATGTAAATAATTTTGAACATGGTAAGTTAAGAATTGCATACATGGTAAAACCATAGTTAGAAAAAGTTACACAACGTCCCCTAAAGTTGGTTTCTGGTAATTTCTTAATTCTTTCTTCAATAGAATTGTCTGAAAATCCTTCCTTCTCAGGCCACGCAAAAAGACTTCCTGACCATTGCAAATGTTTCAGTTTATTGAATAAGCATCTTTACTTAACATTTGCCCCACAAAATATTTAACGATAATTTTCCTGCAAAAGGAACTAAAGCCCTTGTTTCAGCATCAAATTCATTTTCAGAAATTTGCTGAGAGGTATTTCCTTTTACAACATTTTAAATTTGTTTAATCAGCTGTGTTGTTTTGGGGGATTTAATGAAATATTGGCAGTTTTAGTAATGTATTTGTTTAATTTTAAAAATCAGAGCAATTTTTTAGTGTCAGGAATCGGAAATATTTATTTTCCTTTGATGAGCAAGTATCATTTAATCTACCTATTTCGCTCTTTATACAATTGTCAGAAATGTATAATAGTGATATGTGTTTGGCAGATTTCTTATGCAAAGTGAAAAAATCTTTAGCAGAATGTGGGTCAATTTTCCTGGAAGGTGTGGCTTCTTTTATCCCCTCCTCACTGTATCACCAAGTCCATCAAATGGTCCTTTTTCATGACTAAAGGTAAAGATGATCAACATTGGTGGCAGAGAAATGCCATTAAATGTTGTCTAACGGTTGGAACATTTCAATAGAGATGGTGTATTTTTAGTTAAAGTGTTGTCCGTAAAGTCGTTTTTGCTTTCCTTTTCTTTAAAGGCTTGAAATTTTCCACTTGCTTAAAGTCTTTCCCTTTGCTCTTTTTTTCTTTTAACTGTTGATTTAGCCATCTTAAATTAAAATTATCAAAATATAAGAAATCTGCAAATATTATAGCGAATCTATAATCGATAAATCAAACAGAAGCTGTGACTGACACTACGTTGTGACTTACACTACAAAGTTAAAATGTTTTATAAGTAGAGAAAATGCTTTTTATTTTAAAATTTAAAGGTGTGGAATTACACAAAGGTTAATATAGAAAGAAAATATCTTAAAAATTTTGAAGCAAAGCCTTACTTTAAAAAATTATAGAAACTTTTATATCTTTTCGTGACGTACTCTACAGCGAAAATAGGGATGTTTATCTTTCTAATTAAGTAACTTTTATTTATAATGCCGATTAAAAATGTGTTTTCAAGATAGTCATTATAGTGTATTTTAAAAAAGTAGTAGTGTATTTTACCAAAAAATCTGATAAAAAATAATACTTGGCTTAAAATTCAAGAATTCAAAATGATGAAAAACCATAACACAGGCTATCAAAAAAAAAGCAGCCACTTTGAAACTTTAGTGTTGCCACAGAGAAAAACAATAATAGTTTTTGATGTAAAATTTTTATAGTTCAAACTTTTATCACTTATAAAAGTTTCAACTGGAATAAAAAATATTTTCAAAATTCACTTGTGGTATGTATTTACGTGGAATTAACCTATATAACTTTTTTCATTAGGAAATTTCATTTTCAATCACGTATCAATTCAAAATGTGAGTATGTAATAGAAAAAAACATTTCTTGAGTGTGTTTGAGGTCACGCTCTAACAAAACGCGTGAATCAAAATTTAGAAAATCAATAAAATGTATTCATTCATTAAATTCCATTATTATATAACCATTCTCAAAAAACAAATTTAAAAATTATATACGTAAACATTATTGAATTGAATGGTTTGGAATTGTTTACTAAATTTAAATAATAATGTGTAAGCAATATCCCGATTTGAACAAACACGTTGTGAAATACACGCGTATCTCCAATTATAAGATATATTTTCAACAAGTGCCATAAGATTTTAATATATAAGCATCAAAGAAAATGAAAGAAAAATCTTAAAACCCTCTTGGTGAAACCCGTTTAGGAAGGAAATCCCAAACAATGTCCATAAAACCCCCAAGTTCATTACTTCTCTGCTTCTCACCTGGATGAAATATGTCGCCTTTTTCTCGTGGTCCCACCATTTCCGAAAAGAAATATATTTTTAGTGCCTCGAGGCGAATTGTATAAGTGAGAAGAAAATATCATTTCGTATCATCCCGCCATTTTACTACTGCGATTTTTCCCCGTGACTTCTTTTTACACTTCTTTTTTTGATCATCGAAACTGTTTAGATGAAAGGCAAAATGACCTATCTGCATTGTTCAAAATTAATAGAAATATACTATATCTCCACTTTTTAAATGTTTGGTGCGAAATTACACCGGAATCCTTGATATTTTCTAGCTGCCAGCTGCCTATTTGAAGCGTGGATTACCCAATTTTGTGGTAAAACCATATAATTGATGCACCGCAAAAGTGGTGAATCACCGCTCCAAATAGTTGTGGCAGCTAGAAAGTTCTAGATTTTTAACATTATTCTGACGTTATCATTTACCTGTTTTCGATGTTCTCTTTTTATAATTTTCGTAAAAAACTTTGATTTCAACATGAAAAAATATAATTGAACTATGATGGAAACTTGTTACTGCATTTTTTTTTAAACTAACATATCTGTTGTTTTTACGCTCAGACCATTTTGGCCCTAAAATACAAGTTTGTCAAAGTCGCCAACTCTAGAAACTATTCGAAAGGTGGTGCTGATTTTCTTTCTCTGCCTTATTTTATTCCTGTTAAAATGGATAAAACATCTACACGAATTTAACACTTATTTTATGTATTTATCAATTTACTCGTGAATCGATATTTTTGGAAGGCTATATGCAGCAAGCTTCGGGGAACTAGTTATTGGGGTTTTATTCGCCAAATTTCTTGATCATCCCTTCGCCAAATACTTTTCAAGAAGTGTAATGTAAGTCTAACAACTACGATTTAGTGTAGAATTGCAAATCCATTTTTTGTGTAAAACATGGAACATCATAAAATGAAAAGCCTTTGAAATCTTTGTGTGCCAATATCAGAAGTTTGGCAGAAGAAGACCCAATAACTATAAATTCTCTCTGGTTTTTTTCGTGAAGGAAGTGGTTTCATAAAAGAAAGTTTGGGGATTTAGCGGACAAAAAAAAAGTAATGCGCATTTGCTCCTCATTAAAGCTGGTAAGACTTTTGTGCCAGAGGCATTTATTTTACTTTTTGGAAAGTCGTGATTTTAAATAGGATTTTAAAAGACTTCTGAATAAATAACTGAAGTAATATACTGGGATTTGTTGGTAGTTTTTAAAAAATGAAATGTTTCAATTGAGAAATTGTTAAAAGGGGGACTGAAAAATATCATTCTGAAATGCTAATTCACAGAATTCGCTCCAACAAAACTTTTTCACCCAAAATAATTACAATAATATAGGACGCTTTGGAAGTATCATGATTAACAAAACTTTATTTTTAAATGAGTCATAAATAAGAGAATAGAAGTTTAAACGTCGTCGTTTCCCCCTCCTTAAACTGGCACATAATAGATTATTATCGTAACTTAAGGCGATGATATTTTAAAATTACTTATAAAAAAACTTTAAGTTCATTATAAAAAAACTTAAAATTAAAAAAGACAACCATTTAAAATTAATCCATGTTTATATATGATGTTTAATTTCTGCAATAAAAATAAACTTATACTCTGAGAACTATAGAGTTCACAAAATAAGTCAAAATATAAATCTTGAATGATAATAAAGATCTGAGCTAAAATTCTACAATAATTATAGGACAAAAACCTCTTTAATATTAGTTAGAAGCATGTAATTTCTTTTCTCGCGCGTCAGTATATTGTGCAAATCTTTAAAATTGTATATCCCCGATTTCACTAGATAAGTGTTTTCCTCGTTTTTATTGGTACTTCATCTTACTCAATAGTTTCAAAACATCTTTGTGGTATGTGTACATATTTCTCGAGGATGAGATGATTTATTACACTATATTTTTATAAACACTACTTTACTTGCCAATATATTTATTACAGATATTTTAATCAATTTCAAAACAAAAATCATATACTTATAGTACCAAAAAAATTACTTTTTAGTAGTTGCTAAAGAGAAGCAATCTTAAATAGGTCAATTTTTTTTGACAGTTAGTCAAAACGATTTGTGCTAAAATTACCTGTTTATTTTTAAAATCAAATATTTTGTCAAAGAAATAAATACATCTAAAAAGATTTTGATATAAACTACTTAAAGAAAAGGTTTGTATGAAGCTAAAAACTTCATATCAAACTATTTTGATTATTTTCTCGATTATGCTCAGTGTTTCATTGTAAAAAAAATTCTCATTCACTCTCAAAAATTAAATAACCATATCACACATCCCACCTATTTAAACACCTTAAAGGACAACAGATTCATCATTTCCCAAGACATAACTCAAAGCGACACCTGGTGTCCACTTCCAACAGCTCCATCACCTGAGATAAATTAATTATGGGTCCATCGCTGTGCCTAATTTCCCCCGTAAATAATTATAATTCACGTGAGGTGCTTCACTCTTTAAGCCAGGCTATGCGTGGATTGGAGCCAATATATCCCCCCCCCCCGCCCGCCCTTAGGACTGCGAGTGACATGTTCAGGCATTCAGAAGTTTATTAAGGATCGTGGCATGCTTTGGGGTTTTGGAGTGTGATTTTGAGGCTAGTTAGCCACTGACTGGGTTAAAATTATTGATTTCATTATAAAGATTTTATTATAAAGATGTTGTAAAGAAATTTTAAAGAGTGGAGAACGTCATGTGAATTATAACAAAGTACAAAATGGAGTTCAAATGGATACGTTATTTAAAAACATTATAAAGTTATGTTAGAGGTGAATTCTAAAGCCTTAAATTACAGTGGTATTATATTGAATTCCATTTAAAGTCGGTGTACAAATGTATAATCCCTTTTCATTGAAATATCTTTATCTTAAGTCAATGTATCCCGTTTTATAAAATTACATTCATTGATTCCTAGTCCACACAAAACTGTCAAATGTTACAGAATATGATTATTTAATAGAAAATCATTAGCCGACATATGTTACACTGTAAAAAAATGTGAAGAGCTATTTTGTACCAAAGATCGAAGTCAATTTGCTGACCACAAAAAATGGTCCGCAATGTCACTAAACTCTGGTGCATGTGAAAACTATGAATTTTATTTGTTGAAAACTTTAGCCAACATCAATTTCCAATACCGATGTTCAACAAAAATGGATTTTCTTTAACTTCATCAAATTTACAATTTAAATTTTACTACATTTGTTTGAACAATAATTTAAAGAAAGTAACTTATTTTTGAGTTTTTAGTGGTTTAAACAAAATATTTTTTCCGAACATGAAGCATTTGTAAAAAGTATTGATATATTTAACAAATTTTCCTTACTCCAAAACAGTAAAAAGCATTCAACATACATCAAGTTTTAAACTCAAGTCGTCTTAAGAAAAATACAATATATCGATAAAGTATTTTTTTTTCTTTTACTACATTAAACAAGTTATTCGACTCAACGAAATAAAAACTTACAGTTTCATGTCCGTAGCAAAGTCTAATTAATCACTGCCGCCAAATAAAGTAGTTTACCCCTTAATTTGCTCAGGCATTGTGTTTAAGAAAACACAGGCTTTGTGTCTTTATTTCCACAATTCTCAGTAAAAGAAACTGTTATGAAAGGAATTCTTTGGAAAGTCATAAATCATCATGCCGCAGCATTTATGGTCTGAGGAGAGTTTCCGCCTTTTGTACGTTTTTTTTTATATCGAGAGCGAAAACTCTACAAAGACCAATCACGTTGTTAACAAAATTTGAAGGTGTAACAAATTCTTGACAAATTACTAATAAAGTATTAAAATTACATTTTTTTTTAATTTCCTAAAAGTAGCTTTTTTTTTAATTTATGCTTAAAAATAAAAATTTAAACTAAACTTATTTATATAACGTTATTTTAAATATTTAAATTATTGAAACATGTAATACACCATATTTTTTTAGCCTACTTTTCTTTTTTTTTTAATTCGAAAGAATTAAAAAATGAAATAGTAGGTATTGATATGTGTTCGATGTCCGTCTGTCTGTCCGTACCCCCCTTCCAAATTCTCTTTTTGTTAGAAAGCTGTGACCTCAGCGACCCAACTTTCATACTTTTTGTCCACCTGTCTGTACGTCCGGACGGACATAAATCTACTATCTATCGTTGAATTTTAAATTGAATTAGCATTGAAATTGAATTTTGAGTCATTTAAATCGCTGTTGTCAAATCAACAATGGCATGAAAAACTTTATTTAAAAATATTTGAATCAAAATAATTGTTGCATGAATCAGTTTGGAATGACGTCATAAAATGTAGCACAATGTGATTCTTTGATTGTTCATTAATTGTTTACCAAGAAAGCGGCAAGGCATATTTTTTGCTTACAATTCTGTTTAGTTTTAATTTACATTTTTTTAAATGCAGTTTGGAGTAGTTTCATTATTTTTTTATTAATAAATATTTGATTATTTTTCGAACTACAAATAAATCGAGCAGACGATAAAAAATATTAAGTTAATTTGCGAAAGAATATTAAGGTTGGTAAGATATTAGTAGTTGATTTTGGCTTTTAGAAGTGTAAATTATAGATGGATGCTGTGTTTGGCGAATTTTTTTTTAATGTGTATAAATCTAGTGTAGAAACGATTGTTGATGATATTTACTCTTAGGAACCTAGTTGTTTCCCGATTAGAATTTCAGTAAGTATTTGAATGACAGGAAAGTAGGCTATTTTAGTTCTTTAAGAACTTCTTGTTATATTTAAAAATTTAGGAAAATTATTCAGCATGTTTAAGGTATATTTTGTTTGTAGACAGATCCGAAATTGTAACGATAGAAGATAAATTAGTTATGACATTATATGTTAAAATTGTCAACATTTAGTTCTGCCAAAAAACTATTTCATTTCTACATATTTAAATTGTTACACTAATATTTATTATATTTGAATTGTACAATTATGGGGATTTAAAAGAAAATAGTTCTTTTTTACAAGAACCAAAAATAGTAATGGCATAATATGTAAAATTGTCAAACTTTAAATCTGAGAGAAACAATTTCATTTCTACATATTTAAATGCTTACACCACTATTTACCATACTTTTAACAGTACAATCATATTCATTCAACAGAAACTAGTTTCCTGTCACGGACAATCTCAATTCTATTCATCAATGCCATGACATGCTCTTTCAATATTTACTGTTTTCCGGAGACTATTGCGAGGCGGCTTCACTCAGATAACATATCTCCTTCACGAGAACTGCATTCATTCGTGCTTTTCCTTGAAAACTTCCGGATAGAAATCCATGAAATCCCACTTATGTTCCTGAAGGACAATTCCCCGGAGGAAGAAGGTCGAGATATGTCATAAATCATAAACAGTTGCTCTCCACAGATCTCACAAAACGCTCATATAATAAATATATAAATAAAAAATATAAGTACTGTGATTTCTTTTTTTGAAAAAAGTTCAATATAAAAATAGTAAATAGAAGAAAAAATGAAATGATTGTGATGGTCCACAGACCCAAATGTTTGTGTGGAAAAACTTTTTTTTGACAACAGATAGTGTGATACAAACTCGCTCGCAACTTTTTAAGAATTGTTTTCTCATTGCTATTATAGGTATAAGTTTTCCTTTGTATGTCTTCATGTAGATTGATTTTCCAAAACTGAGCACTGTTTAGGGAAAATATGGGATATGATTCAGGATATTTGAAGTAATTTAGTGGGAGATTATTCGGAGAAATACGGTTTACTGAAGTAACATCTGAATCCGCGCTGAACAATATTTGGCAAATTAAAGAACACGCATTTTAGCATCATCATATTTTCACAACTATAATTTCTTAATTTTTTTGACTGAAAATAGTATAAATTCTCCAGTACCTGATTATTTCTCCATAAAAGTACATCAGCATTATGTCCCTGTTTATACCGAAACATATAAAAATTTTCATTAAAAAAATAGTTAATCCCCTAAAAAGATTTTATCAAACACAGTTTACTGAAGCATCTGCATAGAAGATGAGAGTTTTTTTATGATATTCTAATTGATGTTTTATGAACCCCATCAATTTCTTCCAAAATATTTTTATACATTACACCTTAATAAATAAAGCAGAAAGAAAAAAACTTGAACGAACCAAGAAAAGGCGGTTTAAGGAATTCAACAAGAATACATTAAATATTCATAGAAAATTTAATTAAACTATTTCTACCGGTAATGGGAAATATGTAAAAAATTTCAAAAGAAATCATTTCACCCGGTACAATAGCATTTTATAAAGATTCCCTGAAGAAATAAGACTCAAGTTTTATAATTCTGATCCTTCTTAACAGAAAGCTAATTAAACTTCTAAAAAATGTTGAAGATAGTAAGCATTATTACTAAAAAAAACCCAACATTAGCATGTTTATGACAAGCATAGCCTGTTTAAAAATAAAAAATTATTAAAAACCAGTTTTTATAAGATATTGAATAAGGGATTAGTATATTTTGTCGATTTAATTAGTTATGTTCCTAAAAAGCTTATAAAATTTCAATAAAATATAGTTAGGCAAACAGAAAGATTTTTAACTAGATTGGCAAAAAATATCACAAATATGCAGTAAATTATTTTTGTATAAAAATAAGTATGTCGGCAGTTAAACATCATTTTTTTAAACTTTTACGTGGATATGTAATACTTTACATGTTTTGAAAACTTAACAAATGAAGCGGATTCAATCTATTCGGTCTACAGTTTTTGGTCTATGTGTTTGTAAGAATTATTAAACTATTAAAGTGGATTGTAGAAAAAGTTGTGTAAAAATAAAATGAAGTTTTTAATTAATTCTTCTTCTTTAAAAGCTAGTTTCTGACCAAGGCTGTCTCAGTCAGTTTAAACTATCGTATGCACTTTAATTATTTTATCATTATTTATCAAGGAAAATAAAGTACTAAAAAAGAAAGTAAAATACCACAACAAATAAGAGTTAACGATAAAAAAATATTTAAGAACTATCAAAACCTCTTACAGAAAAGTTAAGTTTATCTTCTCTTGCAAAACACTCTCTTATCCGTTTCTTTGTGCCTCGATTTAAATGGTACTTTGACATCAAAACCTCTTTGCCAAGTCGTCTCACAGGACATCTGGGCCAATCATCGGCATGATTCAGAGGGGAGTTGCTACGTCAACAAGAAATTTCCTCCTCAGCATCCCTCACTTGCTTGACTCTGCGAATTGAAGTCTGGTTATAGGACATCGGCATTTCTCCTTTTGTTTTACTTTAAATGAAATTGTTTTTTGAGTTTGTGAACTACAAATAGAGAGAAGGTTTGTACCATAGTAACTGTCACCAAAAACTGGTTTCACTCACAATTTAAAAATCTAAGAAACAAAATCGTAAAAAAATAGCAATCGTGTATGCATTTCTTTTTTTTTATTACGAGAGTTTGTAATAATGATTTATAATAACAAAATATGATTTTAAATATAATAACTTAATTCGAAAATATTTGTTAACAAAAAAATTTTAAACAAAATTCTATAATAATACCCAGTAAAAAACAAAACACAAATCTCGAGTTAAAATTACATATTTTTTATCCCATACATCCATAAATTTATATAATTGATGTAAAAAATATGGATTATGGGATTCTGAGTTTTCTACCTAAATTTAGAATAATTTAATTAAACATACATGTGAGCAGACAATAAAAACAACGATCAATTACTCTTCTTTCCAACATTTTTTTGTTGTTTTTTGTATTTGTTACTGCTGAAAAGTATTTTGTAAGAGTGAGACAAATTACTACAGTTCTCTACACTTTTTCATCATACAAAAACGTATCGATCATCCACAAAAATTTCAGAGACCCAATTTTTCCTCTCCGAACTAAACAATTTACGCTGTCGCTGGAACATCTATTAATACATTTTTCTATCTTCTTTGCTAGTTAGGGGTTTAATAGTAGAAAAATCCCCTTTACAATACAGTATATAATAACAATAACTTAACGCGATCGTTAGAGAAAGTGAAAGATGATACTTTTCTTCCAAGAAAAAAGTATTGATGTTATTGAAAAGAAATTTTACCTCCAAGCTGTATCGATATTTGGTAGATTTACCAATAGTTAGAGGTTGAAGTTGTTCTTCGTTAGATAATTGCTTGCTAAAGTCAGCAATTGTTTAACATATTTGTTTTTTTATTTGAGAGTATTTTTAAGCGTCTAAAAGTGAATTTTGCTTCATAAGATATATAATGTCTTATTTGAAAAACTATAAAGTTTCCGATTCTTTAATTTAACACTGTAAAAATTATAATGCATTACGCATATACACTGCACTATACTGCTTTGAGATAACATTATAAGCTTTCAGATACACATTATACATGACTTTGTAGGTATATATTGCTTAGGATTAAACAAATTATACGCTATGACTAAATTATAATGCTTAGATAAATTATAATGCTTAATAAATTATAAGCTTAGTAAATTATAATGCTTAGATAAATTATAATGCTTAGATAAATTATAATGCTTAGATAAATTATACTTTTATGTAAAAAAATATCAGTCAGAATACAGTAATTGTGCTGAAAAACGTAACGTCTAGAAATGTGTTTCAAATTTACAACACATCTCTAAGCGTTAGGTTTTTCAGCACGGTTATTGTACAGTTATTTTTACAATATAGGTGCAATTTATGTAAGCATTATATTAAGAGAATTACATCCAAATCAAATGCATTCACTAAAAATTGTTCAAAAAAATTATATGCATTATTTCTTTTGCATTTTGACTAATAGTTAGGCAAAAATAGGCTGAAAAATAGGCTGAATAGGCAAGAAATGTCGTTGAGCTGAACATTAGCGTACATTTATAGTAATGGATTTGCGGAGCTGAATAACATAAAAAAACTCCCCTGTGGCTTTTGCTTTGGAAGGATCCTAAGGAGGATTGCTCATGGCGTTTTGAATTTAAGAAAACACGTTACAAAGCTGAAAATCTGTGTACTCATAAATATTTATGTACTGAATATATTTCTAAAATTTGAAAAAAATGACTCGTAGGAGCGTTGTCAAAAACTTGGGTCCCTTTGAAAAAGTAGCACGATATTGAAATTCGACATAAGCATACTATTTAACACCCTAAATAACATACAATTCGCTTTCCATGTATTCCACGTATTTTTTCTAGTGTGTCACCTATAAATGCATATGCAGGGGTTTTGCGTACCCCACAAGTGGGTTAAGTCATACTGCTTGATAACTTTAACAAAGTTGTAAAAGTTTGTAAAAAATAAGCTTGTGAAAATTTAATTTTTTTGTAAAAGTTTATTTAATATCAACATTCAAACTAGCTACATTTATAATATGAAAACAAGTTTAAAAAATATTCAAAACAGTTGAAGGAATTAAGATACGAAAATATTGTTTTCAATTGAATTAACACAGAGAGTAAGCAATTGGTTAGGTAAGCCTACTGTTGATCCCATTCCCACTTAAAGTTATTAAACCAACAGTACTTTTATCCGTCTTGTCTATTTTATTTATATAGTTAATATTTATAAGAAAAGTCGGAAAAAAATAATAAATAATTTACTTTTGAAACAAAAATTCATTTACTACTACTAAATTTAGCATTTTTACAAAAGCGTGATAGAAAAGCTAGATATTTGCCTATAATGTTGTTCGAAAGTATCATAACAAAAAAATACTTCATACAATCATCATTTTTGTTTTGAGAACAAAAATATTATAAAAGACAAAAGTTCATAACTGCATGCTTTCTTTCTATTGTGTTATCACTCAAATTTTTCCTAGAAACAACAACACTCAATTTCCATGAATATGAAATCTCCATATCTACGAACTTCATTTTCACTCAAAACGACAAACGATATCCGTAAAAAGAAACCCTCTCTCTAAAACGAAAATTGATCTGATAACAAGAACGGATATCAATTTTTAGGGGGGAAAGTTCCATTACTACCTTATGTTACTTTTCGTGCTTATTTTAGAAAATGTAAGCTTCCGGGAGTGTCATCGGATCTTCTCTTCAGTTTGACGCCTCTCTGACTTCTCTGGGGGACAATTTATTGTCTTTATGTTCAAAAGTAAAGTCGTATATGGGACGGGCAAGATTTGCAGCAGTCAAGTTCGTTCTAAAGAGAATCGAATGTTTACGAGGGAAAGTAGCCATTTTTATAACTGGGTGTAGGGTGACGAGTGTAGAATAGATGGTAATTTTTTTTTTATGTTTCTTGTCGTGGATAGTGGGGAAGTTGTAAAAAAGCGTTGGGGATATAGATATTTGTAACTTTATTTGTTAAGAAAGAGGTGATTCTTGATGTTCCCTTTCAAAATATCAATGTATGTTATTTTCATTATTAATTCATATATATCACATTCTAAATTAATTTTTTTTTCTCTCAATTACCTAATATAAAATATAAGGCAATGAAAGTATTGCATTGGGGTTAGACATCCAAAATAGAGATTTTGTATTTTCTACACTTTTTTGAAAAGTGCTTATTCTAAAATTTTAGTTTTCAAACATTGGTTCGTGGTGTCAGAATATATGTCTGTCTTTTTGAAACCACTTTGCAGCTAGAAACTAAAAGAACTACTAGGGACTTCAAATTTGGTATCCAGTTCCTAGTTCCTGTCGAATGTCATAATAATAATATTTTTACAAGATTGCACATGCGCAAGGGGTGTCTCCTATAGAACTTTTTTAAAGGTATTCATGTAAAAAGAAACAGTTAGAGACTTCAAATTTGATACACGAGTTCCCAGTACCAGTCGGACGTATCATCATAAGATTTTTTGAGAATACAGAGCATGCGCACATGGCAGTTTATATAGAATTTTTAAGGTTTTTATTATTATTAAAATTACCTTACAGGGTATCTAATATACTTCTTTTTGAGCGGTGATTAAAAATGTGTAGTACCCCTAGTTTTTAATTGTAAATATATAGTCATGTATTTAATTTAGAATTTCGGTAGTGAATGTGTTTTACAAATGTAAATGTGTACCAAATTTTAAATATAATCCTAAATAAAGTGTTAACTTGGTTAACAACATCGTGTAAAATCATTATCTAAATACAAAAATTCAATATTATTATTTTACACTGTACGCAGATAGATGACATCTTAATGACCTAAAATCTCAGAAGCGTCATTTTTGGAAGTAATGTAATTTTGAAGTTGTAATCAAAATAAATTTTATAGATTTTTCATTTTGAAATTAAAAAAAAACCCTAGTATTTATAGCTAAATTGTGCACACTTTAATTTTTATCTTATGTCAGCTCAAATATTCGTTCGACAGATTTTAATTCGCCTTACATTGTTTTTAGCCTACTTTTCTTTTTTTAATTCGAAAGAATTAAAAAAAATTAAAAAGTAGGTATTGGCATGCGGTCGATGTCCGTCTGTCTGTCCGTACTCTTCTTCCAAAATAGGTTCTATCCATCGGATCTTAAAAATTCTTTTTTTGTTAGAAAGCTATGACCTCAGATACCCAACTTTCATACTTTTTGTCCGTCTGTCTGTACGTCCGGACGGACATAAATCTACTATCTTTCGGCGAATTTCCCATTGAATTAGCATTGAAATTCAATTTTGAGTCATTTAAATCACTGTAGATATTGAAATGCGGTTGATGTCCATCTGTCTGTCTGTTCGTATGTATGTCTGTCTTTCCGTCTGTCTGTCTGTCCGTCTGTCCGTACCCCCCTTCCAAAATCGGTTCTATAAATCGTATCTTAAAAATTCTTTTTTTGTTAGAAAGCTATGACCTCAGATACCCAACTTTCATACTTTTTATCCGTCTGTCTGTACGTCCGGACGGACATAAATCTACTATCTGTCGGCGAATTTCCCATTGAATAGCATTGAAATTCAATTTTGAGTCATTTAAATCACTGTAGGTATTGAAATGCGGTTGATGTCCATCTGTCTGTTCGTATGTCTGTGTCTTTCCGTCTGTCTGTCTGTCCGTCTGTCCGTACCCCCTTCCAAAATCGGTTCTATCCATCGGATCTTAAAAATTCTTTTTTGTTAGAAAGCTATGACCTCAGATACCCAACTTTCATACTTTTTATCCGTCTGTCTGTACGTCCGGACGGACATAAATCTACTATCTGTCGGCGAATTTCCATTGAATAGCATTGAAATTCAATTTTGAGTCATTTAAATCACTGTAGGTATTGAAATGCGGTTGATGTCCATATGTCTGTCTGTTCGTCTGTCTGTCTTTCCGTCTGTCTGTCTGTCCGTATCCCTCTTCCAAAATCGGTTCTATGCCTCGGATCTTAAAAATTATTTTTTTGTTAGAAAGCTATCACCTCAGATACCCAACTTTCATACTTTTTGTCCGTCTGTCTGTACGTCCGGACGGACATAAATCTACTATCTTTCGGCGAATTTCCATTGAATTAGCATTGAAATTCCATTTTGAGTCATTTAAATCACTGTTGCCAAATCAACAATGGCATGAGAAACTTTATTTATTTAAACATATTTGAAGCAAAATAATATTTTCTTGAATCAGTTTGGAATGACGTCATAAAATGTAGCACAATTTGATTCTTTGATTATTCATTAATTATCTACCAAGAAAGCGGCAAGGCATACTTTTGCATGCAATTATGCTGAGCTTTAATTTACATTTCTTATTTTTTAATGCAGTTCGGAGTAGTTTCATTACTTTTGTTATTAATAAATATTTAATTATTCTTCGAACTACAAATAAATCACGAGCAGATGATAAATAGTATTTAATTAATTTGCGAAAGAATATTAAGGAAAATAGTTGATTTTGGCTTTTAGAAGTTTAAATTATAGCTGGGTGCTGTGTTTCGATTTTTTTTTCTAATGTGTATAAATCTAGTGTAGAAACGGCTGTTGATGATATTTACTTCAGAAACCTAGTTTTTTTCCCGATTAGAACTTCAGTAAGTATTTAAGTAACAGGAAAGTAGGGTATTTTAGTTCTTTATGAACTTCTTGTTATAATTGTTTTTAAATAAATGCTTACTTAAAATTAGCTTTTCGTTGTATTTTACTACTGAAGCATTTACCAATTTCGGATATCTTTATAAAAAAAGTGAAACTATCCTAACAACAATCCAATCAATATTCTCATCCCAATTTTGTGACCGTCAACAATGATTAACTTCACCCGTAACTTAGGACAGGTCAATAACAAGTACATGCCCATCCATCCCCCTGAGCTGATTCTGCATTCCGCTATCATGTTGGGAATATTTTCTCCCCAAGGTGCCAATGAATTGGATAAACAATTAATTTTGTTGGCTTGACAAAGTTTTTCGTCAAACGTGACTGTTTTTACATAAAATTGGTAAGAAAAAAATACAATAGAAGATAGTTTAGTTTCATCAATTAAAGTATTTATAACCTAGCTTTTTCTTTTATAAATAGCTAAAATTCCTTATTTATTTACAATTGCAAATATGTATATACTTTTTTAGAGGAAGTTTTGATTATCAAAATAATAATATTTAAGTATTCAATAATATTTACGTAAATCTTTGTCTCCTTTCTGTAAAACTATATATTTCAAAAACCAAAAAATTCTGCTTTCTAAAACAACAAAGTTATTTTAAACTTATATTTAAATTACTCAAAACCCATTTTATATGTAAACAGATAAGTTATGTAACAATTTACACTGACACATACACTTTGCAATTGGTGAAAACTGATTTTTTTTAAATATTTTGATTGCGAACAAATTAGCAACTTTCATCGGTGGCCGCAATGGTGTAATGTTTATCCCGCTTTCTGAGCCTGGATTACTCCCATATCTTCATCAAGGGGTCTTATAAGCTAGTTCATGTGTATTTCTTATGTTGTTTTTACGGGTAACTTCTTGTCAACGTATATTTTAAAAGCATTACGAATATTTCCCGACACCCTTGCCAACATAGCTTTTCAGCAATATAAAACTTATTATTATTATTTTTGTTCAGTGTACATCCTACAATCAACCTCCCAAAGAATAAATCCATAATAAGAAGAAAGAAAATTATAAGAGCTTTGCTTGTTATTTTCTGTATTAATACTTCTTGCAGTAAAAATTTTTAACATAAAAAAATTATTTTTGTACAAAAACATGTTTATTACAATTTTGTAAAACCAAAACACTGTGGTATTAAGGTAAAACAATGCTGTCATTTTCTGCCTCTGTTAATCTTTTACTTACCTAGATGTTCTCGTTCTAATCGGAACACACAGGATTATTGTTGAGGATGTGTATAGCGTTTTTACGTTTTAATTAAAATACTGTTTATTTTGCTGTATTTTTAATGAATTAATATTTTGTCTTTAGCATAATTTTTACATACTACGATAGTATTTGCTTAACAGTTTTCCTAGCATAAGACTAACACAATTATAATAAATATAATGCTAAGTATAAGGTTTAACTGCATAAACTACCATCTAAATTATAATAATATTAAATGCAATAATTTAAGTATTTTATAAACTATAGGCTTTTGACCCAGAAATTTGTATGAATTTAGTAACTACATAGTTAAACATTTTGTTGCAGGATTGAAAATTTCTATCTACCGAAACTGTTTGGCAAGTTGATTTACAATTTTTGAAGTGTATCAAAGTTATATGGTTTTACCACAAAATTAGAAAATTCACGCTCCAAATAGTGATGGACAGTTGAAACTTCCAGCATTCCGGAGCAATCTTGCACCAAACTTTTTAACAGTGTTAGTAAAACGAATCATACTAAAAGCAAAATGTAGTCAATTTAACAATAAAAATAGTTGTGGTTTTTATTATTTTACGCATTAATTTTTCGAAAAATATTGGCATCTAGTTATATAAGTATTAAAAAGTTATATTAACTATACACCAGATTATAAATTAAGCATCTAGGAAAAATACCACACGAGACAGTATCATCCATTCTAATATCCTAGAAATGAATATCTGGTGAAATAAGCATGAAACGATCATTGCCATACATTTCCATATTACACTAATGAATTCGATTTTTACGATTTTTATTTGATTTTCGATAGTTTATTGGTTACCCTTAGGCTGTTCACTATAACGAGAATCCAGAAATGAGCACAATGAACTACGCTGAAAAAAACATCACATAAAAATTCTGGCTAAGGAAAAAAATAAGTCGACATAATTCTCTGTTAACAAATCAATTCAGAAATTATTCGTACATAACATATGTTTCATATTTTTCTGGGAAGGGTACTCTAAGAAACTGAACTACCCGACAGGTATACAAACCCGGGTCGACGTCATCAGACCCTTTGACCACTGCATCATAGCGAAGACGAACAATAATTGAATATTTCACTTTTTTGTTTTATAATAAAAAAGAAAAATATCTATTTTCTACAGGGGCAAGCTGCATCAATCTTTACAGATTTAGTCAGTTTATAGATAAAACGGGTCTTTTGACAAATGTATGAGTAAATTTAGAGAAAATTTCTGGTTTCGAAAAGAAAAATAAATTCTGTTGGAAAATAACAGAATTCCCGAAGAAAACAATTCATCGGATTTTTGTGCAATACTGTTAAATAATAAAAAAAATAGTTATAGAAAAATCTCACATAAAAATTCGCGTATATTATTTTATTTTTAAGTTTTCATAATATGTATTTTAAAAATATTAATGCCTTCGTTGTAATATTTAAAATATGCCACGTATTATTGAGAATAAAACGGGAGGTAATCAAACTCAATTTTACAAGTTTCTATTAAATACCACTTCTATAGACTTTTACGACCACTTTCCTGCAAAAAAAGTAGTTACCGATAATTAAATAAAAAATATTTCTAAATGGATATGCAATACAAAAAATCTATATATTGAAAAAAAATTAACTAAATGTAACTTTCTAACATTCGGCGCGAGAAAAATCCTCCATCATTCAGACCTCGGCAAATATGGGGATAAAATATATAAATGGGATACCTTCTCAATTTCTACGGCTAAAGGAGAAAGTACAGAAATTCATCATGAAAATTAATGCGCCGCCTGTATGTTAATTATTGGACTAATTACGGAAATGTTCTGTAGAAACGATCGGCTTGAGGTAAAGGTGTGATTTAACTTTTACCTCAGGGGGTAAAGTTAGAATTTTTATAAAGTAATGATGGCATATTTTATGTGGGAAAGTTGGGTTTTTAATCCAGAAAGTTGTTAAGCATGCGTTGATTTTAAATGAACGTGACTTGTTAACGGAGTTATAATGCGGTTTCCAAAGTTTTGGACGATGATGGCATATTGGATATTTGAATTCCAAATGAATTTAAATAATTGTAGGATAATTTTTAGAATTTTTGTTAAAGAGAACTTTATAAATGCGAGCGTGTATTTACTAAAAATATTATTGTTTTTAGCATATAGAGTGATATAAAGCTTCAAATAAAAGTTGCCTATTGCTTTAATTTTCAAAAAAGCAATCCTTACGTTTGACTATTTAGTATCAGAACGTCTGATCAAAACAGTTATTTCCAAAATTAAGTTGTACTTTCGAAATATGACAAATTTGTTATTGGCATTATTACTTTTTTTTATTAGTAAAACTGTTTAATTTTTCCGTTTTTAAAGATAAATTTTTAAAACTTTCAGTTCAAAATATTTCACAAGACTAAATATAAGAACAGTTTTACCCTCCAACTCAAAACCCAACCAGCATACCATTATCATTAATACCAAACACACAAGCTATCTTTTTTTTTATCTTAACGCTTGTAACTAAAACGCCTTATGGTAAATCTACGTCACCTGCGATTGAACAATTTCACGCGAACACACTTGACGGCATTTGATAAAGGCTTCGAATTACTGGATCGTTAGACGTTAATTAGTTAACTAATTGCTGAAAAGTGTACCGAAACGTACATTACGGCGGTTGTGGTGAAAATTCCATGAAATCTCCCGTCCAGTAGCGCAGAAAAGGCAGTCAAGTGCTATAACCACTTATTTGAAGGAACTAAACGGTGAGTGGGATAAAGGATTTTCGCCACTCACTGTTATAGGGTTTCATTATACCTGTATGACTTTTTTTGTACAGTTTTCTCTCGTAGATGATTTTTTTCATATTAAAAGAACTTTTTTTGTTGTAGATTTCTACCTTGAGACGTGTTCCCTATTTATAAATAAAAAAGAGGGAATTGCACTTTAGTTACTAATTTGAATTGAAGTACAAATGTAATTATTTATAAGTTAATCAGTTATGTAATAGCTTGAGAGTGCACCAGAACGTACAGCTATGGCGATTGCTATGGAAATTCCACGAAATCTCCCATTCATTGGCGTAAAAAATGCAGTCAAGTGTGTTATAACTACTTATTTGATGAATCTAAAGGCGCCGAGCGAATATAACATCTGATAGTGCCTTCGTTTTAGGATTTTGAATATTCTAGGAATTTTTGTATTTTTATTACCCAGAGTTTTTTAGTTTTTATAAAAAAAATGCTTCAGATAAGTAATAATAATTACACTGAAGCACATATGAAATATGTGTCGCGCGTTTTTCGTTCGTTCATTCATTCATTCATTCATCTCATACTCCTCATTATTTTTTTTTCTTTTTTTTTTTTTATTCATTCTATTTTTATTTTATTTTTTTTTTTTTATTATTTTTATTATTTTTATTTTTTTTTTTATTTATTTATTTTTTTTTTTTTTATTATTATTAATTTCCATCTATTATGTTTCCTATTTATTAGTTACACAATTATATAATTAGATTTTTTTTTTTTTGTCAATTGTTATGATTCATGTGATTAATATTATTTTTTTTTATTTGAGTTTATTAGATTTATTAATTCTGTATGTTATTGTTTTATTTTGAATGGTCATATTATGAAATTATCAGTATTATTTATTTTTTCATTTTTAGCTTGTTATTTTATTATTTAAATATGTCTTCTTATCTTCTTCTCTCAAAAATCTTCTCAATTTCAAGTTCGGCAAACTCATCATAAACATTTTCAGTATCACATTTCATTTCGGTGAAAAATTGCGAGAGACATTTTATGAAATCCTAGCACATTTTTTCAGCTCGAAACATTTTTCATATAACTTTTTTATAATAAAAACCTCTAACCCAACGTCTACTTCAATTGATCAGATGAACTTCCAATTTCCAGTAGTACCTTTTGAGTTTCATTTGTGTTGCTTTTTTCCGGATTGTGAAAAATGTCCAGATGGAGGGGAATTCCTGTTGTTCTTTTTACTAAAACTTTTTCTTTCTTTTTTCTTCTTTTAACGTTTCTAACAAAGTAAATTAATCATCAGGTATATTGGGAGTGGATTAGTGAACCGAAAGACGAGTTTCAAAAGATGCTCAGATGTTTCAGGGCAATAAAAATGTTGCAAAAAGTGATAGAAACGTTAATGAAGATTTTCTAAAAATAATAATAATAATTATATACACTAAATTACTCTATATAAAATATACAAAGTATGTCTTCTCTAAACGAAAGTATATCGAAAATAATATATTCTCATTTCTTCTTTGTATGTATATGCATAACTTGCGTTATGAACTAAAAGCAACATTTACTCTATAAAGCTGAATGAACCCTAATTCTATATTTTTATAATGAATAATATACAATTGTTTCTTAAATCATTATTTATAAATGACATACAATTGTTTCTTAAAACATTAACTATAAATAACATACAATTGTTTCTTAAAACATTAACTAATTAATTGCAATACTTTAACATGTTTACTGCCGCCTACTATATTTTTTAAAAAATAGCAAAAAAACTTATTATTTTAGGGAAGAGTGGGGGCTAATGGGACAATTTTTTATTAACCTATGTATTTCAGCAAAAATGAAAGAATTTTAATTTCTTTTTTACAAGGAGCTCATAAACTGAACAATCGTTTACTTAAAAAGTCATTCGACAGATGTTAAAACATTACCATATTTTAGTTGCTGAGTATTTTAAACAAACATGTAAATGTCCCATTAGGGGACAGGGTGCAGGGCTAATGGGACATGGTAAATGTAGCCTTAATTAGGGGAGAGTGGGGGCTAATGGGACAAAAAAAATTTAAAACTCTGTATTTCAGCAAAAATACAAGAATTTTAATTTCTTTTTTTACAAGCCCATAAACTGAACATTCGTTTACTTAAAATGTCAGTCGACGGATGTTAAAACATTACCATATTTTAGTTGCTGAGCATTTTAAACAAACATGTAAATGTCCCATTAACCCCCATATGTGGGGTCTAAATGGACAGGATGCAGGGCTAATGGGACATAGTAAATAATGCCTCAATTTAAAAAAAATTTAATGGAAAAGAAATCAGAAAATGACCTGAAAATAAAATTTCAAAGCTACCATTGAAAGGTGAAATATCAAAGTTAAAACACAAAATCGAAGTTGCTCCCATAATTTTTGTTGAATCACTGGAAAGGATAGTTTTTTTACTAAAACTTCTAAAATTTATCCCAAACTTGTCCTCTTTTTACGGTACGTGAATTTAAAAAGACAGTCTTTATCTTTAAATCGCTCACCCGGAGTTCATCGCTTTCTATTTCAGAAATCAATGAAACGTAATTAAGTATAGTTTGCTTTCTAGCAAATTTTACCAAAAACAAATAATTAATAATCAATTAATGTTCACTAAGCTCTGGTCAGATGTAATTAATGAAATTGCAGGCGGAAAAATATGTCATCAATAAAGCTACTTGAACTTTAACCTATTATACTACGAAAAAAGTTTAAAAAGTTTAAAATTAAAGTTTTAAAAAGTTTTTAGCAACTTGACTGAATAAGATATTCGAGATTTATATAGATTCTTCAAGAGAAGCATACAAATCTAGGTTTATTTGTGTCCCATTAGACCCCACAGTGCTATTATTTATAAATGAACCAAACACGGAACCACGTGTATTTCACCACAGTATTCGACACATATCTATCTTTCTCAAATTTCTTTCCAATTTGAAAATGAAAAGTGTAAATCCAAAGTTTATAAAATTCACAGTGCTATTCATATGGAGATCGAAACGTTAAGAATATTAAAAAAATCTAAATCAAATATGAAAAAACTAAGCCTCAGGTGCACACGTAGGTAGTAAAAGGAATCTATATTAAAAATTTCGAATTTTTTAGGGCAGTATAAGTAGGTCTTTCACGGTCCACAGACAAACAGACAGACAGATTCTTTCTTTTATTATTATAGATTGACTCAAAAGCCTTCTAAAACTCAAAATCGAAGATGTTCCCATAATTTTTGTTGAATTACTGGAAAAGGTAGTTTTGTAACTAAATCTTCTAAAATTTATCTCAAACTTGTCTTCTTTTTAAATTACGTGAATTTAAAAAAACTGTCTTTATCTTCAAATAGCTTACCCGGAGTTCATCGCTATCTATTTCAGAAATCAATTCCAACGTAATAAAGAATTGTTTGCTTTCTAGCAAATTTTGCCAACAACAAATCATTTAACTTCAACAAGCTCTGTTTTGATGTAATTAATGAAATTGCAGGGAAATGTGGAAAATTGTGTCATCAGTAATGCTACTTGAACTTTCACTTATTATACGACGAAAAAAGTTCAAAAGGTTTAAAATTAAAGTTTTAAAAAGTGTTTGACAACTTCACTGAATAAGATATTAGAGATTTATATAGATTATTCAAGGGAAGCATACAGAGCTAGGTTTATTCGTGTCCCATTAGACCCCAGAATGCTACTATTTATAAATGATCCAACACAGAACCACGTGTATTTCACCAAAGTATTTGACATATAATATCTTAATCTATGATATGTCTTCTACCTAAAACTATAGTTTAATTCTTGAAAAGTTTTTATTTAATACTTTAAAAGTGTAAAAATATATACACTTTTAACTTACTTTGTATTCTACAAAACAACAATTCTCCTCTCCACTTCAACACATGCTTTTAATGGTTAATCTTTGGTTGTTAAAATGTGAAATCAAACTGTTACAATGTTATAGTGAAGAAATATTTGTAAAATGTATATTTTTCTCCGCTTTTTGCCTCTTGTCCCATTAGCTCTCACTTTCCTCTTAACAAAAATACGTCTTTTGTAAAAAAATATTGTAAAATTAATTGAAACATATATTTTCCCGAAATTCCTTTATTTTAAAGACAAGTCTTTGATGAACTTGAACACCTATCGGCATCACCTCGTGTCCCTTTATCATACATCATAGGATAGATTAATAGCCATATTAGCTCCATCACCGTTTCCTTAGATATACAGATATCCGACTAATAACATGACCTCGTAGCCCATTACTGAGACCATAGGACAAATCAAGTACAAGCTAGGATAATGTCATAGTCCCATTTCTGCTTGACACGCTTAACACCATGCAATATGTATTGAATGCGTATGCAAAGCTATGAAGATATACTAAAGCTCAAACCTACCGGGAATGGACCTTCAATCAAATGACTGGTGGATTCAGTGGCTTTGACAAAGCATATTATTGGGACAGTTTAAATGGAAATGTAAGCAAAATTAATCGAGTTGGTCCAGTGAATTGTTATTATGATGTTTTTAAAACTGTTATTGTAAATATATGACAGGAAATTAGAGTTATAGCCTTATCCATTTTTCAATCAAAGTTTCTTTAATTACTTAATGATCCCATGTTTTTATCAGTAATTTGAAATAAATGTATGCTACAGAATCAGTTCGATTACTTTACTTTCCCACTGGTGATTATATTATTTTTAACTACAATAATAACAAAGTAGTTTAAAACGTAATACATTTAGTTTCAAATTATTATTTTGGGTTAAAATTAATAATTGTTTGCTAACAATATTATAACTTCAAGAAATAATAATACAACTATTATTGACAGCTTGAAAATTACTTGCAAAATATTGTTTTTGTTCTAAAAATAAATATCGTTTAGAGTGCCGAAGAATATATATTTTTCTTATGTGAACAAGACGTCTATGATTTTTTATAGCAAAAAAACTAAATCAAAGTTCGAAAATGTCTGTCAACACTTATTTTAGCATAATAGTACTTAATAAACACAGTTAAAAAAATCTGAGAGGTTTTAAAGGAAATTGTTTGTTGAACGTATAGAGATAATTCCAAAACTAAAGAATGTTTCACAAGTTACAAATAAAGATATTTATTATATGCTTAGAATATTGTTTAAAATGTTTACTTAAATAATTTCAAAGGGTTGATGAAATCTTTACTACTTAAATGCTTTTTAATTTCCAGTTTTACTCTCATCAAATTTGTAGTATTAATACTTGCAAAGACAAATTTTCAAAAAACATCTTTTGGCATAAATTCGTATCCCTGCAACGTAACCATTAATTTTAAACAACCTCAAATTACCAAATATTTACTAATTTAGTTTACTGAAATTCAAATATCGATGTAGGAGTTTGTGAGGAATCAAATGTAGGTTTCTCTTAACTTTCAAAATGAATATGACAGAAAATCAGTTGCCATTAATAAAGCAGACCAAAATCATATAATTTTAATTTACTAATTGACCATGATGATATAAACTAATGCTATCAGTAAAACATTTACTATATCTTATTAAGCAACATATAATCACGGTTTTAATTACCAGCAATTACACTATCAATAAATGATTATCATAACTTCCCATTAACCTTAAAATATACTTATTCAGAAATACAACAGAAATCTAATCCTCTAATACTATACTAATCAGCAGATATACGATAAGACACCCAAACTCTCATTTGTCAAGCCACTATTTGACCAAAAACATCATTCTATCGAAAAGACAATTACGGGGTGGATCAAAGACAGTAAAGCAAAGGTAAAGTTGATCAAGTGATGGATAATGATCGTTTTTCCGATAAAGAAGATCAACTGATAGACATTCCCAGACCAGCTAATTGCATTAAATGGACACCGAAGTAAGAGCCTTTGTCGCCTTTGCTGAAGTATTAACATTGGGTATTTGGCCCTAGAGATGTCTAATGTTGTAAAGGATTATGTCTGTCTTGTCAGTTTCAGGTGGGGAAAATGACGTTTTGGGCTGTTGTATCGCATTATATTTGAAATAGATCCTTAACTTACAATTTTGTTTCAATTTTTACAATGTTTTTTTAAAAAATATATTAAATATTATTTTTGTTTTGCAATGCATATTGTAATAGTGGTATTAGATGCACGAAGTTGTTTTAGAAAATGTACTTTTGAATATTTTATTTTGAACTTCTTAATTTAACTTTATTTACAACAAAAAATTCTTAATATTTTGAAATTGGTTATATAAAATCAGCAATGTTCTTTAGTTGCGCACATTCTAAATGTGTTCCGTTTTTTAATTTGATATTGCAAACAAACTTTTCTAAAACCGTGTAAAGTAAAATAAAAAACAATTATAACGTTAAAAGAAGTATTACTTTATTTAAAATTGTAACCCTCGAATTACAAAATTAACGCTCTTTCGAACCTCTCAATATTTTTCTTATCTAATTTCTTTACAGCGCAAACTATTCAAATTGTTAATATTAGAACTACACACATTAAAAAAATACGACATAACCATAAAAAAAACTAACTGGATTGTCGGTTACATTTTGATAATAAACTAAATAGTAAGATAATCCTACTAAATGATATTAATAACGCTAAAAGAAACCCTAAACTCGTTGTTGAAATCTCAACTTGATAACTCTAAGCTACTATACTTTATTTAGTTGTACTTTCACGTAATTATGGAATAAACCTCCTCCAAACTTATCTACTGGAATTAACAACCATTTTTCCTGCCACTATACGAAAATTGCTTCCAGGAAAACTCACATAACATAAAATGACATCCATTCCTTTAGCTAGAGCAACAACATAAGATGCCGAAGCTTTAATTCCTATAAAGATAAAGCTGCATTCTATCAGTCACTTGATCTTAATGATCTGGAAGTCAATACAAAGAGAAAATCTCAATCAAAGTAGATTTTATCTAATACTCTAAGTTTATGAAGGTAACGTATCTTATCTATTTTAAGGGGTTTGGTAAGATCCGTGAGGGAAACATAATGGAAGGTGTATTTTATTGTATGTGAAAATTTAAACCGATTTTATAAATTAAAATAAAGAGAAAATACAAAATTATCGTTTCAATATAGTAATTCATAACATATTTCTTTAGAAATTGCCTCAGAAAGTTAGTGACAAAATATGATATTTTTATTTTGTTAATGATAAAACAAATATTTAATATAGTGATTTTGGTTTTAGTGGTGGTTTCATGGTAGTAGTAAACGATGGTTTAACGGCATTGTAAATGGTAGTTTTAAGATATTAGTAAATGAAAATTAAAAAAAAAAAACCTGAGGAAGTTATGTTGTAAGTGGGGAAGAAATAGAATGATGTATTACACTCAAGTATTAATATGGAGTAAAATAGGTAAAAAAAATATCGCATTATAGATAGGATTTTGTAAGCTACATTATGAATATGCGAGTCAGATAGGGTAGCCATTTTTAAAAACATGCATTGAGTTGATGAAAAAAGTTCAGAATAAAGCAATACTAATTAAGCTGTGTTAAAGATTATAGTGAATCAACAAAGAGTGCAGGCCACAATATGTTACTTTTTCATCATATCCAAATGTCAGTTTTGCTTATAATACAAGTTTAACTGAATATGTATGTTAAGCATATGTCAAAACATTAGAAAATACACTTAAAAAAGTCTTTTAAAATAGTCCGCTCTCATACAAAGCTTAAATAGAATCAACACTTTTAATAAGCCTTTAAAAGGCTTTAATAATGTCGTGAAAGACATTAGAAAATATAATTGTATAGCTAAACTGTTTTGCACGAAACTCTTTTAATTACATACTCAAATAAAGTTAATACAAATTCTAAAAGCGAAGAATTTCACCATTTGGTTAGCTAATATTTTACACTCTAATCAAGTACCTATCATATTTACCTAATAAAGAATACTTTACACTTAACATCACTAATAAAATCAAGTTACTTATATTTTAAGGTACAATATGGTTAGTTAACCAACCGGTATTTCGCCTTTGTAACATAAAGGCGGCATATTTCTGCCACCTTTGCAAAAGCTAATGATTTCACCGAATCACCAAACAGGATCTTCCTTTGAGACTTCTGCCATCAAAGCTCTCTTGATTACTATCTCGATCAAAATCATTCCATTCCCACTTGGGAAATCAAAATCACAAAGGATAATGTTGATCTTGAAAGCAATATCAGGTCGGTCGTGTTTCATGTACACAAAGCAGAGGTATACAGAGAGTTACTTCGAAATTGGTATTCTTGTATAATTAGATATCTATATGAAATGATTCGACACAGGTGCGATTTATAAACGAATTCAATTGAATTTCATTTTTCTGTGGAATTTGCTGTACTGACATATTCCCTTGTAAATATGTCAGCACAGACATTTAAAAGGAAAAAAGAAATTCAAATGAATTCGTTTATAAATCACTTTTAAATATGTCTTTATTTGTTTAATCAAGCATAAATTTGATAATTACAATAATAACAATAACATTAATAAAAACAAAAAAAAACAATAAAAACAATAATAATAATAATAATAATAAAAACAATAATAAAACAATAATAACGTTTGAGTTTGGATGAAAAATTTTCGATTAAAAAAGCATGCATATAGTCAAGTTTAGCATGACTGACAAATTCAGTGTAAAGCAGTTTTTAAAATTGGTTCAAAAACTTATGCAAATAATATGTAATAAAAATGTAACCTTAATAATTTTAAATCGAAAAAAGTTTTTGTTGTTTATATAACAAAAAAATAATGGTAGTTAAAGATGATTTCTTTGTTTTAAATTTCATTGTATTGTCATTTTTTGAAATTTTATCATTCAACAGGTCTAACCTTTTTTACTATTCTGGTAGACAGAAAATAATTAGTTTGTCTCGTGCTGTCTCCTACAAAATGTTCCACATTTGTTCAACATGTCTCCTGTCCCCGTTGAGATGTATCCATTCCCCTTTCATTTATTCATGAACAAAATAACTAGTTATTATTTTTTTAATTTAATATTTCATCATACCAATATGGTGAACCAAATCTCAATCATGAAAAACAATTTGAATAAATATTAATATCTGTAAATCTAACGGCATTTCGAAAACATTTATTTCATAAATTATTGTCTGGTTAATGGAATATTTTACAATAGATAACGGCGCAGCAAAACTTCTTTTTAACATGAATTTCCATCCAACGAATAAAATAATAATATTAAATTAATTGATGTTGAAGGAAGTGTTTTAAATGCATAGGATTTACATTTTTATTTGTAATGTTCCAATACTTAATAGAAAATTCTCAAGGGAATTAATTTATTGCTCACATAGTTTTCAAACACTTTATAAACTTGTTGGAAATTTCTTTTGACAGTTTATAGTGCTTCATTTAATATTCGAAGCAATCCACCTACAAGCTAACCAGACATGTAAAAAATTTTAATGTATTGCTTTATTGGAATTCTGGTTAAGAGATAATACATTTATTTGGCAAGTTATTGGTAGCGTGAAGTCAAATAATTTTTCTTGGGTTCTATTCACTTGAGATAAAGTTTTTCAAAACTTAAATATTCTTTTTAGTTTCGTTTTTTTAACGTTAGCATTTATTTTGTAAATTGTTTTGTAGACTTTAATTAAAAGAAAATTTAGTCAATAATACATAAATAAACTATAATAGTAACATACAAACGAAATCATATATAAGTTTATTGCAGAAAAATAATATATAATTAAAAATTATTGTAAAAAGCTTTGTTTTTATTGTTTTTCAAAACTAATGGTTACTGTTAAACGTGTGAGTTATAATGGTAAGAGTTATAAAGGTGTTGTGTAATATAATGAGTGCAATGTCAATGCATTTTAAAATTATGCAATGAAATTCAAAAACCAGTTTCTTCGTAAAACTTCAAACAATCATAAAATCTCCCCGAAAACTAAATGAAGTTTTTTTTCAAGAACAAGAAAGCAAGTAGTTTATAAAATAGTTGAAACTCGTTTATTTGTCGTTTAATTTTTTTAGCCAAAAAAACACCCAAATCCAACCAAAAATAGAAGTTGAGAGAGAATCGACCTTTTAATTTACGAGTTCAGAAAATTGTCCCAATAAATCTTTTCTTTTGTACACCTGTTACAACCAATTCAAAGGATCGAGTCAGGAATCGATTCTTGAGATCAATATCAGTGACAAAACGATAAATGAATCGATACACCAAGTACCATTTCAAGTGAAGTGACGAAATCACTCTTCCGTTGGAGATTTTAAACGGAGATGGATAACCAGTTTTTCCGGTCTTTATTTAAATTTCGGCAATTAATCTAAATTTGGGGGAATTGAAAGAAATCGAATAGAAGGAGCACGGGAAATGATCGATTTTTTCTATAATGAAAAATGCTGAATCATAAAAAGAAAGATTCTTTAAAGTATTTTTTTTTCTTTTGCGTTGTGATAAATATTGGAAAGAGAATGTAGACATTGATGACTATATGTTTGGCTAGTATATATTTATTATTATATTTTCAGATTTCTTTAAAACGTTTATGGTGAAAGGAAAGCATAAAATTACTTAGGGTTTGCTTTTACATTATGTTTCTAGTGCTTACATAAGATCTTGTATCTAAGTAATTGATATTATGTGAGAGAGTGTTTCGATTGGTGAGATTGGGTAATTTCGAGTTGCAATTGAAAAGTAATTTTAAATAGTTTTGCGGGTATAATTTATATAAATAGTTTCAAGTGTCGTATTTCATTCCATAGACTGTAAACACTTCGTTTACATTCTAATCTCTCCCACCTGACTGTTTTTCAATTATTTTCAATTATTCTTAAGATAAATATACCACACGATAAAAAATAAACAATATTTTATTAGTTTTCACAAATTGTTCTGCGTTAACCGATATAATTCTTAGGTATTTATCATTTAATAGAAATTTCGAAGAAATACACGAATACATTAAAGACAAATAGAAACAAATATGTAAGTATAAAATACCTATACATGAATGAAAAGTTTAATCCATCTCTAAATTAAATATACATTCGCAAATACTCAAATAATTGTTTTAATTGTATATTTAAAAAATGAGCGAAATCATTTAATGTTTGTACTTGTTATTTAAGTCTTTACTTATTCACCCATATTTCAAATTATTCAAAGTTTCATTCATTCCAAAGTAAAATATCTTAATAATGCAAATAAAAAAATATTACACCTTGTTTAATATTCAAAATTATCGTTTTTCCTTCGAACAAACTGTTCCATCTCCTTGCATTTGTTCAAATCTCATTTCGAAATGTAAAATCAAAATGAAGGATAAAACAAATAGTTCCGGTTCTCACAAAAGTAATTTCATTTATCTCTTTTTGACAATAGGTATAGTTCTTCTTCACAGCTTTCAAATGACAGCTTCCGTTTCGCCAAAGGGGAAATAACCGTAAGAAAAACATAAGTTGTAAAGGAGAAAGGCAATATTTTTTCCACTTCATTAGGAAACTTTTGTTCGATTGTCAAGAATCAAGAAGAAATATATTTGTTCTTTTGTCGTTTGAAAATTAATTCAAATGATGCAAGAAATTAAACCTTTTATAAATTAGTCTTTTTTAATGTGATACCAATGTGTTACTCGAAAGGATTCATTGCACAAGTTTAGTTATTTTAAACATATAATATAATAATTGTTATTTATCTTTGATAAACAAAATTTTAAATACATCTGTTCGTCCCGTTTGAAAATTAATACAACTAATGCAATAAATTAAACCTTTTATAAATTTGACATTTTTTCAAAGGGTTACTAGTGGGCAACTCAAAAGGAATAATTGCGCAAATTGTTATTTTAAACACATAAAAGAAGAATTGATAGTTAAATTTGATCAAAAATTTATTTATTACTATAACTGGACATTATTATTTTTTAATATTTAAAGAAGCAAATGATATACACTCATTTTTCCTGTGCTTATTGTTATAGATATGCACAAAATATATTATTTAAAGAGGCCCAGTGGCTTAGTGGTAGTGCTTCGCTTTGCCACACCACAGGTCCGGGGATCGAGTCGATTGGACGAGGATGACTCAGCCTTTCATCTCTTAAGTGAGTCGATAAAATGAGTACCAAGCATGTTTGGAACTGAACACTGGGAGTTCCGCGAGAGGCTGACCAGCTTACCAGGACATATGTTTAGCATCCCAGAGCACTTGGTCACGTAAGCTGGAATGGGCACGGCAGGCCTTGGCCCACTAACGGGCTGTTGCGCTTAAGATAAATATTATTTAAAGATATAAATTTTATAACAAAAGTACACAACGTACACACACGCAATCAAATAATTAAAATTTCAAAAAAAAAAATATATTCCTGACCAATTTAAAATTTTAATCAAAAATGCGCTGTTCCTATAGCTCTGACGTATATGGTTTATAATTTGTAAATTATATAATTTTATAAAAAAAAGCAGGTTAATCGTTTGAACTAATTCAGTATTTAATTAAATTTATTATAAATGTATAACAATAACACAGGAACTTTAAATGTAGCTTTCATGAAAATTATAATTGTTTTCTAATCTTTCTAATGTTTGCAAGTAAAAAAGCTTTTAGACTAATAACGTTCCTTTTTGTATTCTCTTAATTATGCATTTAAAAAAACAATTGAGTTATAATTTAACTATTATTATTTTTAGAGCGAATTACAAAAAATACTTTGAAAATAAGTGCATTAAGTTGCGGTACTAACTTCAACAACTTTAAGTGATTAATCATAAAATTCATTAGGTTTATCAAAGTGTGATGCGTGTAAAAGATTTTTGGTATAATGAGGAAATTTCTCTAGCTGGGGAATACAAATGGATGCAAATTTTCCATTTTTCCGACAACACACATCATTTGCAAATTAATATAAAGCTATTACATAGTAGAACATCATAGCTTAGATAAAGTGTTGGAGAATATAATAAATACTTTAGCATTTACATACTATAATATTTTAATTTAAATTAACGTAAGCGAAATATAATTTGATATTTTAATAAAATAAACATGTCTATTCTGCGATACGTTAGGTAAAATCAAAATTTGTAAACAATAATGCATTTGATGAATGTTATAAATTGATCCAGGCACAAGGAAAGTTTTTAGGATGAAGACAAAATAATATGAATAAGTGTTGTAACTTGTAATCTTTTAAAAAATGTCATTTGCAATGTATAAAATTTAATTATAAGCTATGATTTGCTTTGTAATGTTAAGGAACGATTTTTTTCTATTCTGGGTTGTAAGTTCAGACTAATTAGTACATTTTAAAACATCGGGATGTCATTTTAGTTCCTTAACACCTTAAAAATGGACAATAAAACAATCTACGTAAGAAATGGTCAAATAACTTATTCAAAGTTTGGCTACATCTAATAAATGTTTAATTTAATTGCCACAATTATTAAAAAAAACTATAAATTTTATATTTTTTACAAACAGTTTTTAACATTCAAAGTAAAAAGTTAGTTTTTAAGTTTTTGGTCTAACTTATCTAACAAAATTATATATTAGTCCCACATTGAAATATAAAGACATAACATTTAACCCAAACCAACCGATAAACCTAACACATTTAATTAGAAACGCCACCAGCAATATTCCATGTTACATTTCGACGCCATATATAAACAAAAATTCAATTTACTTATCTTAAAAATAAATATTTGTTATATACACCGAAATTTCATAACAGCCTGTTGAACACGGTCATAATAATCCCATCAATAAAAGTACTTCCACTGTCTGACCACACAGACGCATTTCAGATGACAGCAACTCATATATCGAACTGTAGGAGGTAAAATAACGTATCTACAATGTTAACTCAATGAGAGAAGGGTCACTTTTCTATGTAGATTAAGTCCTTACCTCATATAACTCTCAGGAAAATGGGAGAAAACCATATAAGTCACAGACACAGAGAAAGACGCATTACGAAATTGCTCACTCATATCTGAGAGATGCTTAATTGAAAATCCAACTTATGATATTCTTGGGCTATATTTGATTTATAAATATCGTATAATATCATATCGTATAATATCATATTATTTCGTATCGTATCATATCATATTAAATTAGCAAGTTTTTAAAAATTATATTTTTTGTCTGTTAACCACTCACATTAAACTTTATAAATTCTTAATTTAGAATTATTAACTCTTGAGATGGTGATATCATTGAATACGAAAGGTTTTCTTTGTATAATTAAATTAATTTATGTTTTAATGCATAACTTGTAAAATATTAATTTAGATAAGAAAAAGACCATATTTAAGTAATGGTGAAAGAAATAAGCTTACAAATTGTAATTGAAATTCGAACTGAAAATAAAATCGAAAGAATAAGAGCATAAGAATGAAATGACGAAATACGTAATAATCCATCATTTCATTGAAAAATACGCTGCTTTGTGCTGGATTTTTCAGATTTTAAAGGTTTTTTCAAAGTTTAATTTTGTCACATAGGTCAATTTGGAATGACGTAATAAAATGTATCACAATGTGAATATTTGGTTATTTATTATTTGTTTACTGATAAATCTGCAAGGCAATAAATTATTTTGAAAAAATAGCTTGTTAGTTTTAATTTATATTTCTTCATTACTTTTTGCTATTTTAGTTCTTTTAGAACTTCTTGTTTGTATTTTAATTATTTTGTCGTAGCCACATACAACCAGTACCAATAAATTTTCTAGAAAACATACATGAGTTTATTTAAACAAAAAAAAATGCATTTTTACGAAAACTTGAAGAAAAACGACATACACTGTAGAAATCTACTTGTGGTGGAGTTAACATTTAAGCAGGTAGACATTTAAGTCAGACAGTGGCAGTAAACCTGATTTGTGGATCGCTTTGTGCGACTCAGCAAGCGACATGGGGACGCCAACCCTAACTTCCTATGATGGGGATGCCGTCTATCAGGGCTGAATGAGATATCCTTAATCCTAAACTATGAAGGTGGTTTGGGGTGTCAAGATTTGGTTTGTTATGTTTATGCGGTGTATGATTAATTTCTTTGTGTGCTTTTCGTTCGCAAAGGGAAATATTAATTCATTTAAAAATTAGGGGGGGGCGGGGCTAGTTTTCCCATGGGGCAAGTTTTCCAACAGGCCTTTTACAAGAAATGAGACGTTAGGAGGCGCCATATGGCTACTTATTTTATAAAGCAACCCGTTTTATGTCACCCACAAGAAGTTTTGCTTAGTTTCTGTTGTAATATTGTTGCTAGAGCTGTTTTTGTGATTTTTCCAACGTTGAGTGATTTTTTATGCTTACATTCAAACCTAAATCAAACATACTTTTATTAAACTTACAGTTTCATCATTGAGTATACTAAAAGATGGTTCTTCTCTCTACGTAACTATACATTCGTTTTCAAAATAAATTAAAATTCTACTCGTCAAGGTACTATTAAAATCAAAATATGACCACGGGGCATGTTTTCCAAAATTTCACGGGGAAAGTTTTCCAACAATGCCTTGTAGAAAAGAGTGCTCAAACCTTTATAAATTAAGCTTAATATTCCAAAAACCAAATTATTTTTATCGTATGAACCCCATAGTAATGAAATAGGAAGCTGAATGAACTCTTACTATTCTGAAACTATATATGTCAC
This sequence comes from Oedothorax gibbosus, assembly GCA_019343175.1. Classification (NCBI taxonomy): domain Eukaryota; kingdom Metazoa; phylum Arthropoda; class Arachnida; order Araneae; family Linyphiidae; genus Oedothorax; species Oedothorax gibbosus. The sequence goes on along the minus strand of JAFNEN010000657.1, from coordinate 60,775 downwards.
TCTAAAAACTATTAGGAATGTATGTAGTACCGGCCGAAAAGCCTCCACAAACTTAAATATTTCCCATATATTGTGAATAATTACACTGTAAAGTAGTAATGTGTAATGTTGCACCCAAAGTTTTGAGTCAATTAAAAAGGGAAGAGGGAGGGAGCAATCACGCCAAATTTTAGTCAACAAATTTTTTGAAATCTTTCCCCCCACAATACTTAGACAACTTTGTAGAAAAGAGCCTTAAAGTATAGTTATACAAAAAGAAAGTTTTATGTAAGTTTAAAGGAATCCAGATGATAATGACCTTTAACGAAATTGGTGAAGAAAGTTTGGTATAATAAACTGGCTTTAAAAAAAAATACATATATTCTGAGTAAAATCTTTTGAGCTATTTTAGTTTACAATAAAGCTATGAAAAATCACAATATGGTTTTCAAATGCGTTAAATCTTTTTAAAAAATAAATGGAAAATTTACCCCATCACTTTTTGGCAGTCTGGGAAAATTTACCCCGCATACGAGGGCATGTTTTCCAGCTCAACATGCTTGCATTTAATCACTTGCTGCCTAAAAGTATAATTACTTTTTGGAAAAAGAGTAATCTTAATTTGTAGTTAAGCATGTGAGGAAGACAATTACATCTTGTTTACGTTTAAAACGTTTAAAAACGTAAGTCTAGGTTACGTTTAAAACAATTCCATCTGTTGCAAAACAACTGCTTCTTGAAGCTCGATGTGGTTGTACGGATCGCTTCATAAAGATTATATTAATTACAAATCAGCCAAGTTTAGAATATCTATTTATTTAGAATCTAATTTTTGCTCAATAAATATTAGTAAGATAACTAAATATGTTTTACTGAATACCTTTACTGATCTTTTAATAGATTCCAGTTAAATACTTAAACAGCTCTTGATAAAACATTTAATAATTATTCTTTTTAATAATAACTTTTTTTTGTTTCCTCAATTGAACTCTTAACGGAAAGTCATGAATTGAAAATTCAATATTTAAAAAATATATATGATTTAAGATTTATGATGCATTTTTTCACTTGCTGCTTTTGCTAATATTGCAACTTGGCAATAAAAAGCTCAATTAATGTTAGTCACAGTTTATCAGAAAACATGAAGCAAAATTAAAATTAAGTAAAATATAAATTTCTATACTTTTGTTAAAGAAGTATTGAATGCAATAATTTGCATAATTTTTTTCTGTACATTGCAATGCGGTACGTCATCATGAAGTTGAAATAAAAGTTTTGTAGTTATATATTTAAAAATGTGGGGGAAATCTAATATTGACTTCCACATAATCCGTTTCAAAGAACTAAATTCAAAGCATTATTATCATTCCAGAAAATTAATATTCACACGATATTAAGTAATCAAACATAACTTGAAAATACGCCCTCGTGAATTTAGCCCTCGTGTAGCTCTAGTGCGACGATAATTCAAACTAAATTAAAAACTCAAACATAACTTGCTGTTTTACCATCAACTAATACGCGCAATTTACAAATTTTATTTCAAAAGAAAAGTGTAGACTAGTGTTTAATTCATTAAAATTCTCAAAATAAAAACTTAAATGTTAAAAAATATGCATAACTTACATTGTAATGTTGTAAATTTTATCAAAAGAATAAATTAACAGTTTTGAATAATTAATATTTAATCTGTTTTTGAATAAATTATACATATATTTTTACATTTAAATACTTCGCTTTTAAATTTTCTAATGATTTAACCTAATCTGCATGCAATGTTATTTTACAAATTGACTTACCTTGAGGAAAAGTAAAGAAAGCAAAACACAAAAATGTGAAGATAATTTTTCTTTTGTCCCGCATAACTGGTTGCGAAGATATTAGCTGCTCTTCATAGCATTTTGAACTTCATAAAAACTGTAGAATAACAACATCCGAAAAAATGTCTTGAGCATAACAAAATTCACCGTTGCAATAAGTTAGAAGCTCTTGAATACATTCGTATTTTTATAAATTTCTGACTAACAGTTCGAATTAAACTTTTTTAATCATAGATTACTTTGTATTAAAGTGGAAACTGTCGTTTAAACGTATCTTCATCACTTCAGTAATTCTTTAAATATAAGTTGTTCTAAATATTTGTAGTTATTTAATATAGTATATTTTGGAAACGGTTTATTAATTGTTTCCAATAAACTATTTCATTATCAACACTTAGAAATAAACTACAAAAGCACCAAATAATTTTATATACTATATTAAACTTGTTGACGTTACTCAGTATATTATTAGTATTTTGATTAATCAATAACTAGTCTTATATATTTCTAATATAATTTGGATATGATGATATAATAACATTGTTTAGTTAAAAATTTGAGTTTATCAATATTAAACAGTATTTATGAAAAGTGTTTAGATTACTAGATCTAACGATTTATATTCTATGAACATCTTTCTAGTAAACGCAATTACTCATACGCTAAAACATTAAGTCTTCTTATAAAACACTTTTTGGCAAAACTTTTTCTCATAAAACATTATAACATATTACTTTAAATTCTCCGAATCTCTATATCATTTCATTTGAATACTGTACTTTCTGGAATAAAAACTTTAGTAGAAACATAGATCAAGCACCAGTTCACTTAAGTTCTCTAACGACATTGGACAATTTTAACGGAGGCGACGTACAGCGGATTTTTATGTGAAGCACCTTTCAATAACAACAAAAATACGAAAAACGTCCGAGGACAACCACTTAAAAAAAATATTAAAATTTCATTGCACAATCCACCACAAAATTCCAAAACAAATCAATCATCAATCAATCACCGAATATCCTGTTGACGCCAAAAGGTAGTGTGCAACAGGGTAGAAAAAAGTCCCGCGCAATTCTTGCCAGAGCATTCGCATCTCTTGGCGGCAGCCGCGACTCTACCTCTTACGATCCCTTGCTCCCGGTGTTCCTCTTGGAGACGGCGCATGCGCAGGGTTTCGCTTCCAGGTGTGTTTTTGCGCTGAGTGATGGCTCGATGGGGTGATTTATTGATAAGGGGCTTGGCTGCGGATTTCATCTGCTGAATAATTTGCGCGACCGCAGTTTTGATTGCGCTGTTTGTTGGCGTCTTAAGGAATTCGGCAGCTATAAAGAACAATGCAGAATAAACGCGGGGATATACATGATAAAATGAGGGAGAGTTATAGGTAACTTAACTGCTGTGAATTATGGTAGACTTACGAAGTTATATATTTGTGGTGTCCTAAGGAATTCGGTAGTGATAAAGAACAATTCAGAATATACACGGGGATATTAACGTTAAAATAAGTAAAAAAAAATATTATTAGTTAGGAAATACACATCATTACCAAAAGGTTATTATTGTGTTGATTAGGTATATATTGATAAGGGGCTTGGCTGTGGATTTCATCTGCTGAATAATTTGCGCGACCGCAGTTTAGATTCGCTGTTTGTTGGCGTCTTAAGGAATTTAGGAGCGATAAGAAAAACACTACGGAATAAACTCGGCGATATACACGTTAAAATATACGGAGAGTTATTATGAATTTAGAAAAGCATATATTCTTTACGAATATATTATTGTTGTTTTGAATAGGTAACGTAACTGCTATGAATTATGATAGACTTACGCAGTGTGTTAGATGTTTGTGGTGTGTTAAGGAATTTGGTAGCGATAACGAACAATACAGAATAAACGCAGTGTTATACATGATAAAATGTGAAAAAAGTTATTTTATTATTTATTTAGAAATGCACATCATTACGATATAATTATAATTGTTTTCAGCACGTAACGTTACAGCTAAATCTTATGATATATATTAAGAGGAATCAAAAGTTATGTATCGGTATGAATTCTTAAAGGATTTTCTACAAACTTAAAATGTTTAACAATAGGTATAAAGTTTCGTTTGTAAGTATTGCTTTGTGCTGAGTGATAGCTAGATGTGTTTATTTATTGGACAGTGTCTTGGCTGCGGATTTCATTTGCTGAATAATTTGCGTGACCGCATTTTATATTAAGATGTTTGCGATGTCTTTCGGAATTTGGTAGCCGTAAGGGGAAATCACTGGGAGTAACAAAATTTGTAAGAGGGTATTATAAAGTTTGAAATACATGTATTCATTATTGTAGCTATCGTGAGTTTTCTAGGATGTATATGGATAGACAAGCTAAACTTCATTTATAGAAGACACGCTAGAAAATACATTTATTTAGAAACGATGAACCCCATACTTGATCAAGAGCTATAAGGGGTACTGTTAATTGTAGTTTGTTTGTTTGATTTCAAGTATAAGGTTTTGTCTGTGGCAACGTTGTCTTTGAAATGTAAAAATTCAGTTTGAAAAATAAAGTTCGTAGTTTGCAACGGTTTTTGACTTTCGTCCGTTTTTTTCTTACTTAGGAGCGGAAAGTTCTGTTGATACTTGATTCCGCAAATCCTATTTTATTTTGAGACTTTTAGTTTACATTTGTGGCGTCCGTGACAGGACGGAAGTTAATTTTCAAGATGTTTAAAGAAGTTAAAAACTTTAAAAAGGAAGATCTGAAAGCCGTTGCTTTGGAAATCGGCGAAGACGTTCCGCCAAATGCAAAGATAGCTGAGTTAAAGAATATAATTTTGAATAGTGATGAGTACAAAAATGATCCAGATTTTGTTAAGACAATGTTGGAAAATGTTATTTACGAGAGAAAAATTCAAGAAGAGCAAGAAAGATTGAAGCTTGAAAAAGAAGCTACGCTTAACTTAGAGAAGCTGAAAATTGATGCTGATAAAGAAGCAAGACTTGAAGAAGCAAAACTTGAAGTAGCAAAACTTGAAGTAGCAAAACTTGAAGCAGCAAAACTTGAAGCTGAATCTAAATTGAACTTTGAGAAAGCGAAGATGGAACATGAACTAGAATTAGCAAGAATTCGCATTCAAGAGCAAGGCCATTTAGAAAATCAGCCCTCGACTGTTGAAAATGGCAATTCGAAAAGAAAATTTACCTTGCCCAAGCTGGAATTTCGTCGATTTGGCGACGACATTAAAGAATGGCTCCCTTTTGGAGTCAATTTGAACGCATCGATAAAGACGAAGATATAGCAAATGAAGACAAGTTTCAATACCTTATACAAGCTACGATTCCTGGTTCAAGAGCTAGAGAAGTTGTAGAGAGTTTCCCGCCAACTAGCGCCAACTACTCTAAAGCAATCGAAAGTCTAAAAGCCCGGTTCGGCCGAGAAGATCTTCTTGTGGAAGTGTACGTCCGGGAACTTTTGAAATTAATCATTTCTGTTCAGAGTAAACACAAATTCTCTCCAACTTCCTTGTACGACAAGCTCGAATCGTATCTGCGGGCGTTAGAGTCTTTGGGAGTAACAAAAGATAAATGCGCTTCTATTTTGTATCCTATGGTCGAGTCATGTTTTCCTGAAGATTTTCTTAAAGCGTGGAACAGAAGCACTATTTCGTCGGGAAAAGAAGCCAAGGAACGTCTTGTTGATCTGATGTCTTTTCTAAAATCAGAAGTTGAAGGAGAAGAAAGAATAGGTCTTGCTATGGCCGGTTTTGGACTGTCTAAAAACGAAGACTCCCGATTCAACAAAAAGAAGAAATATGAACCTGAATTTAAATCCAAAGCTCCAACAGCTGCTAGTTTATTTTCATCGTCACTGAATTTAGAGGTAAGAAATAAATGTATCTTTTGTGAGGGAAAACATAAGAGCTCTGAATGTTTTTCTGCTAAGAAAATGAGCATTACTGATAAGCAGAATGTTTTGAAAGCCAAACATTGCTGTTTTGCTTGCCTGGTACCTGGTCATTCTTCGAAAAATTGCAGAGCGTTTTTGAAGTGTTTAATTTGTGACAAGAAGCATGTTCCATTGATGTGCGAAAAAACTAGAAGCCCTTAATAAGTTGCCTGCAAAGGAAGAGGATGGCGAAGTAAAAAAGGATGTAAATCTTTCCAATCTGAATCAGAATCCTAAAGTATTTTTACAAACACTTAAAGCTCAACTGATTGCCGGTAGCAAAGAAAAAGATGTTAGATTGCTTTTAGATAGTGGTTCTCAAAAGTCTTATGTTTTGAAAGATGTAGCCAAATGTATGTATTCACCAACACGACAAGAAAATGTTACTCATTTATTGTTTGGTGGAGTTTCAACCGAGAATTGTAAACACAAATGCTACACAATAAGCTTAAAAAATCGCAACAGTCAATACAAATGTAATTTTGAAGTTTTAGATCAAGATGTCATTTGTGAAAATATACAACCTATTGGTAAAGGTTCATGGTTAAAGGAATTAAAGGATAAAAATATCATTTTAACTGATATTGGAAACACCAGTGAACCTATTGAAATTCTCATTGGAGCAGACATTATGGGAAAACTTCTAACGGGTCGAAAAGAAGAATTGTCTTCTGGACTAGTCGCCATTGAAACACATCTAGGATGGACATTGATGGGAAAAGTTCCGCAAAGTGACATGCGATCTGATAGCCTGGCAATGACAGTAACTAACCTTTTCGTAAGGGATGCAGATATTGCTGATTTATGGAAACTAGATGCAATTGGAATCAAGGATCCCATCGAAAGGAAATCCAAGTTGGAACAAGATTTTCTTACAAAGAAGCATTTCGAAGAAACTGTTCGCTTAAATGAAGAAGGCCGATATGAAATACATTTACCTTGGAGCGAAGGTTGTCCTGTATTACCTGATAATCTGAGTTTAGCCAGGAAAAGGCTAGAAGTTACTACAGCAAAACTAACTCCAAAACTATATCAAGCTTACGAAAGTGTTCTACTGGAATGGCAAAAGGAAGGAATAATAGAAGAAGTTCCCGAAAATGAAGTAGATTCTTATGGAATTTACCTGCCACATCGTCCAGTGATAAAAGAGAGTAGCAGTACCACTCCCATCCGTCCCGTTTTCGATGCGTCAGCAAGAATGGCTAATCATCTTTCGTTAAATCAATGTTTAGAATGTGGACCAAATTTAATTGAATTGATTCCCGATATTCTCCTGCGATTTAGAGAGCGAAAATTTGGTGTTACGGCCGATATCAAGAAAGCTTTCTTGCAAATAAGTGTGCACAAAGCAGATAGAGACTTTCTGCGATTCTTATGGTGGGAGAATGAAGAACACAAAAAGCTCAAAGTGTTTCGTCATGCAAGAGTTGTTTTTGGAGTCAAGTGCAGCCCATTCCTACTTGGTGCAGTTATAGAACATCACATAAATGGTTCACAAGATTTAGATGTTGACTTCAAAGAAAAACTCATAAAAAGTTTCTACGTCGACAATGTCGTGACAAGTGTTGATAATGAAGAAGAATTGCATCATTTTGTTACTAAATCAAAAGATGTGATGCTTAAAGGTGGATTTGATCTAAGAGGTTGGGAAAATTCTGAAACAAATTGCAAGAAAACTGAAGTCCTTGAAACTCCCATAGTTGGCTTAGTTTGGAATCGTACAAGAGACACTTTTAGGATAAACATGAATTGGCTAACGGAAATTAATCTGCAATGTCTCACAAAAAGAGTTATTTTATCAGTTGCTCATAAAGTCTACGATCCCATTGGGTACACGGCGCCAGTGATGCTCTGTCCAAAACTACTGCTGCAAGAAGCTTGGCGAAAAGGAATCGGTTGGGACGAAGAAGTAACTGGCGACTTAAAAGATAGATTTCTACAATGGTTTAATGTATTGAAGTTCTTGGCGGACATACATATTCCTCGTTGGATTCAGATTTCTCACGAAGAGTTGGAAAAGTGTGAAATACACTGTTTTTGTGACGCAAGTAAAGACGCGTTTGCTGCCGTCGTTTTCTTGAGAATCGAAAAAGAAGACAATGCAAAGTTATGTCTTCTTGCTTCAAAAGCTCGAGTAGCACCCCTAAAAGGAGGAACAATCCCACGGTTAGAACTCTTAGCTGCCTTAATAGGAGCTCGATTAACGAAATCGGTCTTAGATGCTCTAGGTTGGAAAGATGTAAAATGTTACTACTGGAGCGACTCAACAACTGCACTAGCATGGATATATCGAGAAGAAAACTGGTCTGTTTTTGTTAGAAACAGAGTGCAAGAAATAAGGAAATTGAGTAATCCTTCGTCATGGCAACATGTTCCGAGCCATTTAAATCCTGGAGATCTACCCTCGAGAGGATGTAATGCAAAGCAACTCCTCGACTTTGCATGGTGGGAGGGACCAAATTGGCTAAAAGAATCCCAAGATAATTGGAGTCACCTAAAATCTATGGAAATACTCAATGAGGAAGAAATTTCAGTAGAAAAAATAAAATCTGTTCCTTCACTTGCTAATGTTGAGGATAATAGAGAAACTGGCTGGTACTACAAGTACTTTTCTAGCTATGAAAAGATCGTTCGAATGATCTGTTGGATTCGCAGGTTTATTGGAAACTCCTCTTCTGTCAAAGAAAGTCGAACTTTTGGAGAAATCTCCGCATTAGAATATGAGAAGGCAGAGCTAATGGTTCTGAGAATGGTTCAGCAAGAATGTAAAGAAATGCTAAGTCACAAGAAGCTTAAAAATCTCTCAATCTATACCGATGATGAAGCTGTTGTGAGGGTCAAGACACAAATTATCAACAGGAAAGATAAAGAAGACTTTCGAAAACCAGTTCTTCTACCTGCCAACCATGACGTTGTGTTTAGGCTCATACGATTTCATCATGAGAAAAACTCTCATTGCGGAGTTCAGATGCTCCTTAATATATTGAGAGAAAAATACTGGATCTTGAATGGCAAGAGAACTATCAGGAAAATTGTAGCAAAGTGTACCATATGCGCAAGATTCTCTTCTCAGAAGCTGGAAAGTACTGTATCTCCTCTCCCTGAAGACCGTGTAAAAGATGCGGCAGTCTTCCAGATTACTGGAGTAGATGCTGCCGGGCCCTTACACCTAAAAGATAACTCGAAGGCTTGGGTACTCATCTTTACCTGTGCAATTTATAGAGCTGTTCATTTTGAACTTGTCAGCAGTGCTTCAACGGAAATGTTTCTGATGGCATTAAGAAGATTTGTAGCTAGAAGGGGTAGATGCACTACTATATATTGTGATAACGGCACAAATTTCGTTGGTGCTGCGAACTGTCTGCGTCTGCTCGACTGGAATAAGGTAATCAAGCACGGTGCCATCAATAATATTCATTGGAAGTTTAACCCCCCGACAGCTGCGTGGTGGGGTGGATGGTGGGAGCGCCTCATACGAGTAATGAAGGATCTTTTGAAGAGAGTTTTAGGCCGTGCTCTATTGTCCCAAGAGGAGATGTTCACAGTTTTGTGCGATTGTGAATCACTCATGAACTCGCGTCCTCTAACTTACATTTCGGAGAATAATAAAGATCCCGTACCTCTTTCCCCATCGATGTTCCTACAAGATATTCAAGAGTGGAGAACTCCCGACTTGGATTCTGTGGACCAAAAGAGCTTGAATCGAAGAGTAAAATACAGACAAGCCCTACAAAAAGATCTTCGCAACAGATTTCGTTCCGAATATTTGGGTCTGCTTGTGCAAAGGAATAAGAAGATAGATCATCGAACCATATCAGTGGGAGACATCGTATTAGTTGGAGCTGACAACACAAAAAGAATTGATTGGCCTTTGGGGCGCATTGTAGAGTTATTACCCGGGTCGGATGGCAATGTTAGGCTGGTCAGAGTTCAAACTGCATTTTCGAAACTCCTCCGTCCTGTTCAGCGAATATATCCTTTGGAAGTCTCCTCAAAATCGAACCTTGTGAACAGTGCCAAAAATGATGTATCTATTGATACTACTGAGCAAGCCAAATCATATGTTACCAGATCGGGTCGTGTAGTTGGTATTCCTGAGCGTTTGAAGTTTTAAATGCTGTGTTTCTGCCCAGACAAAATTTTCATTCTTTTATTGTATTATTGAAGTAATACCCGTATGTTGAGATTCTACAGAACCTCAAGGTGGGAGGATGTTAATTGTAGTTTGTTTGTTTGATTTCAAGTATAAGGTTTTGTCTGTGGCAACGTTGTCTTTGAAATGTAAAAATTCAGTTTGAAAAATAAAGTTCGTAGTTTGCAACGGTTTTTGACTTTCGTCCGTTTTTTTCTTACTTAGGAGCGGAAAGTTCTGTTGATACTTGATTCCGCAAATCCTATTTTATTTTGAGACTTTTAGTTTACAGGTACGCTGCTTTTCTTTCGAGACTGGGATACATTTCAGGCGAAAGTCCGACTTCTGTTCACGGAGATATATGCCTTATACGGGATTCGAACCCGGTCTAAATCACTTGGTCAGGTCATAATCACCATGCTGGCTGGGAGGAAATAAATACATGAAGCATATTATTATTGTTTTGGTTAGGTAACGTAACTGCTAAAATTAGTGATACATGTTAAAAGATATTTAAAGATATGTATTGGTATGAATTAAAAAAGATTTCATGTAAATTGAAAAAGTTTTACTCTAGACCGAGAGTCTTGTTTTTTTTGTAAGTAATGCTTTTTATGATAAGTGGTAGGGGGATTTATTGATAAAAGGATAGGCTCTGCATTTTGTTGCATAATTTGAAATTGACCACCTGTTTTAGTCGGTGTATTCTGTTGTAACAGAATGAGGTTTAGAGATATTGAAAAAAAATGGAAATATTCCAAATAAATCTAATATTATATATTCCATAGAAGGTGAGAAAATATTGTTTTTTGCATGAGCTATGTGCTCTTCCTTTGAAATGGAAATCAATTGTTTTTCTTTATATACCGTAAGTTTTGTATGGTTTTGATATGCTAAGAAAAAAAACTTTGAAGGGTATCAATTTGAATTGTATAAAGGGTTTTGGCTAATGCCAAACTCAAAAGCTTGTCTCAAAGTGCAATGTTTTGCTTCCAGTTGCGTTTTTGTTTTGACTGATGGCACGGTATAGGATTTAGTGATAAGGGGCTTGACTCTGGATTTTATCTACTGGATATTTTGCTCGCGAACGCTTTGAAAAGGCTTAAGGCGTTTTGAGGCAACTGCGAAAAAACACAGAAAAAAGATATATCTGAAGTTTTTTCAATAAAAGGTAAGAAAGTTTGTTTTCAAATGGAAAATAGATATTTTTTTAATAAGATATAAAAAAATATTTCAAGGCTCTGTACAAGGGACAGCTTTAACTTTATAGTCACTTCATAATATTAAAAAAAATCACTCCAAACATTACCAGCTATAGCTTTTGATTTTTTCTAGAGAACATTCTACAGTAGATATAAACAATTCACCAAATTCATATTAGTAACGAAAATGTTATAGATTATTATGTAATAGTAATGGGTATCAATTACGATATTAATTTTTTTGGCTGTAATTCTTGATTGAACTTTTATATAATAAGATTGTGTATAGCTATATTAAAAGGGTTATTTGTTAATTATTTGTAAAAAGCAATAAAATCCAATAAAATTATAACTATATTTAATATTTATTAGAAATTTTGAAAACCCGTATTCAATAGCTTGTTAACTATTGTACTTAAATAGAATTCTCAAAGCACACAGTCAGATTTATTCTGGTTTCCATAGAAACGAAAATAATTTCTTAATTTAAGAATCGGAAAAAAACACACACAAAATAAACGTTAGTCAAGAGTTGATCTAGTCATTAAAATCAGAATCTAAATGTAAGAGGGTTTACAAAAAAGAAACAATAAATGAAAGAATAGCTACAAAGAACTGCCAAATGCATATATTTTTTTATCAATTGCATATTATTTTGTAGATTGTTAATAGTAAAATTGAAGAATACGAAAAAATCCATAAATATTGCTGATAGACCCTTAAATAAAAATATGTTAACAAAAGTTGACATCATGCAGATTTTTTTAATCTAAAAGAAATAGTTTTGCAAGACAACAGTTTGTTTAATAACGAATTCTGATTATTCAATTCCTAGGAGAATAGAATTCGTAACTCTTATTCGAACAACTCTAACAGAAATAAAATATTTAGTACTAGTTTGTTTTTCTACTCTTTCATTACTAAAATTACATAATACTTAACTAATAAATTATGAAATTTGAGAAAATAAGCAAAATTTCTCGAAATAAAGTAACTTTGAATTTAAACTTTATTTTATGTAATACACGTTTCCCAAACAAAAAAGTATAAAAATTTAAAGCACTGCATTTAAATCTCAGTGAATGCATATTTCTCTTAAGGCAATACGTTATCAATTGTAAGAGAAAATTAATTTTAGGAATTTCAAACAAGTATATTAACTGTAAAGTGTAAACATAAGCATTAGCAATGCCATTTCTAGGAAAATTAAAATATATCTCATGCATTTCCAGTAGTTGTTTATATATTTGTTAGTTCCAATGAAATAAAACAACTGCACGAAAAATAAAAGATTTTTCAAATAAAAATGTATAATAAAAAGTACATGTTCTAATTATAATATGTCTGTACCAACGTTTTAGTATGTAGGGGAGATGGGAGTCAGTTTTCCAATGGGGCAAGTTTTCCGCCTGGTCATGGTTTAGAAATTAGACAATAGGGAGTTCCAACTGGTGACTTGGTTTATGAAGCAACATGTCATCATAGATATGTGTCACCCACTATAATATTTGTTCAGTTGGTGAATTTATATTCTAGTTAGAGCTGTTTTTGTGATATATTCAACTACGAGTAAATTTCCATGCTTATATTGAAACTTAAATTAAACTAACTCTTGTTAAATTTTCAGTTTAAACGTTTTTTCAATTTCCTTTAACTACGTAAGTATGTATTTAATTTCCAGATAACTTAAACCTCCCAAGATATTATTAAAGTCAAAATATGATAGACAAGATACTGTAAAGTCAAAAAGTATTAGAGGGTTTAAAACAACAAAATATCACAAAAGAAATGTCACACTGTTATGTGTAATGTTATAGTCCAGTATAAGCAGTTTAGTTTTACAATTTAATGGGAGGGCATGATTCTGCCACTTGTTTTTTACATCTATTTGTGGTACTTTTGGTACACATTAAAAAAATTATTTGTATACAGGTTTAATTTTATTTACTCTTAACCCTTAACATTTTAAACCTGTATACATAAGATAAAATATTTTCTACGTTCCAAAAAAATAATCAATTATACGCAAAAGAAAATCGTTTTTTAAAAGAGAAAAGGGTCCTGGTAGGACTATACGCATATACACATTGCTTGAATTTTAGTGTTTGTATTTCATGATTTTTTTGTGATACTAAACAAAAACTATGTTTTATTTTCTCAAAAACAACACAAAACAACAAAAGAACCCTTTGTTTTGGCTTACATCCAATCCACGCACGTCTCGTAAATTCAATATAAAGCTCTATTCGAGTCTGGTCAAACATATGTACATTTTAATAGATTTTGTGGATAGAAGTGTGTACAAGAAATGAAGGGCGCAGTTGCAAAACACACATTCTTCAAAGTATAACTAAGATACATGGACCGGACCTTTTATTGGCGACTTTTGTTTAATGTAAATTCGATTGGACAAAATCGCCAATGAACGGACTGGACCCCATACCTTAGTTATACATTGGAGAATGTGAGTTTTGCAACTACACCCTTCAAGTAGAGTAGTATGTTTGACGGACTAGCCTCGAGTAGGGACTGGGTCATGAATATAACAACATTATTCAGTCGGGCGGCCTTAGACATCACCGTAGGCATTTTTAGATTTTCAATACATATAAAGAAATGTATACATTGAAAAACTTCGGATTTTCATGAATGGATAGCGTTAGCTGTCAAACCTACACTGAACTAGGGTGTGCAAAACTACACCCTGTTCAAGGTTCCCCAAGATAATTATATACCATATAAGATAATTTCACTAACTTTAAAACCTAAAAAGTTCTATGTTATAGCTATTTGTTGAGCATCCTAGATTTTCTCGAAAACCTTATTATGACGTCCTACAGGTAATGGGAACATGTGTGCCAAATGTGTGTCTTTTGCTTTTCTTTAGTTTTGCAGCAATACCTTTAAAACCAAAAATGTTCTAAGACCCTTTGCGCGTACTCGATTTCCTTAAAAACCTTATTATGACGTTCGACAGGTGTTATATTAGCTAGTGTACCAAATTTAAAGTCCGTTACTATTCGAGCTGTACAATGGTTTCAGGACAGACGGACCAATATTCAAGAAACTTTTTAGAATCAGTAACCAACCCTCTAAATCGTGTTAAAAACACATTATCTTGATTTCAGATTTTCGACCCCATAACAATACTTTCATTACCTTAAATTTCATATTAGGTAATTGAAATTAAAAAGTTACTACGAAAGTCTGACTAATGAGATTTCAGAACTACGTTATTCACAAAATTGTCTCTCATTTTTAACAAATAAAAGGTACAGTTACAATATTCGCACTCTACAAAGCTTAACTAAGATATAGGGTCAAGAACGTTCATTACCTACTTCTTTCAATCGTATATATCATTATCAAAAGTAACCAATGAAGGGACCAGCTCCTATATATTAGTTATACTTTTGAGAATGTGGGTTTTCAACTACCATTTTCATTTTTATCATAAAAACTGTCTTTTGTTAACTCACGAATAGTTCGTGGTTTTGTAGGGACTCTATCAACGCGCATACTCAATAGTAATTATCGTAACAATTTTCCACATATAATGTTTGCTTTCCTGTGTCTAGTTATTCTTGTTCAGTTAGGAAAACACCCACTCTTTGTAGAGAAGACCTGGGTTTGGACCCTGGCCATCCTGTAAAGGATTCATGATGGTAATAATAATCAGCATTCTCTGCGATCTTTCCCATAGAGATATACAGAAGTCCCCTAAATATTGAATGTCACCTAAATAATTGAACCTTAAATAATTAAAAAAATTAAAATGATGCTGCAACAAACGAATTTTTATTGTAAAAAGTATTGGAACTATGGTTACCAATAAAATTACTTTTTAGTTTATAACACTAAATGCATAATAAAAACAACCAAACTAATGTTGCAGCTCATCTAGTTCCAGCAATTTAATGTCAAAATATCAACGTGTATAGTTTAAATAGCTCTACTACCATAAAATATTTATATAAATATTTTAGTTAAGTTTTCTATCACGCCTATCATAATTTTGATAAGGCAATATTTACTAAACCATTCATAATGACATAATTTATTTATCATCTATTGTCAAAATACAGAAAGAAAAAAGTTTTAAACTCATATTATTTCTTCCATTGTTTTACTAATCTTATAACAATGAGAAAGAACACTAGTGTCCATATAAAACTTTAAGCCCTAGAGATTTTGCTGGTTATTCAGGCAAAAGCTTTCATTTTTTTCAGCAAAAGTTTCTTAAACTTTGAACAGTGATTAATTATCTAAAACAATCACGCAGACATGCATTTTTTCCAAGTAAAAGTAAAAATAATGCACATTTAAAGAGAAATACTATATAAATAATGTCTGAAAGTTAGTGTATGATATAAATTAAAAAGAAATAAAAATCTATTTGACCTTACAAAATCAAAAGTATTTTTTTTTAGAAAGCTTAAAGAAAACCAAAATTCTTTATATAGCTATCCTGTATATGGTTATAAGGAAAAGAAATGTCATAATTTTAATCACATTTATAAAAAGATGTATTAATTGATTGTGTTATTTAAAATAAGTATATTAAAAAACAAAGAAATATATATAATTTTTCATATAAGATTCTTAATTTTGCATTAAAAGTATATCAATTCTTAGTTAATTTTAATTTTATTTGTATAACTCTTCTTAACAAGTTCGAAGAAAAAATAACTCCAAGAATAATTTTTTTAAGCTTTCTGATGCCTAGAGAGGAAACTATTAAATTCTGAAAAAAGTTTAACGTGCTGAACAAACAAATATTGCAATAAAAAAGTTTTCTAGCTCTAGTGTTGGAGATACTTCATGTTTTTTGTGTTAGCAAAAATGTTTTTTTTTTGTGTTAGCAAAAGAAAAAAAAATCAGTGTAAAGCACAATTCGATTCTTTTAGTATTGCGTGATTTTGATGTAGTGTTTGATGCTAAGCAAGAATCTTGTTTCTGTTTTTTTTTTACCTCGGATGATTTTTTTTTCACAATGTGATTTTTGGTTACGAAATTTTTTTTAGTTATCATGAAGACGTATATATATTTCTTAAGAGTTGAAAATCTTAATACTTAAAATGCACGGTTTTACCCTCTAAAACCGTACTTTTGATAAAACGTAGGGACAAATATACGAAAGTTTAAATTTTTTTATGTTCTAATATTTACAAATAGATTTTAATTCCATAACTAAAATACAAAAGCTCGTCTTTATCAGTGACCGAAAAATTTGGAAAACTTATATTTACTTACATTTCTTACAACTTTACATTGTGAATTGTTTTGGTAAAAAAGTTGTGGGAAAACCTCTAAAAGTAGAAAAAACACAAACCAGATTCTTGCTCAGAATCATAAACTACTTAAGAATTGCTTTATTACTATTTAAAAAACTTTCAAATATAAAATGTAAGTTTTTTGCTTTAGCATTGATTTTTCGCGCTTTTTTTTACAAAAAAAGTGAATATTTCAAAAACTACAGAGAAGAAACAAGATTTTATTACGATATTTGGGTTCAACACATTGAAATCTTTTAGAATTTGGTATATAGTCAAACTCGGTTACAACGGCTACGAAAAACAACTTGTTTATAACGGCTTAAACGTTCAGTCCCTTCATATAATAACGTGAAATATGAATATTATACCCACTTTAAACATCATCTGAATTTTACTTTGGAATTAATCCCATCTGAATAAACATAATTGTCTAACGTAAACAAGCCAGATTTCAGACCGTCCTTTCTAGTAAACACACGCAGTTGACGCAATGTCCCAGTCTGCTAGACGCTTAACATCAGAGTCAACATTTTGGGAGGTGATGAATAGAAATGGCGAAATTTAAGCTTGAGAATACTCAGAACCGTGCGAAATGTGTGAATTCTAATGCGTCGTCGGTTAGATTAAATTAATATATGGTGACTCAAAAATATATGCTGAAATTGAGTCTCTGGATATTAGATTGAAATAAGAGTGGTAACTTGGAACTTGCTTTTCTGCAATAAAAATTCACAGTTATTTGTTTTTATTATTGTAAAATGTATTATGTATTTTAGGTAGCATCAGTACCATGCAGTAGTATAATATCCAGATTTGTGATTCAAAATTAAAAGTAAAAAATGTGATGTCTACAAATGTTAAATTTTTGGGACTATTCTAATTTTCTTATAAATTGAAAATTTCTTTCGACTTAGAGATTTAAAAACAACTTTGGCTTTGTTTTTAAAGAAAACTCTACAAAGGAATACCTATTTACTTTCCTTCTCAATTATACGAGGAATATTTATTGGGTATAATACAGTCTGGAATGGTGTCAGGGCTTATTTTAAGTGTATTTATAAAGATGCAAAGAGCCAAATGTTTTTTGTATAAATAATCGTCATTTTAATTCACTTTTTACACACACAAATAATAGATTTTTTAATGATGTTATTATAAGTTTCACTTTCATTTTTAGAAAAAATAATTTTCATCAGTATTCCACGAACTTAAAAAATAGCAAATGATAAAGACCATTAACTAATTCTGCGAAAGAAAATTTTTTGGTCTGTCAATTTTTTGGCTTTAAAAGTTTAGAGCTACAGGGGGCGGTTATAATTAACATTTACGCTTGCTTTTACATATATTTTTGACAATCTCATACCGTTATCAGAGTGCAATAAGGGATTTTTTGTGTTATTATAAACTATAAATAGTAAGACATAATTAAACTATAAATATTGTGATGTCTTCAAACAACCGTTACCGTTTCAAATCGGATACTAAATCGGAATATGATCTGAACCAAAATATTTTTTCAAAAAAAGCAAAAAAGCGTATATTATGTTTTGTTTGATTAATTAAAATTTATTATAAAAATGGTGTAAGTACTACCTATGGTAAAATTAGAAATGACATAAATTTATATACAATTGGCATAACATTTTAAAACTTAACATTTGTGTGAAGCTTTAATTGCCTTGTCTACATAACTTTGCATTCGCTAACTATGAAAATTCATAAGTAGGGAATTCTTCGTTGAGCTGTA
Source organism: Oedothorax gibbosus (assembly GCA_019343175.1). Lineage (NCBI taxonomy): Eukaryota > Metazoa > Arthropoda > Arachnida > Araneae > Linyphiidae > Oedothorax > Oedothorax gibbosus. The sequence goes on along the minus strand of JAFNEN010000657.1, from coordinate 42,683 downwards.
AAAGACGACTGAAAACTTGGTGTAATTAAGTAATTGAACGAGCGTATTGTGCGTGATACTCACAATTAAATGAAACATTAGCTTAATTCTGTAACTTCATTGCGTAGTTGGCTGGTAATGAAGTTCTGCAGTTAAATTATACATAAATAATGACAATTATTTGAATAACCTTAACGATGTAATGCATACACATTAATTAATTGTTTCAAAGATTAATATTGAGTATAAATTTAACTAAGCATTTTTTAACTAAAGCTTTAAAACTTGTAACATTTGCCAAATTCTTTAATTGAAGTATAGAAATATTTCATTCTGCAAAAAATTAGAATGAGAGAGATCACCCATTTGGTTAAATTTTTCTAATCAATTAAAAAAAAATCGTTCTATTATGTGTTACAGAAATGTTACAGAAATATTCTATAATTCCTTAGATTTGGCATACTCAGACGCAGTGACCATTAATTTGGTCATCTTTTATACTAATTGATAAATTCTTTCTGGACATCAGTTAAGTCACATCTACTTGAAAATTACAGCGTGAAGGAGTTACGTTTGCCAGCATGATTGCTGTATTCTAACTTAAAGGTTTTTTCTACAGTATACATGTTTTCAAACAAATATATTTTTCTTTTAATTTTTAATGGTTGTTATATAAATCATTGTAACATACTATACATAAATTATTTTAACATACTATACATAAACTGTTTTAACATACTAAAAGTAATTTTTTTAACATACCATTCATACATTATTTTAATTTGAATGGATCGTACATAAAAATCAGTCATCAAATTTCTTTCAATGTTAACGTGGTTATCTAATGTCGTAGTAACATTAATGTATGTCGTAATAATTTATTGAAATAATAATGAAATCAACTAATTTAATGATATTTTGTAAGTAACTTATGTTGTAAAAAATTAATATTTGGTGCATTTTAACAAATTGGTTTTCTCGATCTCTTATTTCCATAAACTAGCTTTAGAGTTTCTTGTTTCCCAAACTTTCTATAATTAAACTCATAATAGAAGTTTTCAACAAATTGTTTTCCCATTAAATGAAAAGATCCATTTAGAACCAATACTTTAATTAAAAATTTAATTTTGAATAAAATTACACAAAAATATAGAAGCTTTCTATATCATTTGTTCAGTGCAGTTAGTGAATTCCCCTTTAAAACCGCCCAGCTTCAACAAAAATATTAATCACCTTCCACTAAAATTTAACAGAAACATGAAACCGGTAAGAAATATAATTATATTTGTTTGTAAATTCGTTACTCTTGTGCTTTTAAAAGATACTAAGATAAAAATGTTGACATCGATATAACACAGCATTTTTATCCAAGCGTTTTCAAATAATAGTTACTGAAAACAATCACAAAGGGAAAATAAAAATACTCAAAACCTCTTTTAAATAAGTTCAGTTATTGGATAAATAAAAAATTAAAAATTATCCACTCAATAAAACAACTCACATCACATATCAAAAAGTATTTTTATTTCAAACAAGGCTATGTTATGTTAACGACTGAACGAACAAGACTCTTAACAACAACAAATGATTTATTGACTTTTGTTTCCGCTAAATGTTATCTAAAGAGGCTTGCGCTTTTGCAATTATTCTTGTTTGAGTTTATTTTAGCCGTTAATGAGGAGCGGAAGTAATTATCTGCACGTATATTCAATCTTAAATAAATATATTTGCTTTTAGAATACACCGTTTTTGTGACTTTTGTCTTGAGATTTGGAGAGGAAGTTCAAACGGAATCAGACAATGCAACTCATTGAATGTTCATTTCCTAATTAATGTTAATGGGTTTTAATCTTTTTTGTAGAAGCTTATTCATAGGTGATTGTTCATTGCTGAAAAATAAATATTCTTTTTTCCTATCTAATGCAGAAAGTTGTATTGATATATGAATAAAAAGTGTAAAAAACTTCAGAAACTTAGTTTAATGTCTTGAGGCCAACAATCGGTTTAATGATTAAACACACGAAAAAAATCCATGTAATCTCCATAGGAAAAAGTGAACTTATATGGTGGAACTAATATGGCTTCATTTATACACGACAAAAAATTGGTTACAATACAAAAGCAATGGACTTGTAACCTTGAGAACTACAATAGTTTGTTTTTTTTATAAAAAAAAGTATTTACATAAAATTTGAAAAAGGGCGGATGCATCTCCGACTGGGAAAAGTACGAATGATATTGTAATTGATGACAGATGCTGTAATCGGAGGTTCTGTCACAGTTGAAGAGCTTAGTGGAAGAACATGCTAAGTGACAAAAAGGTGAAAACGAGAAAATGAGCTTTAAAGTTTATCGTTTTCACTCAGATCTATTGAAAACGTTACTTGTAAAGCGTAAAAAAAATATACTAAACTTAAAGTTTATGAAAAGGGGGGGGGGGAAACGAAAGGGGGGTATCGTTAAAGAAGTTAGTAATATGTTCATTTACACAAAAATCTAAATTTTTTCAAAAAAGTCACTTAGCACGTTCTTCCACTAAGCTCTTCAGTTGTGTTGGACCAGTCGATGATGTCGATGTATTCCTTGACATTGAAGTTAAGCTTGGGAAGCTCAACTCTTCTTACAATTTTCCTAGTTAGCCTCATTGCTTGCTTTATCCTTCTTAAAGCCAATTCCATCACATGTGGGCATGTGGCCTTCGTCAGTTATCATGCAGAGGATAATGTTTCGGGATGACCAAAGTATCCATTACGTCGGATTACCAGATGGATAATATTTTTGAGTTCTCGATTCAAGTATTGACATTTATTTATGGTGTCAAAAAGATGACAAACTCCGTATTTTTAAGATGGCTTGTTCCTGATTTGAAACCCTTCGGAGCATACACTTTGCAAACAAACGTTGCCAATATCTGCACGCTTTTGAAGGTGCAGGTGTTCCAACATACAACCTTAATATTCTGTTAGCAGTTGTAATCCACCTAGAATGACAAATGTTCCCAGGCGTCCTTTACAACAGGTCAGTGGAACACTTTCCTGCAGAAATTCCCTTGCAAATATCCATCAAATACTTTTGCTCTGTACTAAGGGCTTTTAGTAATGTTTTACAAGCGACTTGGCAAAACTACTTCAATTTTTTAAAAACTGCACATTGGAAGCTCTTCACAACCAACCAGACTTTCCTTGTCCACCAGAATATGCCCTGGGTCCATTTGTTACTCCATTTAAATGTTCAAACAAATGCCTTAAAACAATTCATTGCCATGCAGTTGGCAAATAAAGTAATAATAAGAATGCATTTTACAATTTAAACTATAATGGAGCAAACTTACCCACTACCCAAACTACGGCCCTGACTTTTCATAATAACTGTTATGCTGCTGCTTATATAGGTTAAACGTAATGTAAAGCATCCATTCCTATGTATAAGAGCACTTTTCTATAATTTAAAATTCCAAACAGGTTCACTTTAAAAGGCTATAATTTTTTTTGTGATTTTTCATCAAAAAATCGCGTATTTTTTAAAAAAAATTTCTCGAGAATTTAAAAATTTTGAATAGCATATGTAAAATATTTTTTATGATAACGATATATAACTGAACGATATTATTTTTTTTCAAAGTATGAAACGTAATCAGTAAATTCTGGCGGTAAAATTAAAATGAGTTGATTTTTGGCATTTTTTTCAAACTTCAACCGCTTTGAGGCAGCACATATTATTAATTAGGAATTTTTTTATTATTTTTCCAGTAATCAGCATGACAAAACGCAACTTTTGAGTCCTATTAGAAGTTTGTACTCAAAAATTTATTTTTTCGTCCCACCCTACTGGGCTATAGCCAGCATATTCGTATTTATAAATTCATTGTGGACCCTGATAATTTAACTTTAACTTAAAAAAAATTATATATCATGTTTTAGTAAGATGTGAAACAACTTTTTTTCACTATTAGAAATGTTAAATAAAAAATATTTTTTTTCACTCCACCCTATTATTCATACAATAATTCGTCATCCAACGGACGAGCTTAGTTTTGTTTTATACCCTTTACCACTTATGGAAATTGCTATTGTTTTGTTAACAAAATATGTGAATATGGAAAATAAGTGCGACAGCAAACTTACATAATGAAAAAATAATGCATAATGAATAAAACTATTAAAATAATTTATGAACGCATGGAGAAGAATATAAAGATAGTATATATGGTGTTCCACTTGAATTGATTGATAATGGAAGTGCACTATTATACGGATCGCACTTTTTAAAAATAATTTGCACCAGTACTTAAGTACCAGTTAAATAAACAGTGAATTACAGAAACTACTAGTTTGCTTTTATTATGTATGTGGAAGAAATTTAGTCATACATAAACATTTTACCCTTCCCATACTAAGTTGATTCAAAGGGTATGTTTTGAATTTACTTTACCGCCCAATATTTTTTCCACGTACACTTGAATTTCCCTTTGGCTTTATAATTATACTCCTAACAAAATTTGCTACCGCACAAAAAAGACTGTAGATTATGTTTTGAAATTCCTTTCATTATAAAATATAAAAGATTCTCTTAACTACATCCCTATTATGTTACCGAACAAATTACGATTTGTTTGATCGCCGTACCTTCAAAGTATTTCATCGAATATTTTCGTAATATAATTTGAAAAGTCATAGTTTGTCTGTTTGGAGGTTGTTCTACTGGGGGATTTATTTTTATGATGGTAAGCGTCAAACTGTATTATATCTTGTTAGTCTGTAATAGGAGCAGTATCCGGGTCTCCAAACAGCAGGCTTCTCTCTGCGTTAAGCCAATAAAAAAAATCTAAGCCAAATTACACCAGCTTTAGTAAAAATTTTTACAAATAGTTTTTTTAATAATGAATGTAGTTTGATTACAGGGCTCTACAATTCCAATTTTTGAAATTGGTTTGAATAATAATTTGTTAAATTATTATTATTAAATAAATAATTTAATAAATTTAACAAAAATCGATACAATTTCAAAAAGTGATATTATAGGCCCCATAAGGCAGTTACATTTGTCATACAAAAAAACATTCATAAAAATATTAAATGATTTTGGATTTTTATTTCAATTTGGATTAACACATAGTGAAGACTTCGGCTTGAAAACTCGGCTGCCACTACCAATCCCTTGTAACACATAAATTGGTGACAAATAATCTATAAAATGTTTTCAGAAAGAAAGAAATCAGTGGTGTTTTATTTAGAGATAAAAAAAATTACATACTTCTTAATTACATACTTTTCTAAACGAATGGAAACTGTAAGTAAAATGTTTTGAACCAAACAATAAACTTTTTAATAAAAGAACGCTTAAATAATAATTATCAACCAATGGGAGAACATCAATGCATGCCTACACCGTGCATAGCTTGTACAGACCATAGATGATAGACTACAATACTGACGAGCATTTTCGGGAATCTGTATAATGCAGTCTGCAATTTTATAATTAACATACCATTTTGATTAGAGGGCCGTTCTCAGTATGCTTTCCCGTCTGTTGGATAATTGCGATATGTTAATCTAAAACGAACCAACGGATAGTTTTCCAAAGTTGAGTTGTTTTTGAGTTTTTCGGACTATAAAGTAGAACAGAATGTATTTCATAACGGTAAACATGTGCGAAAGGCATATGTAATTAGAAGAAGGTAATGATCAGCCCCTTTCGTGAGTCCTATGATGGTTTCTAAAATAAGCTTATATTAACAGTTGGATTCTGGTAATTATCATTGGCTCTAGGGTCTTTTTTGAAAAACAGGAATCAATTGTGGAATCACAAATTCAGGAAAGCTTAATGATGGTTGGCCGAATAGTGGTTAGTTCTGCACGTGTAAGCATGTCTGGGTAAAATAATTGTTTATCTTAGTGAACATTTAGAAGAGCTATAATAAACAGTTAATACAAATATTATGTTCTTTTACTAACAACTATTTAATAAATATCTGACATTGTATGGATTGTTGAGGGAATGTAATTAGAAAATTTTGTTTGTAAAAAACAGTGCTTTATTCTTTGCACTGTATATAATCTCGTTACGTGGAAGGTTCTTAGTAAAGGTTATAGACAAAAAGAGAAGCCTTACTATTTAAATTTTATTCTAAAGGTTTTTGTCACATTTCCATTACCATTACTTGAAAAAAAACTTTACCCTACGTTTTTGTAAAGATCTTATTCGATCTTTTTTTTTTAAAGTGTATATTTTATTTGAATTTTAACTGTGTGTATTAAGAGTTAAACAAAGAAGTAATAATTACATTTTAAAATTTCTAAATTATTAAATGCTTATTCGCAGTAGTTTTTTTAAGGTTTATATTAAGTTGTTTTAAGGTTTTTCACACTTACATTCTATCAGTATTATATTATTTGTTTAAATAAACCCAGTAAAGTTACTAGACAATTCAAACTAATATGTCGGTGTTCAAGAAAAAATTAAAACTTTTTATTACGATGTGCAGCGAAACTCGGAACTAAAATAACAGAATATAATATATGTTAAGACAAACAAAAGTTTAATTTCACTTGGTAAAATGAACCCTGCACAATACCACAAAGTTATCCACTAATGAGGTTATTCCCTCTAGGTAAGTCAAGCAACTTATCCTTGCTTCGCATTAAGTTTCTCATAAAAGACCTCTATTCTTGTTGGTACGAAACCAAACGAGTTTTACGTAGATATGCATATGAATGCAAATCCATATACTTAATATTCTTAGTGCATCTCCATACAAAAAAAAATTTCTAGAACAGTAAATGATAGTGTGAACTAAGACTGCCGGTAGTTCTAAGATGCTAAGAAATTGACTTATGAATATGTGGGAGTTCCTTTTAAGAAATAACAAAATTAAGACTAATATTTTCTATTTCACATAGTGCCAATATGCATTATGCCAAGACTCTAGAATAAAAAATTCCATTTAATAAGCACAGAACCATAGATATATCATGCGTTGAAAGTTTTAAAAATTCACATTTGAAAGTATGGTACTAGATCAAAGCAGAACTATATATGAAGAAACTATCACCTCTACTGCAACCCTTGATACAAACTAAAAATATATCTGTTTGAGTTTAATAAAGATATATTGTTTGGTGAATTTATCTACCTACTAACCAGTCAATTACCTTAAGAGTTGTTTGTGTTTGCATGGATGAGGACTACGAAATCATTCTTTAATGTATTTCAAACTTGCGAGGTACATAAACAAATTTAATCCATCTCATTTTACGAAAATGACACAAAAGCTTAAAATCAAACAGCTACTCCCAAATCTAAAAAAGATAGAATGCAGATATAATATTTTAAAATGTGAGATTATGTAGTGTTTAAAAGTAATGATAAACTGAGTGATGGTCTTCAGAATTTATAAATCACTTCAGATAAGCAAGTATTTTGTTTGGTAAACATTTAGTGAAAGGGTTATGCAGCAATGAATTGAGCATTAAAAAATCAGACAATTTATATTTGACCTGATTTCCCTATAATACCCTCTCTTGGTGATGGTTGGCGTTATTGTGTTTATGAAATACTCAATTATTTAGTAACTAGTAATTCAATTATTTAATTAATTTTCAGATCGCATCCTAACAAAAATTCTAAGCTATGGCGACCATTTCTATTACATTTTACTTGTTTCTCGTCAGTAGTTATTTAATATTACCATTTTAAAACTATCTTAAATGACACCTGGAATCTAAAAACTATCAATATTTAGTTTATATGAAAAGCAAGAGTCAATTTAGAGAAATGGAGTGTTTAAAATTAAAGATTATTAACATTTAACACAATTAAAGCCAGACTAATTAACAAAAGTATTATTATTATGTCTGCTTCTGTTTAAGATTTGTAAAATCTTAATAAGAGTGAAATAAGTGATCCTATTCAAACGAAACCAGTAACCGTTCTATTTTTTGGATTTTGATACAACTATGAATATACCTTAAATATATCATAAAAAAGTGGTTTGTGGAACAAAAAATCGTTCAAGTTTGTATCATCACTCCCCCTCGGATATTCTGGAGTTTTAGAAAAAATCACTGGTAAAATATTGGAACTTATTTATAACATCTTTAATGTAACTTTATTAGAAGTCGAAGAACAGCATACTATTTATTTAGCTTAAACAACAACATTCGAAATCCAAAGCTCACATTCAAAACGTGAAGTAGTTCAGTTCAGTTCCGAGTTCTTTTGCTGTTGCCAGTACGTACACAACACTCCTTCCCTCATAGAACAATCATAGTCCCGTAAGTAGGTTGGTTGACGAATTGTTCGTTGGCTTCGTCGAACAAGGTCTGACGCGGGACTTTTCTGAACTGACGACCCAGGCCGATCTTCAGTCACAGGAACCTCAGGCGCATCTACTGTAGTGGGTGTCCTGTACAAAACAGGTTCGTCGAACTCTAGGGGTGGTTCAAATCCAGGAGTTACCTCAGGCATTTCAAGCCGTCTGCGAATTTGATCCACATGCCTCCTCTGAACTTGTCCATCCGGTAACAAGGTCTTGTAGGACAAGGGTCCTGTAGACTCTACCACTTTAGCGGGTGTCCAAGGAGGTCCAGGTGTATAACTCCTGACATATACTGGGTCGTCCGGTTGAAACTGTCGTATCCTATTAGCACTGATGACTTGATCTTTCGTAATCCTGTTAAGATCAGGATGCAATCTATCTAGTAGTGAACTTAGTCTACGATTCATCAACAATTCGGCTGGAGATCTACCAGTAGCAGTGCACGGTAGGGTGTGTTGTGAAAACAAGAAAGCAAGTAGAAGTTGGAAAGAAGTTGTGAAAGCAAGTCGTGTTGACCAATCCCCATGTATAATCTTCCTTAATGACTGTTTTGCTGTAGCTACCATTCGTTCAGCTTGACCATTCGAAGACGGGTGATAGGGTGCCACGAATACTTGACGTTTTTGATTTTTCATTAAAAAATCCTTAAATTCTTGAGAAGTAAAGGTAGCCCCATTATCCGAAACTATGGTCTGGAGTAGTCCATGAGTTGCAAAGAGTGAGCGAAACCTCTTAATGGTACAATTGGCTGACATCGATGGTACATGTAGAACCTCCAACCACTTGCTATGCGAGTCCACAACCAGAAAAAAAACTTGACCGTGGAAGGGCCCTGCGAAGTCGATATGAAGGCGCGACCATGGTCTTTCAGTTCTTTCCCATGAGTGTATTGGTGCCTTAGCCGGTGCTTGTTGGTTTTCCTGGCAAGTTGTGCATGAATTAACTTTGGTTTCAATATGAGAATCCAACTTTGACCACCAGACGTAACTCCGAGCTAATCCTTTCATTCTAACAATACCTGGATGGCCTGCATGGAGCAGGGACAAGACTTCATCCTGCAGCTTTTCAGGTACGATGACTCTGCTTCCCCAAAGCAAACAGTCCTGATGAATGCTCAGTTCATGTCTTCTCTTAAAATAAGGCTGGAACCGCTCATCTGGGGAATGATCAGGCCAACCATTTGAGACCCATAATGCAGTTCTGGACAGCACCAGATCCCTTTTTGTTGAAACGGCCAATAACTTAGAATCAATTTGAAATTGAGTATCTGATTCCAGTAACAAAATATCTGCTGGTTGTGGAACATGAAATTCGGGTGTAGAAACTGGCAAGCGGCTCAAGGCATCAGAATTAGCATTGTCTTTTCCCTTCCTATATTCCAGCTCATAATCATAGGCTTGTAAGCTTAAACTCCATCGCAAAACTCGAGGTGAAATCATCTGTGGGATGGGTTTAGTTGAATTAAAAATTCCCAAAAGAGGTCTGTGGTCAGTCACAATCTTGAATCTCCGGCCTAAGAGGTAAGAGTGAAATTTCTTAACTCCTGCTAGAATAGCTAAAGCCTCTTTATCTGTCTGACTGTAGTTCCTTTCAGTCTTTGTCATTGTACGTGAGTAATAGGCCACAGGAGCTTCTTTTCCATTAGGTAGCAGGTGACTCAAAACTGATCCTAAGCCATAAGATGAAGCATCACTAGTTAGTATTAGAGGAAGTTTCTCATCATAATGAACCAACAAGTCATTTGTTATCAATAACCCTTTTGAAGCTTTGTAAGCCTACTCGTTTTCTGCTGTCCACTCCCAAGGTACATCTTTTTGGAGAAGCTTATGCAATGGTTCCAGGATATCTGAACGCCTCTTGAGGAAACTGCCATAAAAGTTCAGCAAACCCAGGAACGCCTGCAGTTCCACTACATTTGTTGGAGAAGGTCCTTCATGAATAGCTTTCACTTTGTCTACCGTAGGTTGAATACCTCTTGCATTTACTCGAAATCCCAAAAGAACAATTTCTGGTAGAGCAAAACAGCACTTTTCCCTTTTCAAGCGAAGTCCTGCCTGATCGAGCCTCTGTAAAACCTCTTCAAGCTTCAAATTATGACTCGTCATATCAGTTCCCGTAATGTAAATGTCATCCAGGTAGGGCAAAACACCATTAACTCAAGCAAAAACTTCTTCCATTTTCTTCTGGAAAATTGCCACTGCAATTGACACACCAAATGGTAATCTTTTAACTCGGAATAATCCCTTATGTGTATTTAGGGTGAGTAGACGAGAAGTTGCATCATCAACAGGAAGCTGAAGGTAGGCTTGCGATAAATCTAACTTTGAAAACACTTTCCCCCAGCCACTGTAGACAGCACCTCATTCACTGTTGGCAAAGGGTAAGTATAAGGTTTAACTGACTTATTCACAGTACAGCGGTAGTCTCCGCATAGCCTAATGCTACCATCTCTCTTCACCACAGGCACTACTGTTGTTGCCCATTCTGAAGAGGAAATTGACTCTAGGATGCCTTTATGAACCATATCGTCAAGTTCTTTTTCAACCCTAGAACGAAGTGCCAAGGGTATTGGTCTTGCACGAAAAAATTTAGTTGAAGAATTCTGTTGCACTTCAATGGTCACTGGGTCTCCTTTAAACTTACCCAATTCATCTGTGAAAATGTGGGCAAACTTTGACAGAAGGGCATCAACTGGTTTCTGCATAAGGAAATTTACTGGAAGCGATTCACTGATGTTGATTTCTATTCCAAGTGGTCTAAACCATCCACGACCAAGTAGAGATTTCCCCCACCCTGCACCACCAATAACGGAAGTTCATCTTGAAAAGAATTCCTTGAAACATCAATGTCACAATAACCTTTGACATCTACCCTCTCTGCACTCCATGTCTGCAACCGTTGATTTGTTACTGGGATAAGTATACTCTGGTGGGTTGACTGGCCACAATTTCTTAAACGTTACTGTACTCATAACTGAAAATAAAGACCCACTGTCTATTTCCATACTATGCTCGATATCATTCAACTTTACTAATATTTCATGTGGTGGATTACCAGATACTGTAGAGAGGTTATAAATGTTGTAAGCAGACTGTTCCGGATTAATCAATTGAGTTAGATGTTTCAACAGAAAGAACCTTGCTGGTTGCACCACCTCCTGAACTAGACTGGAAATTCTTCCTTGGAACTGTCCCCCTTTTCTTAGCGTTGCACATACTGGCTCGATGACCGATTTTCTGGCAAAAATAGCAGAATAGCCCAAAATTTACACTCTCCGTAAGGATGTTTTTCCCCACAACGGAAACAGAACTTGGTATTCATAGGCTCCAACCTCTCTGGAGTGAACTGTTGCTTCGAATTTCCAATGCCATGAATTTCGCTTGAATCCCCTCGAATCTCCAAAGAATGCCGTGCTGCCGCTTCCCCCGAAAGAGCCATCTCTGTTGCAGTTTTCAAAGTTAATTCAGGATCAGCCAGCATTCTTCGTTGCGTTTCTTTCATCTCGTAATCCACAAACTAATCGGTCCCGTAGCATAGAATCAAGTTGACAATCAAAATTGCAATATTCTGATAATCTTCTTATCTCGGCGAGAAATTCCGAGACAGTTTCGTTTGGTAACTGACCCCGATTGTTGAATTTGAATCGCGAAAGAATCTCCGACGGCTTCGGCGAGAAATGATTGTCGAGTAATCGGATTATATCATCAAACTTAACTGCATTAGGCAACTTGGGAGTGCTCAACGAACGCACAATTTCGTACATAGCCGGCCCAGCGGCACTGAGAAAAACAGCCCGTTCCTTCGTATCATCAGCGATATCGTTGGCCGCGAAAAAGAAATCCAACCTTTCTTTGTAATTTTTCCAGGCCGACTTCCCCGGCGTAAATTCTTCAATGTGGCCCAAGGCTGCCATTATATACAAAAGCGTAGTCAGTCGTGAGTTCGTTTCGTAACTCGTCGCTAATATAACATCTTTAATGTAACTTTATTAGAAGTCAAAGAACAGCATACTATTTATTTAGCTTAAACAACATTCAAAACCCAAAGCTCACATTCAAAACGTGAAGTAGTTCAGTTCAGTTCCGAGTTCTTTTGCTGTTGCCAGTAAGTACACAACATTATTAATTTACAGTATATGTGCCGTGTGTCCTTTTTTAACATAAATTATACAGGGTGGTGCAAATAAAAGTGGCCCCGGCGCGTAGAGATAGGAATGCATTGAGATGCTTGGCGAGAAAAACTATTGAAGCAGTCTGTGAAAGCCCCTCCAAGTCAAATTCATTATTTATTCAAGTATGCAATGGCTTAACAGCAAGCCTGTTTTTGCATTGGTTGTATTGGATTACTATTACATTAGAGCTACTCATGGACTATTGGCGAGCTCATATCTTAGTGCGTATTATATGAAGGCGGCCCCTTAGGCAAATTTTGTGTCTTGCAATCAATTTAAAATGTTTTGTATTAACAAAAACAAAAAGGTCCGATTCTCTAAGATAAATAACGGCCGAAAAAATCTCTAGCGGGAACTTTTTTTGACAGCTGTACAAACATTCAGTTTATATTGCATTCTAACTACTAGTTAGAACTAGCTTGTAAAAATATAGCATAGTTGCCGGCAAATAATTCGCCAAGCTTTGTTCGGTCTTAATTTTGAAGCGGTCATAGCTTCAATTGACAAATCTGTTTTTGCATTAGTTTTTGACTTGGTAACATTTCTATCTTATTCTTATCTCCATCACGGGACCACTTTTGTTTGCGCCGCCCTGTATATTAAACGCATTATTGGATAATCAGTTCAATCATTGATATATGCAGTTCTGGAATTGATAAACTGACGTGTAGTGTTTTTATCGCTCTTACTATCGAATAAAAGTGAGGTTTTAAGTATCTTACAAAATATTAATTTAATTGAAACCAGACAATATTATTTATAAAACCACTTACCCAATGAATTGTTTAACTTAAGGCTAACTAAATTATGTAATAAAAACAACATTAACCGAAGTACATAAAACATAATCAAAATTTAGAAGATCTTAAAATTCTAATTAATTACTTAATTTTTTACTATTTGCTTTCATTTTAATTACAATACTAATTTTTATTATTTTTGCAGAACAAAGTAATAAATAATGAAATCTAAAACTGTGAAAACACTTAAAATATTAACTATTTTTTCCAAATTTATTAAGGCTCAAATTTTCACAAATCACACAAACAAAATCTTTTGTTCATTTATTGAAATATATTCCATTACTCATGCAATTTAATGAAATAAAAATAATGCAATGGTGAAGTGATTCAATTTTAATTGTGTCTAGAGAGTACTTTAAATCCATTCAAAATCTAAACTAGTTTTTTTTTTAAAGTACACAAAGCAAAGTGTTTTGATTATCATATTTCAATAATACTTGCTTGAATATGTGTTTGCGTGTGAACCTTATTTTAAAAAAATTTACTCCAGTTATTTTCTACTTATATTTTTCTAAACTATGTTAAGGTGTGGTTTAAAATCATTTAGTAAATTATATTAAATTATATTATGCATCTATTAATACGAGAATATTTTTATAAATTTTTATTTTTATAAAACTACATTATTTAATAAATTCAAATATCTCTAAGAGAATATCAGCCAAGAATACCTTGTTTAAAAATCTTTTTGAAAGACAAAAGACATTATTGTTCTTAGGGGAGGCTTGAGTAACTTAGGGTTGGATTTTTCCACATTCTAATAACACTGCAACTGAATTTTAAAAAATATTGTGACTTCTTTGCACACATCATTAAGCAAATTGCTTCCCTTGCGACCTACGTAGAAATATAAAACTTAATACCGTAACTAGGTCTAGTAGCTGCTATACAGCTGAGGGGGGAAACTATCTCCACATCTTCGTTATCATGTGGTCTTCTACGATGTAGTTTATCAACTACATTTGTCTTTCCCTTTTTGATGGGGTATTTTGGGGGCTAAGTCACATCTGCTTTTTGTACCAACCCCAAATCCCTGAAGTGATCCTGCGGTAGGTCCCTCAACATATAGCCGAAGAGTCCATTGCTTCCTCATGCGGCACGGAAGAGGGCAGCACCACTACCCCGCCCCTCTCATTCCGGTCTACTACGTGAGTATCCCCGATCGAGGACACTACATATGTCCCTTGTTCGAAAGCAACGCGATAGAGAGAAGCACTACTACCACACGCAGTCTCTAATGGGTCTACTACTAAGGTTTCCTCATTCGAAAGCAACGTAGCAACGTAATAGAGGGCAGCACTACCGACCGTAAGTGGATCCCTCTGATTTTAGACGCATAGCCCAACCAAAGGATCCCAGAATTGACCATTTTGGTGACTTTTGTCTTGGGATGGGAATTCTGCATTTGTTAAATGAGTTTCACAATTAAAAGTATCCTAATACTAGAAGAATTTGAAACTTAAACATTTTGTTATGTAATGCTTTGCGATTACCGAATTGCAATTCTTATAGCTTTTCCTTATTTCTTTTAAAAAGAATATTTAAAAAATTAAACAGAGAATAGAAACCACTTATTTATAAGGGGATCAATTCATAGTTCCGTAATTTGTTTACCTTGAGAAGACAATTGTTATTTTTAATTTCTTAAATTCGGAGGTCGTCGTGGAAATGCCAATAAATCAATTATTTTTTTAAAAGGAAGAACGTAAGATCTGTTCGCAAATAGTAGCGGTATTTAAACTATATAATTGAAAACCTTTACAAATATTTATAAACCGATAATGAAACTAGGATTAAGGTGTTTGGTCCAAGCTTAACATTTGTAGGTACCATTTAAATGAATCACAAATTTCTTCACACCTCTATACTATCGAAAACGTACCGAGGTTTATAGTAATTTTAATATGAGCACAACCCATTTGTAATTTTTTCTTCTTGGAAACAACATGGAATTGATATTTAGGGTGTGTGATCAATAAAATACCAAAATCAAAAATTCTAAGTTGAGTAACGACCGATAGCTTCAACATAAATATACCCTCTATGGCTGCGATGCTTTGTTTTCAGCGTTAAAAAGCTCACATTAAACTACAAAAAAATATTTCCTAAGTTATACAGATTTCAATTCATAATAAATAAAAGCATTCATTATAATAAAGTTCTAAATAATTGATTTGCAATAACAAAACTATAACTTATGAAATCTATGCAAATGCAGTCAAAACAATAATGTGTATATTTCAGGTCTTAAATGGCAACATAAACTTGAAGGAAAATAACTTCTTTCTCGGACCCCGATTAGTGAATCATTGACATGAGGAAACAGGGCACCAATCGGAACACCGATCAAAGGAAATTCAGGAATACTGGTAGAAAATACATCATCAGAAAGAAACCAATTCAACATTTTATTAAAATTTTCGGGGAAAGATTCAGAGGAGCTACACTATACTGAAATTCAACAAACGGCCCATTTTCAACTCATTCCGACAAACTTTAAAAGTAAATCTCTCACGAAAAGCATTTGTTGAATCGCTTTAAACAGGAAAATAATTGAACGAGGTAAAGTATGGTTTCAGCGCACAATTTTCTTCCAGAAAATTAGTTTGAGTTATTGTGCTACTTAGTTTTATGACTTGAGAGCCAGTTTTGAAACCGTGAGAGAGAAGAGTCGGTAATTTGCTTTGGTTTTATGCTCAGTTTTGAGAATGTATTCGGCTTGACGTTTATTAATATGAACAATTCAACTTTAAATGGTTTTCCAAGGTGAAAAATGAATGTTAAGTATCATTTGAAAGGTTTATTCTTTTTGTCTGTATGGTTTTAAATATTTAGAACTTTTTTCTATATATCGCTTACTTTCATTATTCTAAACGTGCTCTCTCTCTCTCTCTGAAAAAGTTATAAATAAATAATACAAAGGTTAAATTAAGAATCATTAGTTGCTTTAATGTATAGTTCCAATACATTTTTCAAAATGTTACATACCCTGCCTAACAAGCAGCAATGTAGATTACAGGTTCGTATTTACCGCACCATTTTAACAGTTCTTTCTCTTCAGTTAAGTTTACAGTTCTGTCCTAAAAGTCTTTCACGAAGAAACATCACACGCCTAGGAGACCGCCTCCAAAAACTTCAGTGACCAAAAGCTGGCATTTAGGGTACATCTAGAACTAAATATGTTCTTGAGCCTACAAATATCATTGGACCGGCTGTTGTCATTGATTGAGAATTCACGGCTTGAGAAAGTGCCATCTAAGGTGCCAAAGAGACTATGGCATTGTTACACAATTGCCCTATCTAGTAAAAGCTCGTCTCACCGATGCCAAGAGACCACCCAACAAGTATCAGTCACACACATAGCGACAGCACAGTAGGAGAACTGTAAAAGTCAGTTACGGAGATTGAAAAAAGTGACTTTAAATGAATTGATATTTTTTGCTTAACAGCCATTAAAATGTATATCGTAACTTTTGGACGAAATCAGGATGAGCTGTAACTCCTTAAGAATCATTTTCTTTCTACGTGCCTTTCACATACCCTTATGTAATTTTTTTCAATAAATGAATAAGAAATGCATAATTGCTTCTGAGATATAGTATTTTACTTTCATCTTTCCTGAAAAAAAGTTTTAAAAATACTAAGTGTTATTAAAAATTTAAGAAATAATGTTATAAGCCCAATAAATCTATTTTCTAAAATGTTGAAGAATTATATCAAGCATTAAATCTGACAAATCTGAATATAAAGGCAATGTTTAGCTCAAAAAATTAGATTTGTATATTTAAACTTTTTGCCTGCATTTCGATAAAATGAGTGGAATTTTAGATTAGTCGATGAGTGTTTCCTTGACTGTTTATTTTATCCAAAGTACTTTCATGAAAAACAGCTAAATGATAATAATGTAGTATAAGAAAGTGCAAAGATAATATTGCCTTTCTACTTTTGGTATCTGAGTAGGTCAAACCTATGTTATGAAAGAAACACTGTGCAATTTTAAGGTCTCAATGTGCTGAAAACGTTTGATCTTGGCACAATAAGATTTCCTAGCAGTCCCAGTCACACTGAATGTGATAGATAACCAATTCAAACTATCCACTATAAATATACCGCTATATCCACAAAAGACTCTAAATGATTTTCCAAACAAAGCCCCACCGAAAAACAAACGCGGATAACATTCCTCAAACAAACTTCCGACCGAGAAATCCACTCTTTTTGGTCGCTGAGTAAACAAGACATAACAAAGCACAACTTGAAAGCAATCAATGCGGAAACCCCTGTCAAGCACTCAAAGAAAAATATCCTTTTTTCCTAAACAGAAAAGTAAACCGCACAACTCTTCCAGCCCCTGCTGTCCTGTTCATGGAGGAAAAATAAAATGGAGATTCTTGGCGAGAAGGAAGAGTGAAGCCGTCTGGAATAGGGTACTTGACTAAAAAAAAATTATTGGCTTAAAATATTCTTATGCCAAAAATATTAAACCCGTATTTTTCTTTTTTTTTTAAATACCCCATAAAAAGGGAGGGGGAAATAAATTTTAAAATTAAGGCGAAAAATCACTCCCGAAAACGCTTTGTGGCTGTCACGTGGTATCTATGATGTCACTAGTAACTATTAACAAACTTTGAAACACCATTTTGGAATCTATTTTAAGCAAATTTGAACTATCCGCTTATGTAAAACCTCTACCCATTATCTATATAATTGTTATTTTTATAGTAAGTTATATTAAAAAAAGTTTAATTACAAACAAACAAACATCACACTGGTTTGTTTATACATACTAGTGACGTCAGCCAAATCGACGTGTTTGTGATCACGTGACGTACCGATGAAAAAAAGACCATTGACAATGATTTTTATTAATTATTTAAAGATTTATTTCGCAAAAAAAAAATATACGTTTCTTATATTTGGGTTCAAACTATAATTTAATTAATATAGGAAGGTATTTTGGCGATACTGTCAAGTACACTATTCGCCAAGTCAATTGTGTGCACCTCCTGACGTAAGGTGCACATCGAAGTAATGAAATCAAACGTGAGCATTTAAATCAAACAGCTCAAAAGTAAAAAAAAAACATCACTTCAATTTTAATAGTTGTTTATTTAAACACATATAATGCTTTCTTAGCGGAATTAAGTTTATTTTTGAAAAATAATACAAACACACTTGATTTTTTTAATGTTTTGTTATAAATTAATTCAGCATGGAGTAATCTTGTGGCAGCAGCGTTTTTTTTAGTAAAGTAGCAATTAAGACATTCACCACTTTCTTTGTTCACCAAAGTCAAAATACAACACCCGTGCTGGTAATCTTAACGACAATACGGGTGCTGTAAACTTCCCGCACATGTCAATCGGCCACAATTCAGTTTGGACTTGGTAGAAATCATGAACGTAAACTTCAAGGACACGACATCTAAACATGCGCAAGCCAAGGAATTACATAAAAGCTCTGTATGATTGTGTTTACAGTACCATCTGCAATCAAATGCAGCTGATTGCATAGTTAATATACTTCAAGTAAGCTGTATTTTTGAATGTTTTCGAAAGTTTTTTTGTCAGAATAATTTCAGTGTACTTCATTTTATATTCTGTCATAACTGTAACCAATATTTAGCTCTCTCAACAATATAACAGCATAGGACAAACAACAATAAAAACATGTATGCTTATACATGATGTAAGCTGGGTCGCAGCCCTCGTGTAGCTCTAGTGCGACGATATTTCAAACTAAACAAACAATAAACTGGGTCGCTTCTTCCGCCAGTTCCACTCTGGCAACCTTACAGAACATGCAGCAATCAAATACAGCAGAAACTCTGTCTCTAAAAATTAGATGGATCCACTTATGTGTGTGTGTGTTGTCTGTTGTGTTTGTCTTACTTGACGAAGGTTTATAAGCGGGTCGCTGACCAAGCACACAAACCTGAATATATATGTCTACCAACCAACCAACCAACCAACCAAATACAGCAGAAACGTAGGGGCCGGGATAGCCTGGTCGGTAAGGTCTTGGACTTGCATCCCTAAAGTTGCGAGTTCGAGTCCCGCAACCTTCCGAAGACCCCCGTGTACGCTAATGGTGACTGGTGCACGTTAAGTTGAAAAGATTTGGGTTAGGGACTGCTGTGGTCCGTTGGATTAAAAATTGGTTGACCAATAGAAAACAACGGGTTCACATTAATGGTAAGTACTCTGATTGGAATAAGGTTGTAAGTGGAGTGCCTCAGGGCTCTGTACTAGGACCAATTTTATTTATTATGTTTATTGATGATATCAGCTGGGGGTTGAATAGCAAGTTAAGTATTTTTGCAGATGACTTAAAAGTGACGAGTACAGTAAATTCTGTTGAGCATATTGAGCAGTTACAAAATGATCTTACGAAAATTACTGAATGGGCTTCACGCTGGGGCATGTCGTTCAGTATTAACAAATGTCAAACCTTGCATTTGGGTAAGAACAATGTTAACCATTCTTATGTTTTACAGGGAGAAAGTATCCAAGATAGTGAGTTCGTTAGAGATTTAGGAGTTTTGGTGAGCAATAATTTCAAAATGAGTAAGCAGTGTGTTGAGGCAAGTAAGAAAGCCAATCGAATGTTGGGATATATTAGAAAAAGTATCACTTATAAATCTAAGGAGATTATTTTGCCATTGTATAGGGGATTGGTAAGGCCACATCTGGAATATGCTGCTCAGTTTTGGTCTCCCTTCCTCAGAAAAGTTATAGAGTTGCTTGAAAAAGTTCAGCATAGGGCTACAAAAATGATTAAGGGTATATCTGGTATTGATTATGATAACAGATTAAGATCTTTAAACATGTATTCCCTGGAAAAAAAAGGAGAGCTAGGGGTGATTTAATACAGTTATTCAAGTTCATAAAACAGGGAAACATGGAGGGCTTAGATTTTTCTTTAAATAGCCGGACCAGAGGTCATGATCAGAAATTGAATAAATCGAGCTTTAGAAGGGAGGTAAGAAAACATTATTTTTACAATAGAGTTGTCAATGAGTGGAATGCTTTACCAGATTATGTTGTGCATTCGAAGAGAGTAGAAGATTTTAAGAAGAAACTTGACGGACATTGGAAACTGGTAATGTATTAGATTTATTTTGGACCAACCTTGATGGGAATCTGGCCTGTTGTTGGTCGACAATTTTTGTATTTGTATTTGTAAATCCGTCGTGGTCACAAAGTCCTCCAAGTTCCCATACCAAATCAATACCTCTGGGGGTGACAAGCCAATTCTGGGGATCCTCTAGTTGGCATGTCTCTAAAAATTAGATGGATCCACATATGTGTGTGTGTTTGTGTCTGTCTTATACTTGACGAATGTTTATAAGCGGGTCTCTGACCAAGCACACAAACCTGAATATATATGTCTACCAACCAACCAGAAACGTACGGTTAATGTACGTCAATTAAGCGGTATTTTAGAGGAATCTTTCACACAGTGGAATGAAGCGATCATGGCATCATCTAGGAAACCATTTTTGTATTATTCTTCAGCCGCCAGCACTTTCCTCTTATTTTACCTCCATCAATCCGGCTCTTTTTCTTGATCTTCAAGGGGGATGTCCGCAAACGTCTTTCGCTACACTCTGCGCGACGCTCCGTCTTTTTATCGCATTACCTCCAAACGATATCTATGCACGCGTGGGGCCGGACCAGGAGGTATTGATCGTCTGGAAATTCTTCCTACACACCCTGGGTCGATGTGAAGGCATTATTGATAGGCGTCGTTGTGAACTTTGTCACATGTTTGATAAGATATTTGAGGACTAAGCTAGAAGAAAGCGAAGTTTTTGAATAGAAGAATAACATATATTATAGGAAAATCGGATTGTATTAAATAAATTGTTACTTTTTTGCACTTTTTATAAAGGTTCGTTGGTATTTATGGGATTTACGACTCACTTCAGAAAATGGAAATCCAATACTTTTAGGTGTAGTTCTAAAACGTTTAACCTAATCAAAACAATTTTCTGCAATTTTTTCTTACAAAATAGTTAAAAATATATTACTTGATAAATACCATCATAATGAAAAGTTTTTATTAATTAGATTACAACTGCTGGATTTGAAATGCTAAAATAACGCTTGATCTACTAAAATATCAATAGCGAAGTTTTTAATTAAAAGAAATATAAGTTGTGTGTGTTTAAAACTAAACTAATAAAGCTCACATTTTTTAGTTCCTTAAGGTTGCTTTATAATTTTTTTAAATATAAATTTTAAATAAAATTGACTATATTTGTAACCTAGAAACTGCAATACTTTTATTAATATATTTAAGTTATAATTTCAAATACCTGACAAAAGTTAACAAAAAATTTATCCACAAAAATTTATAATCGTGAAACTTTTATGCCGCCAATATCAAAGAAACACCCAAAAGATACTAACAAATATAGGTTTAACGCTAACAGAAAAAAAACCACTGAGATAAATTTTTGGCAATAATAATTATACGTACCTTTCCGCGATTAGACATTTTGTTTACATCATCCACCAATAACCTTAGATTATTAATCATCCAATGACATGGTTAGAGGCAGTAATCTTGGTCACTTACGGAACGATGAGATTAATTCCGGATTTCATATTGGCTAATGCTTCAATATTTACCATTGCAAAACAGTGAATTATATACTACTGCGTTCTGTAGTTTTAACTCCCACACTAGGTTCATAACGTACACAGCAGAATGGATTATACTCGTTCAGTACGTCTCTGAAGCATATTAAAAAATTTTAAACTAAAAAAAATTAATGCTAGAAAAATAACAAGATATTCCATCTTGATTTAATATTCCCACTCCATCCACTCCATCGAATGAACAAAAAAACTTTTTGTTTAAAACAATAATGCTTAAATTAAAACTTAAAGGAATACATTTTTTGCGTTATCATTAAACGGAACAGCTATGATGTAATGACCATTTTCGGTTTGGCGTTTTGCGTTACGTTGCCAAACAACGAAAATTCCTAATTGTGGTAAACATTCCATTTCATATTTCATACAACTCGATCAGTTTAGCAACCTCTTTTTAAACTTTTAATATCGCCAAATATCGCAAATGAACAATCTGGGTATTATATCATAGATTTACCAAAGAAAATTATATATATGGCTTATTATATGTATATCACTAAGACTCTATATAGTGTTATAATTTCTTCTTAGCATAAATAGTCTAGTCCTCTTTTATTTACATTTCAACTTTTATTCATGCAGAATTCTATAAAGTCATTGAAATACAAATTATTGATTTTTTTTCGAAAATTGAAATCCGTGGTCAAAAAATATGCAGTTAAATGGTTATTGCTAACATAAGCTTCTATTTTTTTCAAAAATTTATTTTACTAAATTATTACTCCTCAAAAGCTGTTCTATGGTTCAGATACTGTTACAAACCTACTTGTTTAAATTAATAAGTTATAAAGGAATTTAATAAAAAATGCAATAGAGTGTATGTTGTTTTCTTTTCATAGGTGTAAAATGTTAAAAATCAGGTACCCAGGTAGCACAACAATGTTGGCCGACATTCTACCGACATCGGCCAACATTACGAAAGTCGAGGAATGTTGAACGTTGTAATCGCGACATCTGTCGACATTCACAGGCATTGGGAATTTTTTAAAATTAGTATGACTTTAAATTCATTTTATTTTGATGTTGGAAGAATGAAACAATAATGTTAATAATAATGCAGATAAGTTTTAGTCATTATTTAAAAAAATAATAATTTTTTAAAATATTCGAATATTGTGGGGACATCTGGCGACATTGTGGATACAACGTCGATGAAACAACATTGGCCAACATTGATCGATGTTTACTAGGTACTCGATTCACGTGAGTGTTAACCCTACTAAGTGACGCGCGGGAATAGGACTTCTTCGAGTGCTTTAGGGATGTGAGGTTTTTTAAAAACGGGTTTTAGGTTTATCGGTGGCGCTGAGATCAACATAAAAACGTTAGCTTTATGGTTTGTTTACATCAGGGAGGAGAGTATGATCAAGGCTGTAATCTTTTAAGTTTTCGATTATTTTAGTCGTTTAAATCTATAGTAATACGCCAGCTTTAATGAAAAAAAAATCAAAAACTATTTGTATAATGAGTTGTAATAGAAAGTCGAGAAACAAACAGTATCATTGTTTTGTTCCTGGCTACAGATCGAACAGTAAGAAACTTTCGTTGTTTTCTGTGCCAAAAAATGCAGAAGTTCTTGAAACTTGGATGAAGGCAATCTTGTGAAGTGCACTTTGAAGAGGATTTTATTGAGAGCCATTATAAATGCATAATTAACAATGAAGTTTTAATGCCTAGAGGTAAGACTGTTACAAACAGAGTCAATTCCAACCAAATTCCCTGACTTTCCCCATTATTTATCAAAGAAAGTTCCTGTAAAACGTAAAACAAAAAATTCGGTAGAAGGAGGAGAAAAATCTTGAAGATTAGTGAACCAGAAATTGATTTTAACGCTTAGAACATCACAGAAGAAAATAATATAGAGGACATTTACAACATAGCTTTGCCTTCAAAATGTGGATCAAAGTTACGAGAAAAATCCAAATGTCATAAGTTTCTGTTCATGTAGAGAGGCAAATCTGTGTGCTTTGCCCTGCAAACAAATTGATGTTGAGAAGCTTCGGGATACATATACCTGCACTGGATACGTGAAGAACATTTCTATTTTTACAAAACAGGTAGAAGCCAAGACATTAGAAGGCCTTATCAAAAAACTCGACAAGTGTATGTGAAGGAGTTGGAACTGTAATTGAATTTAGATCCGATATTCAGATGGAAACATTAAAATTGATGGAGAGGTAATTCGCTTAAAAAAGTGCAAAGGGACAGTAGAAAGTGAAGGGAAGTTTTGCTACTTCTGTAGACTTTTATTTCGTATTTGTATGACTGGGAAATCCATGCTCTTAATGAAGGTGGTTTTATTATCAACAGTTTTATCACTTGTCTAGTTTTTGACCAAAAGTTTAAATTTCAAATATCTTTTGACTTCGTGTATAAGCCAAGATAAAATTGAAAGTTTATTTGCAGTGATTCGTCAATGTAAAGACTGCAACGATTATCTTGCATCTTTTGAGTTTTTGACAATTGTAGAATGTCTAAGTTTTTACAATTTAGCACGGCCACCTAAAGTATGCAATGTAGAAACCGATATCATTAATTCTTTATTAACAGAACAGGATAATCAAACTGTAAGTAGCAACACTTTCGGCACTGTCTGTGACGTAAGCACGTAAAGTGTCATTTTCGCAACGATTTATGAATGAATATGATATAAAAAAGTGAACTTTTTTTGCACGTTGTTATAAAAAGATTGTTAAGATAATGCTGGATTTAAAAAAAATTTCTTTTTTTTTTTAAATATGTATATTTCATAATTGTGTAAGATGTTTTAGTGAATTATCTGTCATAAAATTAATGATGGACTATTTGATCAATTTTATTCTTGGTAAAGTGTAAATATCAAATCCCCCATATTGTATTCAGTGCTACAGTAAATAGAGACATGAATATGTACTTGAATAAATATAGAACAGTCTAATTAGTTATTAATTTTATGATTTGTTTTTTGTGAAACATTTAATACAGAAGCTTTAGCAATATTTCTAAAGCTTCTGTACGAATTAATAATTGTTTTTTTTTTTAATATATTAAAGTAGAAAATACATAACTATCTAAAACATGAAATTTAATCAAATTACATGTAAAAAATAGTTTAATTGAAGTTTGTGCATAAGATTTACAGATTTTGTCAAGAATTTAACAGTTTTTCTACACTTTAATTATATGAAATAAAACCTACACCCAACGGAGGTAGGTAAACATATTTTTATTCAATTCTACCTACAGTAATTTTTCGTCTTTTAATGGTATCGACCATCCCTATATAAATACATCCAGAGATGTTGTGTAGTTAACTTAAAACAATCTGGGAAAAATATGTGCTATGTATCAGATATTTAATATATGAATAATAATACGTGAAATTTGTTTTAATTTGACTCTGAAGCAGTACAGAAAAAAAAGAGCTATGTCGTAATGTAGGGTTTTATATAGCTGTCTGAATTACTAGTTTTTAAAATTACAATAGTACTAATACAATATTTCTTGATTAATTTTGATTTATTTAACCTATTGTTAATTGTTTTACAACATCGCATATTGACATTGGCTGACATAAAAATGACACCCTTGCGAATATTGTACAACATCGGTTTACGACATTGATCAACATTAGTCGTACCACATTCATGGGCGTTCTTTTACAGTACTTCTCAATTATACATTTGTACTTCGCATAACTTTTTAACTCATCTGTTTGTTGAGTAGAAAAAAATTATTTACAAAAGTAATTTTCTTTATATTTTTCTAATTAACAAAATTTTTGTTAATTAGAAATATATAAAGAAAATTACCTTTGTAAATAATTTTTTTCTACTCAACAAACATACGAGTTAAAAAGTTATGCGAAGGAAATGGAAAAATGTATAATTGAGAAGGTACTGTAAAAGAACGACCATGAATGTGGTACGACTAATGTTGATCAATGTCGTAAACCGATGTTGTGCAATATTCGCAAGGGTGTCATTTTTATGTCGGCCAAATGTCAATATGCGATGTTGATCAATGTCGTAAACCGATGTAGTACAATATCCGCAAGGGTGTAATTTTTATGTCGGCCAATGTCGATATGCGATATTGTACGGCGTTGATAAATGTTGGTCAATGTCGTAAACCGACGTCGTACAATATTTGCTAGGGGGGTCCATTTTTATGTCGGCCAATGTCAATATGCGATGTTGATCAATGTCGTAAACCGATGTAGTACAATATCCGGAAGGGTGTCATTTTTATGTCGGCCAATGTCAATATGCGATATTGTACGACGTTGATAAATGTTGGCCAATGTCGTAAAACGACGTCGTACAATATTTGCTAGGGGGGTCCATTTTTATGTCGGCCAATGTCAATATGCGATGTTGATCAATGTCGTGAACCGATGTAGTACAATATCGGCAAGGATGTCATTTTTAAGTCTTCCAATGTCGATATGCGACATTGTACGACGTTGATAAATGTTGGCCAATGTCGTAAAACGATGTCGTACAATATTTGCTAGGGGGGTCCATTTCGACGTCGGCCAATATTGACACCAATGTCGGCCAATATTTTTTTTAAATATTGGCCGACGTTGGTGTGCTACCTGGGTAGAGGAAATCATTTACGAGGAAGGAATCTTTTTCCTTGAAACGATTAGTCTAAAATATTAATTTACTTGTCAGGAACAACTAAGTTAATTATTTATCACTTAAAATCAATTTTAAAACAACTCACACTAATTGAATCTTTATAGAAACAAATCCACGAATAAAATTTACTTTTAATTGAGTTAATCTGTTGTAAACAGTAAATACTTTTTGAAGTAGTGCAGTATAAATGTTATCAAACTTTAACAAACCTTTAATGCTTTTCCAAACAAATTTTACATTCTTAAAATGTTAACTTTTAAACTTATTGCAATTTTAATATTAACTAGAACAATTCTTTACATGAACTAAAAAATATGTAAATTCAATTCAAGTATGCGTACCACTTAATCTTCTGCACGACAATATGATCAAGCTATTGTTCTCTTCCATTATAAATTATTACATATAAACTTATTTTCCAAATTCCAAAATGCACTACATAATGTACGCAATTACTCAAATATCGTCCTCAATATAAACGCACAGTTAAACTAATCATAATTTCCCTCAGAAGTACCAGTTAAACTATAATTATATGATGTTATTTCGTGTAAATATCTCATTTACGTTGTAAAAACACTATTCCCGCGCTCGCGCATTTGGCCCGTTTTATAGCAATAATTTGGATATATTTATGACAATTTATAAGTTGGCAATAAAAGGAAACTCGACACTTGATCATAAAAATAGCTATAGTAGCAATGATCACCGAACGGCGAACCTGCATAAAAATCATTTAAAACTCGTTGAAATTCTGAATTCTGATTTGAAAGTTCAAAACTCGTAACTTAGGTATGAGCTACACATTTTTGCCAAGTTACGACGCAAACAATTGTCTAGTATAAGAGTATATAAGGTACAACAAACACAAATAGCGTTATAGTTTTATTATTATAGATTAATTTTTATCGGTACGAATATATATTTTTATAACATCAGAGACCAACGCAGCAAAAAATGTTAATAAAAAATTACTTCGAAACTCAAAAGCCTTAGAAATCAATGCCGATTACATCTAGACAACAGACGACAGCATTTTACAGACCTAAGTCTTTTGTTTTCAAAGGCATTTTTTAACATCGATTTTCACTACCCAATTTCCGCTTTTCTTCGATAAGATTCTCCACAACATCTTCGTAACGGTGAAAAGATAAAAATGCAAATGGAGTCAAGTCGAAAGCTTTTGTGCCATGTATTTCTATCCGTAGAGTGGAAGGAGCAGCTAGAAGTAATATTAAATATTTTTGACATCGTGAATATAAATTGCAAAACGACAGCAAATGTTAAAATCACACGGTAATGTACAGCCTTAATCTACGTGTTTTCGTAACTTTTTTCTAAAAAGAAAATTAATTTTTAGAGTCATGTTAAAAACGTTAATTTCGTTAAGTGCAATGTGTCTTATATACGGGGTGATCATAACTAACGCTGTCATTTATTTAGTATATTTGAATCACTAAATGCAAAAGGGACTCAAATTCTTCGGGAGAATCTTCCACTTAACTTCTTACTTTCAACATTGTTGGTGTGAAAAAAAAACTTTGACTTCTGTACTGTTAGTGCTTGTACGGGAATCATTTTAAGGACTTGGCTCCTTTTTACAATTAGAAATTCATATCTTCTTACAAAAATATCTACGCTATATTACACCAAGCTATTTCTACTACCATTGCTAAAAAACTGTCTTTGTCCAACGTAACCGATTTCTCCAATACTTTTAATCATTGTTCAGAAACATGATAAGAATTTTAAGTAACCCAGAATACTAACACACCGGGGAACATTCCAAAGAATAGCACTACAAATATAGGATTTTCGAAGTCCTAGAAACTCTGCTTTTCCCACGGGACTTGGGGATTGCATTACGATCCATTACCTCTGGTCGGATCCGTTGATATTCCCTCGAGAAAAATTTTCGCCTCAGTTACGCCTCAAGGAAAAAAAAAAACGATGTTTTGAAATCCGAAGGAAAAAAAAAGTTTTTCAAGCAGGGAAAGAAATTCACTTGCCTTTTGCGATGAAGCCGTAAAAGTGGTAAAAAATTAGATCTTGGCTCACGGTTAAGTTTGGCATGCTAAGGTATATCAAGTAAAACAGGGTTTTATGTAGGTTTTAGAGGATTTTAGGGAGATAAAGTTTGGCAAAGTTTTGTATGGAGACATTAAATCTTTCTAGTTTTTTTTTACATGAGAACTTGGATGTATTTCATCAGAATATGTAGCTACCTTTTTGTATTATTCCTTTTGCATTCGATAATAATTTCACATATAAATAACAGGGTCTATCATAATGAAAATATTAAATCACACAAATAAATTAATACTTTTTCGGTATTTTTTATACACTCTGCTTATGCTTTTAGCAATATCGGTTTTAGCACCTATAACCGTCTTTGAGTTTAGATTTTTATTGCAATGTAAAATTTAGTACAATACTGTAAAAATACCCCTTGAACCTAAAGCAATATACTGCCACTACCACTAAGAGCTCTTATAAAAGTCATATCCCAACCAACATCATTTTCTTTTCTTTTTCAACATTACGATAGTTTGATATAACAGTAACAGTAATTTGCTTAATAAAAAATAAAATGTATATGTAAATAGAATAATTTCTTGTTAACAAAGAATGGGTGTTAAAAGTCATCAAAATTATAAAATTTATTGTGTTACTGTTATTAATTTGGATGTCCAATTGGATCCCGACAAATTGTGTAGAGATAATTGTTACTTTTTTTCCTGTCATGGTACAATGTAGCAAAAATCCCCCAATACTCTACAACAGATCCGTCTACTATGATTGAAAAAAAAAATTGAAGTAACTTTTCATTAGTGCATAAATAATAAACCGTTTAATTTACAGTAATAAATAAATGAATCTAATTTAGTGAATCGGATCTCAGGCATTGAAAATTAAATAAAGATTTTTAATTAGTAAAAGAATATCAAATATTAATGTTCAAATTAAAATATATTACCAATTAAGCCCACGTGCCCATTAAATGTATGAGATTGCCTTAAAAACTCAGAACGTTCGATTAACGTTTGTATTTTGGGCAACGAAAGTGGGTGAGTGACAGACGTGCTCGTGTTCTATGTAGTCCGAAATTCTGAAGGTTTTGGCTAATGATGTTACTCAAAGGTCCGTTAGATGCCAGCTTAGGTGTTGACCGAGGTATAAATAACGAAGAATTCATTAAGAAAATCCGAACTTTCTTTCAAATGTGGCTCATTCGCATAGAAGCCTTCCTCCTCATTTCCACGGACATTTCATTTTCAACGGACGTGGCAAACGAGAATCCACAATTGTGGCTATTAGTAACAAATAAATATGGCAACCAAAATAATAAAAGATTTATACACCTATTTCTAACTAAATCTACGAAGAGGAGATGGTAAGACTGGAAAGTGTTTTTAAGGTAAGAAATCGATAATTTCTTTATTTTTTCTCCTTGTTCCGAGAGGACAAAGTGTATTGGAGTTTCGAGAAGAAGAGTATGGAGTTTCTTGGAGCATTAAATTGCTTAGCAGTGTTAATATCAGTGTTACTCTTATCCCTGATCGAGCGTAAGATTCTTTTTGTTGCTTATAAAAATATGTATGGAGGTTTTGACGTGTATTGGAGTTAAATTTGCTATGTTTTTGTTAAAAGTTGCTGTAAGCTTAAGGTTTTGGGAAAACATTGATGGCAAAACTTATACAGTTTTGCGTTTTATTATAAAACAGACTTCCTTTTTAGGCCTTATTATAATAGTAGTCTACGGGAATAATAAATTTAAAGATAAATTCGAGTAAATGCGGTCAAAATGTTACCTATCTTTTTGCTACTAATATTTTTATAAGGAGTCTTCTTTGTAAAATGCATTATTTAGCTTAATATTTTTTCCAAAAAAAATTATGTACCATAAACAAGGATAATTTGTAGTTTTACTTTCTGAAGATATTACAATATTTAAAATTTTAACGAGATGATTTTTAATATTATAATATTATTCAGCTACTTTTTTGATAGCTTTATTGCTTTATAATCTTTTTAAAGTCAGTGTTGTAAAAGCAAAATGAAAATTTAAAAGAAGAGCTTGTGAGTGCATGTAATATTTTTTAAATTATTTTTTTTGTTGTAGTTAGTAAATATTGTTGGATTCTAGAAAATGAGAAATGATGCAAAATTATCAAAAACATTTTTGTTGTCCATTTCTAAATTTATTACTTAACATTAATCAGTTTCTTTTATAATCAAATAACTTAAAATGATATTTAATCATCAATGATATTGATTCACGCATAACAGTATAATATTTTATTTTAAAAAATTAATTTAGAAACAGTTTAAATTCACACATTTTTACTGCTTATTTAACCTTTTGAATTTGCAAAAAAACATTTAAATGTATATTTATATATTTTTCATATTTTATTACAGTTGTTTTTAATCTAATAAAACTAAAACTTTCAAAAATCAGTCTTTTTAGTGACGAAAAAAAAAGGATACCAAAAAAATACTTTCAAAAAGAGTTTTTTAACGTATATTGTTAAATTGGATAGAACATGCGAACTTGTTTTAAAAAAAGATTTTTACACCGATCTCGCCAACTTCGCTCTCAATGACACAACCACAGAAAACAACACGAAATTCGAATCAAAAGGATAACAATATAAAAAAAATCTAAGTAAGTTTTTATTTATATTTTTTATTGCACGTATATATGTATCAAAAACGTGATTTTTGTATACCTAATGAACTTAACTTCTGTTACTTTTTAATGTTTTTCTGTTAGATATTCCAATTGAAAAACGTCAAATAAAATTGGATTTTTAGTTTCAAAACATTTAAAAAAATAATTGTATAGCAATGTTACTTGAATTCAGTGAACATAAATGAGAGAATACATATAAACTTGACTTTTATTCTTGTGACGGAATGTTCATCCACCACAAAAAACTTCGCCAAGTTGAGCAATAGTCAGCCAACTGTCCAACGACTGGCGGGTTTTTCAGCAAAAACCACGCCAACAGGCGACCTCTAGTCGCGTATAAAACAAAGCACCTTGGCTAACGAGCGGCGACGGTCTTGTCTCATTTCTTGGAATGAGCAGGATTTCTTCACCACCAAGACTCAACGAATGATAGCTGCTCAAAAACGCGCGAAAACGACCCAACACGCCTTCGATGACCTCTCTAAGCCAATAACCAACGAGGTGGTTGTACTTACTTCCTGATGCGAGCGGACGAGAGAACTTTTTCTGTCAGACTTTAGATAGATCTTGGACTTCAGTTAGAATAGTCAGTCTTTAGATGAATCTCAGACGTTAGACTTAAAAATGAATATCATGGACTTCAGTTAGAAGTAGATGGACGCTTTAGACTCCTTGGACATTAGAGGTCCCCTGTTAGCTTTATTTAAAATGTAATAATCATATAAGAACTTCGCATAGTGTTCTAGTAAGAACCGGCTTTTGTAAATCAGGATATCAATCGACCCTTCACTGGAAAAAGGTATTCTTTCTTTTGTCAAAAATGTTGATCATTGTATGTCTCTCTCAAAATATAATTGTAATAAAATAATTAACTTTTAAAATTGTTTAAAGTTTATTTAATATCGTTTTTAGAAATATTTTGGTTGAACCTGGGTATTCTAAAAAAAAACACAACGCAACTAATAATTTAATGATTATTTTTATTTAAATGAGTTTATTCCTTAATTTAATCTCTTTTCCTAACTGTAATGCTAAACCCCCCCTAAACCTATCTACCCCACGACAGATGGTGCCGTGTGCGAAACCATTTATGTTTCTTAAAGACCGTAAAAAATCAGTGTTCTTTGAGAGAGTGATGTTAATTATGGCTTGTTTTTTTGTTGGTATGATTGAATTTGGATTGTGTGAAAAGTTGAATGTGAACTGCTATTTTATGTTGGGTGAGTGTTGATGGATGGATGGGTGTACAATTGTGTAATTAGGTTGCAAAGGGGAAATGTTTGCTCTAAGATCCAGTACTATTATTAATATATGCTATTGTATTAAGTTGTGTTATGTTATGTGCTTATTTAAATGTGTCAAAAAACGAATAGTATAACTTGGTGTTCGGGTTCTACTCGCTTTGATTTGGATAATTTTTTGTGTGTTAGTTTTTTTAAACAAAAAGTTGAAACATGTTTCGGACTAAGAACAAAAGAGCGCCGATAACCCGAAAAGAAGGACACGACGTCAAAAACAAACAAATAATGCACTGAACAATAATACTCGTAAAACAGACACCGACCGAACTAATAACCAGTCAGATGATCCAGTAAACACTAATATCGGGAGCCTAAATAATACCCCCCCAAGCGCAAGTATCCAGATGGCGCGCCCGCAGACAATCTTCACACCTGTCAAGGCAGATAACAACGATACGCACCTAAATAGCGAAAAAACAGGGCGGTTTCGGCCCACCCCTTCAGCTCTTGGAGGTCATTTCGACGGGGAACCCGATAATTGCCGTTTCTTTTTTCAACAGCTTGATGAAGTCGCACTAATCTCGGGATGGTCAAATATCCAAAAACTTGCTGTCTTAAAAAGCAGACTTAAAGGTAACGCGTTGAGCTTCTTTCTTTCCGACAATGATCTTAACTCCTGCAGGGATTACGAAGGGTTAAACAAAAGTTAACAGATATTTCTAATGACTTTGGGGTTGGTGAAGCTCAGATAGCATTCAATAGTATAAGAAAAATGGACCAATGAACCAGTTAAGGCATTCGCCCACAGATTGCTTTTGGCATCGAATAACTTCTTAGGATCACCGCAGATCACACACCAAATAAAAAAAATATGATGGATAAAGGCGCTTATCAAAATTTGTCAGTTCAGTATTACCAAAAACTTCAGTCTGACGTTCTTAAATTAAACCCACAATCTTTTTAAGAGGCAGTAAAAATTGCTTTTAAACAGTCAAAGAGCAAATGATACGATGGCAAAATTCCAAATAAATAATATCAAAGGCTTAACAATGGGGGGTGCAGAGAACAACGAAATTCTGACACAACAAATGAGTCAAAATTTAAAAGTTGAACCGTGCATAGCGAAAAATCTAGGACAGGAGAAAAATATTCAATGTGTTTTCTGTGGAAAATCGGATCATTTTTGGGGATAAATTGCGAAGTCTACCAACATCTAAAAACAAAACGGATCAAGGGAAACTCAAAATACAGAGTATCAAAGAGGAAACGCATTCCGCGGTAGAATCAATAGGGGGAAAATATCAGGCACAAATAGATTTCAAAATAATTTCCAACCAAAAAAACAAGGGTTTCCAAAAGAACGAAAAAACAACGGAATTTTTTATAACCCACAAAGT
The DNA here is from genome assembly GCA_019343175.1 of Oedothorax gibbosus. Lineage (NCBI taxonomy): Eukaryota > Metazoa > Arthropoda > Arachnida > Araneae > Linyphiidae > Oedothorax > Oedothorax gibbosus. The sequence continues at coordinate 8,791 of JAFNEN010000657.1, read as the reverse complement.
CGAGGTAATTTTGGGGGGGAAAAACAAAAAAGCAAAATACAAAATTTATGAACAAAAAACGCCCCTAGAGAGGGGGGGTAAAAAGGCAAAAAAAAACCCCAAAAAACCGACAGTTAAACCCCAAAAAAATTGCAAAAACCCTTTTTTTTGGGCAAGGCCCCGGGGCCGGGGGCCAAACAAAAGGGGGCCCGGGGCCCCCCAAATAGAGATAACACCGCAAGGGGAAAAAAACCAGACCCCAAAAAACGGGGCCCCCAAAAACCAACTTTTTTAAATGTCATATTTTTTACCAACATAAAACCACATTTTGGGGGTTTAAAAACACCCTTTTCCCTTTTAAAAAATTTTAAAAAGCAACAACTGGAAAAAAAAAATTTTTAACGTTTTAAAAAAACGGGATCACCCAAAAAATTTTAAAAATTATTCCTTTTTTTTTTGAAAAAAAAAACGACCAAAAAATAAAATATACCCCCCTTTAAAAGTTTGCCAATTTTTAAAATATGGGTAAAAAATCACATAGGGTGTAAAAAAAATTTTAAAAATTTGGGGCCTAGGAAAAAAAAAAATAAACACATAAATTTTTTTTTGGGTGACAAAACCCCCCTTTTCGCGATAAATAGGGGGTTTTTTGGGGGTAAAATTTTTTTTTAAAAAAGTTTAATCCCCCAAATTTAAAAATTTTTAAAAGGGGGAAAATACTTCGATTAAAAAAAAAAAACCCCCCAAATTTTTTTCCCACACAAAAAGCGAAGCGGGAAAAAAATAAAAAACAAAAAATTTTTTAAATTTTTTCCCCGGTTTTTTTTTTAAAAAAAAAAGGTTAAAAAATTAAACCACACATTTTTTAAAATTTTTGGGAAAATTATCATTGCGAAATTTAACAACCTTCCCAAAGAAACACAAGTTTTTTTTGAGCCAAAAAAAAAAAAGGGGGCCCAAAGGTTTTTGGGAAAGTTAGTAAAAAATAGTCAAAAAAAAACGAAAGGGGGAAAAAATTTATTTCTAATAAAAGTTAAAAAATGTTCCCCCAAAAAAAAAAATGAACGGGGGTTTTACTTTTAAACCCCAAATTTTAAAAATTAACATATAACCAAAAAAAAACAAAACAAGTGAATTAAAACCCCCTTTTTTTTAAGGGTTTTTAAAAAGGGTTTTAAGAGAAAAAAAATTTTTAAAATTTTGGACGATTTCTTTTTTCCCCACACTTGATTTTTTTAAAAAAAAAATCTTTCAAAATTTGGTGAAAAATAAAAAAAAATTTTTTTCAAAATCAAAAAAAAGGGGGGACACACAATTTGTAAGGCCCAAAATTCCCCAATTTTAAAATCGGATTTTTAAAAAAAACATCCCCCCCCTTAAAATATTTTAACCTTTCCCCCACCCGACAAGCCCCAAAAAAAAAATTCCCAAAGGGGAATTTTTGGGGGCCCCAGGCCTGAAAAAAAACAACAAAATAAAACTACGCAGCCCCCCGGTTTTTTTTCGAAAAAACCCCCCTCTTCCGGGGGAAAATAACATAAAGAATGGTCTCGTTTCCCCCCAAATGACATAAAAATTTTTTAAATTTCTTTCACTGCCCCTTTTTTCCGGGTCAAACCTAAAAATTTTTAAAACTAAATTTTTATATAAATTAAGTCCCCGAGAAATATTTCAGCACCTTAGACTTAAAAGAAACTTTTTTTGAAATTTAAAAAACCCCCCAAAAAGGGGAAAGAAAAAAAATTTTCCCCCCTTTTTGAGTTTGGGGGCAACTTTCCCAAAAATCGCCTAGGGTAGGGTTTTGGGGAAAATTTCCCCCCGGTTAATTTAACCCCCAATCAACGAAGTCAAAAGACGGGGAAAAGGGAAAAAATACTGGGTTTTTTAAAAATGACGTCATTTTGTCGGGAAAGACGCCTCCCCGATGGCAGAACGGGATAAAAAAAGTGTTTTTAAACCCCTTTTAAAAAAATAATATGACAATCTCGCCAAAAAAAGGGGGAAAATTTATCCCCCAAAACAAAAAGTTTTTTGGGGTAAAATATTTCACAAAAAGGAATAAACCAATAAAAAAAAAATATAAAAAAAAAAATTTTTTCCTTTTAACTTCCAAAAACCCGGGGAAAAAAAATTAAAAACATTTTTGGGGCCCCCTGTGTTTTTACCGGGCCCCTTTTAAATTTTAATTTAACCCTTTTTTTATAGCGGGGTTTTTCCCAGAAAAAAAAAGAAGGGGTAAAAAAAACCTTTCAAAAAGGAATGAAAAAAAGAAAAACACTTCAAAAAAGGTTTCAAAAGAAATTTTTGGACCGCCCCCCCAAAAAATGCAGCCGGACTTTTTAAAAGAAAAAAATTTCTTAAAATTTTTGGGTGCCCCCGCGATAGCAGGGGAAACTTGCACAATATTTCATAAAACGTTTAAAAACCCCCGGGGGATTTTTTTCAAAAACCCTTTCGAAAACACAAAGAAATACCCCCCCTATAAAAAAAAGGGAAAAAAATTTTTATTTTTTTGAAAAACCCTTTTTTAAAACTTCAAAAATTTCTTTCGATGAATTCACAAAATTAACTGACCATAAATCCTTTTAATTTTTTCCCCCAAAACTCAAAACCCCACCGTCTTTAAAATGTAATTGGATCCTGGGACCCCCCAAAATTTTTTAAAATTTTTTTTAAAAAACCCCCCCTACCCCCAAGGAAAAAAATTAGCTATTATTTTTTCTGATACGAAATGATAAAAACCATGCCAGATTTTTAAAGGGTTTCGTCAGAAAAGGCCCCCGGGTTTTTTTTTTTAAAAAAAACAAGTCGAAGGGAAAAATTTGCCCCCGGGTTTAAAAAAACCCCCTCCCCCCAAAAAAACCCCCCGAAGGGGATCAAAAAAAACGAGGGACGAGGTACGCCCCTGGCCAAAAAAAAGAGAAAACCCCCCGTCCGGGGGGAAAGTTTCCCCTTTTTAGGGAAAAAATTAAAAGAGAACAAATACGAAACCCCCAAAATTTTTCAGAACGATAAAATTTTTCCCATTAAAAATTGTGATTTGAATAAAAAAAGGTTTAACCCAAAAAACCCCGGGGCTTTGTGGCGGTTGGTTTCCCCCCAAAAAAAAAAAGAAAAAAAAAAAACTAAAAATTAAAGGGGAAAAAACCGTCCCTGCCAAAAAGTTTTTTTAAAATTTAAAAGTTTTCGAAGAAATTTATTTTAAAAAACCCCCCAGGTTTTTTTAAAAAAATTATGGTTTTTTCCCAAAAGGAAAATTATTTTTTTAAAGGGAGTATTCAACACTTTTAAATGTAAAATTTAAATTTTTTCATCAAAATGTTTGAAAAAAAAAACCCCCAGCGACAAAAGTCCAAATTTTCCTCAGGTAGATTGCCTCAACCAAAACGTGTACTTCAATATGTATATACGGACATTACTGGTCCAGTGGATAATGGAAAGTACGTCTTAACGTTATTAGACTCCTTTTCACGTTTTTTAGAAGCCTACATTTTGACAAACATTTCGGCCGAAGCAGTAGCTAAAAAACTGGTGTTATATTGTACAACATATGGACCCCCGGAATACTTAATCTGCGATAATGGCACTCAATTCACATCCAAATTAGTACACTTGATTGGAGAATCATTCGGTACAAAGACAGTACACATTTTAACTTACGCGCCTTTTCAAAACCCTGTGGAAACGCTGCCACAGCCAACTTAAAGTCGCACTGACAACTTTGGTTAATTCTAGAACTGCAGATTTAGAAAATAGTCTCCAGCTAGCTAAACATTTTTATAATGCGTCAAAACATCCTAGATTGGGTAAATATTGTCCATACTTTGTATTTTTTGGTAGGGAAATAAACAAAATATTTGACCCACTGATCGAAGTTTCGCTAAAAAGTGAATACACGTTGCCACAATATCTTAATAAATTAAGGAAAAACTAACGCGGCATTAAGGAAAATCATTCCCAAAAATCAGTTGATATTTAAAGAGAAAATTGAACGCCAATCAGAGAAAAAATCAGTGAAACGTCATTTCGAAAAGGGTGATTTAGTATATGTAAAAACGCCCGGCGGCTTTAAACACAAATTCGAGGGCCCATGGCAAATTCTGGCCGTGAAGTCAAAAAGTACAATACAGATTTCTAACGGGGTTAGAAAACAATTTATCTCAACTGCAAGAACAAAGCTAATAAAACGAAAACACGTGACAATTCGAAAACGCAATTTGCAACATGAAAGATAAAATTGAAAATTAAAAAAAAAAAAAAAACCGAAAAATAATTAAAATAAAATAAAAATTGAAAATATGCAGGGTATGCAACGACAAAGTTACGTCAAAGTCTCAGCGAGAGATATAACGGGAGAAAAATCAAAAGCGACACAGAACGGGTAACCGGGTAACAGGAATTTATTTCTTTCTCATCCCAACAGCTTTTCTAAAGAGATGACATTTATTTTCTCGTTTGTGGGCAGACATTTCTTTTTTGTTGCTTGATTTTGGTTTGAATGCATGAGTGTAAGGAAGTATGAATGAAGGTTATAATTAAGGAATCATTCTGTCACGGAACACGTGATTATTGTGTATAAAATTTGAATATTTTCAGGTATGAACTTGGATATTTTGTCAAAAAAAACAGACAAACTTTAAAAGTCACCTCGGCTTTACTTTTTTGTTCTCAAAATTCCAAACTTGTTTAGGAACCTTTTTTGAGCTAAAGACTTAAAATATTTTTTTTATATTGGAAAATAAAATTTCCCAGTGTTGAAAACTTACTTTTAACTACGCTAAGTTTGTCGAATTATAAGATGACTGGTAAAGACTTACCATCTCGATAAATATTTTATTCGGAAAAAGGATATTACTAAAAACTTCTAAATTTAACATTGTTTAAAATTTTGTTTAATTCTTCATCATGCTAGGATTTTTTTTTCTTTTGAAGAAAACGCTTTTTGTTGCTTATGATAGGAAACTTTTATCTAAAATTTAAGGATTTTTTTTTTTTGAGAGAGTGGTACACTTATGAGACATTTTCTGATGAGTATCTTACAACCCCATAACAAATGAACTTTGAAAAACGAGAGATTAAATCCAGTGAGTGCTAATAAAAACTTTTCAAGAGACAATCTCACAGAGACTAATTGAAAACACCCTCAACCATCAACAACCACAGTATCGGAGCCGTGCGTCTACAGAGATCAACCAGTTTGTCGATGACAAAGCTTCACCTCACCTCACACGTCACAAACCCAATCACCTATGGAGAAGAGTAACACTCCACAGCCTTCCCACCTACACAAAAGCCCCGGAGGACAATGCAAGACTACACCAACCATTCCGAAGCTGGATCTGGCCTTGCAAACGGATACCATGGGAAGATCCCGCGCCTGTCCACGCGAGCCAATACAGTTTCAGCAACGGAGTGTCAACAAACGGAGACGTCCGAAAGAAGCCACCGATGTCCTTTTCCCCCAAATCACAGCTGTTCAAAGCGCTGGGTTGGTCTACCTCAGACATCGAGGGACGATCCCTCCTTCGTCACGCTGGAAGACCCCTACAACCAAGAGCGAACACTGCTGTCTACAATGGAGTACTGACCGCCCTTCAGCCCGACACAAAAGACCAGATGGGATGACCCCGTCTGATTGGTGTCAAGTTTCTCTGCTGCTCTGAAGGCTGGCCTCATTGAAGATTCCCGTCGATTGATCACCGACTCTTATCTTTGGCGGTTGGTTTCGGCAGCGACAACAGATGAAGATCGTCCGTGTTCAGTGCTCCTTTTCTAAACAAAAGGGAAACCAATCAAATATTCTACAATGGTGATAGTAAAAAATTTCTTCATAATTATGGTGTCACGTCCTCATGGCTGTTAAAGAGTAGTGAAAGTTTGTGTTTTTTTTAGTTTGTCAAGTGTGAAGGAAGGGCATACAGAGTGCATTCAAAAGTGCACCAATTTTTTTCTTTTTTTTCTTTTTTTTTGACGGAAGGGAGGAGATGTGACGGAATGTTCATCCACCACAAAAACAACTTCGCCAAGTTGAGCAATAGTCAGCCAACTGTCCAACGACTGGCGGGTTTTTCAGCAAAAACCACGCCAACAGGCGACCTCTAGTCGCGTATAAACAAAGCACCTTGGCTAACGAGCGGCGACGGTCTTGTCTCATTTCTTGGAATTGAGCAGGATTCTTCACCACCAGACTCAACGAATGATAGCTGCTCAAAAACGCGCGAAAACGACCCAACACGCCTTCGATGACCTCTCTAAGCCAATAACCAACGAGGTGGGTTGTACTTACTTCCTGATGCGAGCGGACCGAGAGAACTTTTTCTGTCAGACTTTAGATAGATCTTGGACTTCAGTTAGAAGTAGTCAGTCTTTAGATGAATCTCAGACGTTAGACTTAAGATGAATATCATGGACTTCAGTTAGAAGTAGATGGACGCTTTAGACTCCTTGGACATTAGAGGTCCCCTGTTAGCTTTATTTAAAATGTAATAATCATATAAGAACTTCGCATAGTGTTCTAGTAAGAACCGGCTTTTGTAAATCAGGATATCAATCGCCCCTTCACTGGAAAAAGGTATTCTTTCTATGTCAAAAATGTTGATCATTGTATGTCTCTCTCAAAATATAATTGTAATAAAATAATTAACTTTTAAAATTGTTTAAAGTTTATTTAATATCGTCTTAGAAATATTTTGGTTGAACCTGGGTATTCTAAAAAAAAACACAACGCAACTAATAATTTAATGATTATTTCTTTATTTAAATGAGTTTATTCCTTAATTTAATCTCTTTTCCTAACTGTAATGCTAAACCCCCCCCTAACCTATCTACCCCACGACAATTCTATTTCACAGAGCCAAAAAAACATAACTTTTCGAAAGGCAAAAAAAGACAAACTGATTTTTAAAAGAAGAACTGCGCGAGACGTTAGTTGAGTCGTTGCGAGAGAAAATGTAATAATTACTCTCGTGAAATAATCCTGCACAAAATAATAATACAAAATAAGTTCGCTACAATTGTGGTATTTAGTATTTACATTATAAAAACTTAAATTAAATATAAATATGAAAAGATTTTTAATTTTGAGAAATTAATAGGAGGTTCAAAAACTAATTTGAATATATTTTGGGGAGATTTACATCTTTCTTGAAAAACAAAACATTACATTTCTCTAAATATGTTAACATCAAAACAATTGACTTAAATTAACAGATTTTAAGAAAATATATACTCAATTTGGCAGTTGTGATTTTTTTGAAAATATAAACTAACACGCCAAGAGTTTAACAATTTTGCATTTTGAAATATAATACGTTGTCTGGATTGTGGGTGTGGGAGTAGTATTTAATATCATCCCTTGATTTCGAAAAATGAAGAAATGTTCATTGGGTTCAAAATTTCATTTGGTTGAAAGACAATCAATAATTAATCAACATGATATTTTATTCCAACATTTTCATCTATGTTTTCCTAAGGTTCATTGAATTTTGTGAAGAGAAGTTAATGAACTTTGAATGGTTATTCATTGCTTACTAAAAATGTGGCCAAGTCAAACATTTTCACGTAGTGAATAAAGTACTCTGTCTTCGGACTATTTTAATGTGGGTTTGTACTAAAATTTCTAAATTTCAACTGAAAATCTATTTTTTAATTCACAAAATGTAAAGAAAATCAAAAATGCACACCTCGGTGTGGAATAGATCCTCGGTTTGGCGCGTGACAGGCAGGGATTCTGGCATATGTACTACAAAAGAAACAGAGTACTGATATCAGAGTTCGGACTAGATCTTTAGATCTCAAGTCAACTGATTTCTTACAATATGTGTTTTTATACATTGTATATCAATACTTTAGAGCTTGGCAAATATAGTAAGAAGTCAAAAATTATAATTGAAGTAAGTTGGATATTAGGACAGTTGGAAATGTTATTCACTGATGAAAAAATTGGGCTTTATTTCAGCATAATAATGGTTCCTATTAGTTACAAAGGCTATGCAATGAAATGTTTCACCAAGTTTTCGCGGTTAAATAATTTTTAGGTTTAGTAAAAAAAACTTGATAAATGGTTTAGACATATACCAAAAAGCTACTTGTAACCATATTTTTTTTGTGAAAACTAACGCCAAATTTTAACAATGCAATATAGCTGGAGGTTATAATACTTCGTTTCCAAAAACTGCAGTTAAATAACTTACTTATATTCCTTAATATCCATACCCCCAAGAAATCCTCCTCAATAGTTTGTTATTTGCCCTTCAAAAATGCCCCACAATTTCTCATCCGGCTACTTCGGAAAAGCTTTCGGCCATCCTGATCCCAGGCTTATTGTCTGGGAATGAGATTGCTTTTAAATGGGGTAGTGAACGAAAAAACTCTGTAAATCTTCATCAAGTATAGCGTTGCTCTTTTGTAGCTCGTGTTAATCCATGGTATTTATTTTTATAAAGTCCGTTGTCCATCATTAGAACATTTAACAATGGCCATTTTCAACAAGGATTCTGTTTTTTTTTGTAAGGATTGAAGATTGTTAATGCATACTTTTGTTGCTAATTACTTGTGATCATTTTATATTTCGGTTAAGACTTTTGTCATTTTTTTGAATATTTTGTTTTAAAAACTTCATATTTTTAAAACATTGTATACAAACAATGTATGTGTTTGAAAAAAAGCATTTTTTCAATGTCGTTATGATTTACAATCATTGATATCACTATTGAGCTCCTATAGCCAGGAACATTATCAAACAATCCGATATATTTAACTTAGAATTTTGCACCGAATAAAAAATGTATTTACTTAAAAGTTATTTCTTTCA